>JAZDUA010000522.1:0-365000 GCA_038098605.1 Gryllus longicercus
TTTAAAGACGATATTTTATTCAAGGTACAGATTGAGTAACATTCCTCCTTAACAATATTTTTCCTAATCCTTTGTTTACTCCCTTTACTTCATTCGCATTTGTATTGTTAGTTAACGTCACTGCGTAAACCAAATTATAAAACCTGAAACATACTCTCTCACCTCCTTTTTGGTGACACAAGCCTTTTGTATTTATAAAGTTTAATAGTAATGTTGACCTTATTCAAAAAAATGACAAAAAGTAGCAATTTGCACCTTTATTTATTTCATTATTTGCTTTAATAGTATGGTGGAGAATAAAATTGCCAAAATATTATAGCAATATGTAGCATTTGTTGAACAGAATAAGTTTTTGTGTGGATTGTGTGGTTGTTATTAAATGTTTTACTTGAATGCACTAGATGTGGATGATCCTACCCAACCCATTCCTTCAAATGTTCCTTGCAGACTTTCCTCAAGTCTGATGATATACATAATATTACTAAGGGTGAGTATATGGCCTTTCACACTTCTTGTCTCTAATTTCACTGGATTGTTTATTTCTGTATTTACATCCATGGATGAATTCTTCTTCTTCTTCTTCTTCTTCTTCTTCTTCTCCTTCTTCTTCTCCTTCTTCTTCTTCTTCTTCTCCTTCTTCTCCTTCTTCTTCTCCTTCTTCTTCTCCTTCTTCTTCTTCTTCTCCTTCTTCTTCTCCTTCTTCTTCTCCTTCTTCTTCTCCTTCTTCTTCTCCTTCTTCTTCTTCTTCTCCTTCTTCTTCTCCTTCTTCTTCTCCTTCTTCTTCTTCTTCTCCTTCTTCTTCTCCTTCTTCTTCTTCTTCTCCTTCTTCTTCTTCTCCTCCTTCTTCTTCTTCTCCTTCTTCTTCTTCTCCTTCTTCTCCTTCTTCTTCTTCTCCTTCTTCTCCTTCTTCTTCTCCTTCTTCTTCTTCTTCTTCTCCTTCTCCTTCTTCTTCTTCTCCTTCTTCTCCTTCTCCTTCTTCTTCTTCTTCTTCTTCTTCTCCTTCTTCTTCTTCTTCTTCTCCTTCTTCTTCTTCTTCTCCTTCTTCTTCTTCTCCTTCTCCTTCTTCTTCTTCTTCTTCTTCTTCTTCTTCTTCTTCTTCTTCTCCTTCTCCTTCTCTCTTTTTTTTTTGAATCAATCAATCAGAACAGTGTGTCTACGATATGAAACCCAGTAGGCGCCAAAAACATGTTCGCACATTAAGTAAATTTCTGACACCTGGTTGGAATTGAACTCATATCTGCCCACATGCTAGATCGTAAGGCGTTTACTTTGTGCTTCATGGTGAATTCAAATTGTAGAAACATTTCTTCTTTCTGGACAGATCATTATTTACTAGCTCTTCATGTTTTTAAAACTTTTGAAGAATATATTACTTTATTTTTCTTTTGTCAATGTGTTGCTATCTGTGCAACTATACTAATTGCTTTGTATTTTATGACTATATTGAATGGAAAAATCATTAATTTCTGCTCATCAGGCTAATGAAGCTTTTAGATTATGCTTAGTAGGTATTTTTGTTATAAAATAGAATGCTTGCTGTACATAAACTGTTCTCTTGTTTTGTTCTTGCTGATATACTTTTCCTAAATTTTGTTGTTCTTGAAACTCGTGTTGAATAATCAAAAATGATATAAGTTTCACTTGTTTGGGTCAGGCACGTTCTTTTCATGTGTAATAGCCAGCATGGTGACACTCCAGACATATGAAGTAGTAAAACGTGATACATCACAATTGTTGATTTGTCTTGATACACAACATTCAGTGTATGAATCTTAGATGTCAAGTGATTGCAGTTTAGATAGGATTATTCTTTTCAAAAGAGTTTTCATTGTTTCTGTTTATCAATTTCTGCTTCTACCAAAGCAGTCCCCTTTCTTTATATGGATTGTTAATATGATTATTCAAAAGTTTATTGATGTGACAATTTCTGACACTTCAAGTTCTCTAATTTCAAAGAAAGACCTCAAAAAATTTAACAATTTCTTTTCTTCGTGAATTTCTTTGAAATGTTTCCATGAAATGATGTCATTTCCTCCTCTTCAAAAACAAGTCTTTGTTGACATGTGTAATTGTCCATTGAGTAAATGAAGGATATTTTTTTCGTGTCAGTTATAGTGGTATTCGTTTCATTTGCTAAACACTCTTCAAATTTTTCAGTTAACCCTGAGTTTTATTTCACGTTAATAGCTTACTTCAGTTTAATTTTTGAATGAGCGTGTTGAAGTAGTATGTGATAAATTAGTGTGTTGAGATTATTGAACATTACAATTTACTAGTTGTTTTATCAGTGAGAGTGTAATTAGTGTTTCAAGAAATTCCTTTTGGTTTCTTTGATTTTTGCAATGTTTTCTGACAATCCAGAGTAAATGGGTTTGTAAAATTACAATGGAATATTACTTTCCACATTAAGAAATAAAACTAATAATTCTTTTGTCTAACCTTTTAACAGTTTGTTTCATATATTGTGCAGCTAATGAATGTTTTTTACCATGTATATTAGTTAGTAAAGGGTATATATAGATTTGTGCTCTGTCAGTAAATTCAGTGACCTGATTGATTCTTTCAGTTAGTTTTTCAGTTGCTATGTTGTGGTTTTCAGGCTCTATTATTGTACAACTAATTGGTCTGAGTATATGGAATGGTGTGTTGAGAGGTGGAGGAGAGAATGCTTTTGTGTGACTTTCTCTTGTGCGTCGCCTCCAGGCAGCACGGAGAACCTCCACCAGCAGATGGGCAGTGGCGGCGGAGCAGGGGGTTCCTTGCTCCATCGCACACCGTCGCTTACCCGCCAGCACCGCTCTGGCATCCCAGTACTGGCTCACAAAACTGGTGGTGACCATGCAGGTACTCTGCACTGCCCTTTCGGTTTGGACCAGCCATTCTCTTCTTCCTGCTAGCCCTCTTTCAGTTTGTTCATCAATGCCCCATTGCTTTTATCTGTGACACATTGAAAAATGTCTTTTTCCTATCTAAAAGCGTTGAAGAGAAGAGGAATATGATTGTAGTTTATGTTCCATTACTTATTCAATCTATTAATGTATTAGTGGAAAGAGAAAATGAAATGCTATGGAATTTTCAACCAAAATTCCTACATTGATCTCGTAATTAAGGGCCTAAAACATCACAATGCTACTTATTGGGTGATTGCTAATAATTTATGAGAGAATGCATATATACTGGGTCCAATATCTTTTCTTCTCATTCACATGAAGCTACTAACTCCACATTAAGATAGACATTTTGAATAAAATTAAGCTCTGAAAACACTTGATGAAGTTTATAAATTTGTGAGATTCTAATGAAAAGTTCAATACTTTATTGCTTATTTTTTAACATTCACATATGAACATCAAAGGAAAGGCACAAGGCACTAATCACTTGATTCAGGTAGATAATATTGCCACAGAAACATAACTGTGTTCCGCGTAAAAGTCAGTTGTAGACACCCACAGTGATAACATATGCGAACCTCAGTGGAACTTGTTTCTTACATAATTTTACCTTGTTTGTGAGAAATGATGACCTTTGACACATTGTAAGAATTACTTTTGCAATAAAAGATATTTTCTTCTTTTGTTTTCTCATCGTGTAAATAATTTGTGCTGACTGTGCTGATCAGAACAGTGAAAATTGGAAATTGAAAATTGGATCAGTACAGTCTTCGGAAATATTGCGCATTCGTTCAGATGAATGGTGTTTGTATGGGATATCAACATAAACTGATTTAGAGTCTCTTTTCTCACCCTCATATCATCACAGTGATGAATTGAGTCACAGTCGAGTTCATTGTTATGAATCAAAGAAAAATAATTCCTGTCATTTAAATCAAGAATTATTATTTCCACACTGTATTTTATAAATACTTTTTTTTTTTCTGATTTAGAAGCAATCCTTTTGCACTGCCCTCTTTGTTTTTATTCTGACTAGTATTATTATCTGCCCTGTTTTAAGCTCTTTCAGTATTTTGCAAGCTCCTATTCAGCACTGAATATGGCCTTCTTTATCTCTCTTTGCTTTCTCATTGTTCTTCAGTTTTGAGGTAGTTAATAATGGGTTATATTTGGCTCAGTTTGCTTTCAGTAGGAATTTGTACTGTTAATTACTGGTACTTTTGCGTGTATTTTTGTTTCTGTCTTTTGTTGACAACATTAAGTTGTGACTGTATTGCAGTATTCTTCATTTGTTTTGTCATTTGCTCATGCTTTGTGATGTTGAAACATTGGTTTGCTTGTTATTTTGTAACCTTGTTTTATTCAGCATTTGACATTGTTATTGTTGTGGTTGTTATTGATGTTGCAGTCGCTATAGTTTTATATTGACTACAGAAGTCAGTTGTAATGATATTAAAATTTTACTTTACAAAGAATGTGGTATGCATCTCAGATAATGGAAGAGTTCTTTCAGAACAAAATGTACAATTTTCGTATGTAATACACAAAATGCAGTATCTCTATAGTATGTCTGTTTATAAAAAGTCTTTGTTGTGATATTGTCTTTCATTGTAGGCAGTTTGCAGAATCTATTAGTGCTACATTCAAATGAAAGTTGAATAGCGGAAGACTTGTAGAATAAGTGTTGTAACACTCTTATGACTTTTCTCTGACTTATTTTGTTTATTTTTCAGCATATGGTTCAGTGAACTATACATATTTTCTTGAAAGTTATGTAATAATTTTTGTCACGTGAAGATGAAGCACAAAATTTGTGCATTTACTAAAATCATATATATTTTTATGCTAAGAATCTGATTGTAAAACTTCCGTAGTTAGATCAACTTCAGATGAATATAATGCATCATTCATTAACTTGTGATACATGAGGTGCTGGGCATTGCAGCTGTTGTGCATATCTATATTGAATCTGTGTACTGTGAGCAGACGGATCTTCTGGCTCAGCACGTCGTGGAGCTGGTGGGAGCGCTGGCGTGGGTGTGCGCTCTAGCAGCGCAATAGACCTCCAAGCTGCTCAGAGAGCCAAGGCACGCGCACAGTATGCTGCTCTTGCCCGTCACAAAGTTGGTTCCGGAGCATCCTTGCGTAAGTCGCAATGCTCATTCATAGGTTTGTCTGGGCGTTGGTGCACTTGCTTTAGGCATCAGTATGCTTGTGGCACATCTTCATGGTGCATAATGGTGGTTCAGTATTTTTTTCATTTTTTCATCTTTTGAGATGCTTTAAAAGCATTTATGGTTTCGGTATATTTGCTTTGCTGCTTTTTCTTGTGCACTATGGGATTATGCGAGGCCTTCTGTTTAACTTATTGCTTAGCTTTCAAAGTAAACTGCTGTAGTAAGTACATGTTTTTACCTAGTTGATCAGTCCTTGACAATGTACAAACTTCATTATAACTGTATACAGAAACATCAAACTTTCATTTAATTACTCCAGTCCCAAGATCCTTAAACACACATGACTAACTTAATTTTAACAAATTAGGCATGGAATTAGCATGACAAATTAAGTATTTAAGGTGATGTTAGTCTGCCTTATAATCTATAGCAAACTTTTTTCACTTACTCCTAAATTCACTTTAACTGAAGCTTCAATCCAAATAATCGAATTAGGTTATTTGCGAGGTTTGGATAAATTAAGTAATTATAAGAGAAATATGTAATGAGTAAAGTGAGCACTAATGAGAAATTATTGAATTTCTGTGAGGCAAGATTCGCAGTATCACTTCCTTGTGTACAGATGAAGTACATGTTTGAAAATACATGTTAAAAATGTCTGATCCAGTTATTCTTTGTCTTTTCTAAGACTGTATCTGATACTTCTTCGATTTTGTTCTGCAGATACTGGTGTATTGTACACTATTTAATTTCATTATTATAATATGTGTAGTACGAATTTTACAACATGCTTAATAAATAATGTGATGATTTTCTTATGATGTAGTGGCTCAATTTTAATGGTTTTAAACCCCGATAGATGTGCAGCTTTCTTTATTTCTCGTATTCCTCTGTGAATCCTACGCCAGTTCTCAAATGTGTTAACCTGGCTGTAGACACACCGTGTTTCATAATGAATTGGGTAGTGTGCAGTGACCAAGTCACCTCAGTAAAAGCCTGAGAAGCTGTAAACTATACTCGTTTGTTCCCTTAATAAATATTCTTCTGTTTGTTTTAAAGTTTATATTTATAATTTAGAAATGAGAATTAGTAATTTACCAATTTCTCTGAATTTTTTGTTTTTTCAAACAACTTTTATGAAATGTGTATGTGTATTATTAATCCACATGTAGTCTTTGTACATCAAACAGAATGATGATGATTTACTGTTATTTTATTGCGAACAGGGAAACTCTTCTAGACCTAAAAATCATTTTAAATAAGTAAAAATAGCTTTACAATATAATATTAATACATCATTGTCATATAAATATATTATTGTAGAATATTATTGTAATATAAAAATATAAGTATGATCTATTAAAAATATTGTAATAAAATTTAGTTTTAAACTATTTTTAATGAAAAGCTAGAATCAATGAATAACATAGATATTTAAACAACTTTAAACATCTTTATACTTTTAACAAATTTAAATAGCATTAACCATAGTGTGTGATTGGAAGTAAAACTGCTTAGTTAAAATGTGTCTCTGGGTCGTTAACTGCTGTGAATTGTATGTCTAGAAGCAGTAACCAAAGGAGGCACATGGAGACTTGATGACCCCATGCTGCATTACATTTCCTGCGAGACGAAATGTCTTGGAAAGGACAGGAATCTATTGAGTCCAGCTACAAGTATAAAACTTGATATTGATAAGATTGAAAAATTGTAAACATATCTGAAAGTACACTAGGTTTTGAAACAGTGTTAGGGTGACAGTCAGCTTATGCACCAACTCCGGGTTAATATTCTTCTTGAATTAAAATATTTAGAACGAGCAAGTTATGTCATATGGTATTAAACATAAGTGTTTGTATTAAATTATGTATGCTAAGTGCTAAGGCACTTTCAAGAACTGTTATTAACAAGTTTTACTTCTCTCTGAAGTTTGGCGGAAATAGTGTTGATATTAATTCACATAATGTAATAATAAGTCTCTACCTTCTGTAGACATTGTTCCTTCAATCATTTTATCAAAATTATTCAGACATATTCTGAGTTTGTCTTTGTTATAGTTATTTATGTCATTGGGTTGATATACAGGAAAATAGCTGGCCCTCATTGAAGTTTGTAAAAGTAGGGGTTACCCTAAACAACTTAAGTGGTAGACAAATACCTTTTCTTGGAGTATGAGAACTCGTCTATTGTCTTCAGCTACGACTCCTTACTTTTGAGTATTCTTAATGGACATTGGACTGTAATATCCTTAACAGATGCAGGCCTTCAAGAGTGACTTTCTGTTCCCCTACTTGGTTGCTTTAAGTCAATACAATATAAAATATTATGAAAAAATATTAATATAATTAAGAAAAGGAATGTGTTTTCATTAGTAACCAGCACAAAACAGCATGTTATCCAAGACTGACCAAATTGAATCACTGAAGATAAACATGAACAAATATTGTTTTGATTTTCAGGAAGTTGGTTTAACTGTTGGAATATTTCAGTTTGAGGATAATATCTTAAAATTTTAATTATTCAAGTTTTAATGAATAAGTCACATGAACTCTGAAGTTAGGAAATGTCAATATAAAAAGGTGTTAATAAAATGCCAAATAATGTAATGTAAAATATCGTAAAAGTCAAAATTTGATACTAGACAAGAATTTCAAAATGTGGTCAAACTGTTACCAATTTCTTCAATAATAGCTCCTTCCTTTATTTTGTTTTAAGTGTAATTGTGTGGAATACAAAATTCGTGACAATTTTGAATAACTCTCATGGCTGTTAATGTCCATTGAATTCTTTTACTTCTATTGCTTGTATTATTTCTGCAACATAACACTTGTAAAATCTGTTGCCTTGATATGCATAATGCATGTTAAAGATTTCTATAATATGTTAAAAAATGTCTCTATGTAAAGATCAATGTTGCATGAATTCATTGGCACTTGTATTAATATTTTTGGTAATGCATGTGTTCTTGTATGACTATCTGATTGCATGAAAGTGTTTTTGTGCCTGTGTATTGTGATTTTGTAATAAACAGAATGCGAGTTCATATCAGATGCTTTAAGAAAGTGTTCTGCACATTTTAATTTCCTGTGAATCCACATTTTTTTAATGCAATAATTATAATATAGATCAATTGTCATTGTGAATAACAATCAAACTGGACAACAATAACTGAGGATTGCTATTAATTTTTAATATCACACTCTCCTTTTCTCCAAGGGGTAAGTTTGTTTGAGTAGTATTTCATGATTCTATTGCAATCCTTTTATTGGAGTGTCCATTCAAATACAAAAATGCCATCGCATATTTCTTTTTGTATTTTTTGAGTTATGTTCTTCTAATACTTGTCCATCTATCACTTTCAGCAAAGAAGGGTCAGAAACTGTCTTACTAGTCAGTTTTATTTTACTGCTTTGTCTGATTTAAGATATTGGGGGTATTCTTCTATTCTTGAAAATTTTAACAATTTTAAAATTTTATGCAAGTTAGTGTTAATTAGTGATAGTTAAGAAATTGAAAATGTAAGAATGAATATAGTGACAGTACACTGATAATTCTACTTGGACATCGTGTTGTATTTATCTTGCTTTTGAAAATTGGTGTGAATAATTTAATTTGAAATATTTTATTGTAATGGACATTATTTTGAATGTTATCAAATATAAAAATGTTGTTCTTAAACAATATTTTTAACTACTGATTTATATTAATATTAGAATGTTTATAACATTTTAAAATTACATTTAAAAAAACTGCTATTGATTGAAATTACAACACAATACTTGGAGAAGCTGATTCATGAAATTTGTGTGTATGATCAGAAGTAGTCCCTATGTTTGATAAGTGGTTAAAGTAAATTTTGTTCATGTTGAAACTGTAGGAATTTTAAATTGTTTTTCAGTCTTCATTTCAATTCAACTATCAAAATCCCATTGGTAGAATGAATAAATATTTTATAAATGATCTTGTAAATGCATGATCACCTGTTTAGATAGAAGCTATTCTCTATCTGTTAATTTTTTACTATTTTTTAGCCTTTACCAATTTACTCTTTCACTGTACTCTCAGGAAAGAGAGGGCAGAAAACTATTGATAATGACGTTACATTATAAAATGTAGCTACATTTGCTGTTTTCCTTTTATTTTAATCAGTGTTGGTCATCTTGTTTTGTTTGCTCTTTGTTTTTAAGCAGTTGGTATTCTCACCATAACTATTTCCTTATTTGCCACCCATTCTGCTTTTTGCTATACTTTAATTACTTTCACATTTTTTAAAGTAACATAATAGCAATTACTTTTTTCTTAAAAAATATTTTGGAAATGGTGCATATTTTATGGAAAATATGAAGTTAGGTGTTGATACGTATTATATTTAGATATTGGCATTATTTTCTGAAGAGAGGAGTTCTTTGAAAACTAATCACTGTCAATTACATATAGCAAGTTTGTAATATTTTCATTGTGTTTCTTGTGTAGTAGGTAAAAAAACAGACCACCCATCCCAATCTGTCCATTTCAACGCTCCTATCAGCCCTGAGAATCCTCATGAAATATCTGTCATTGATGTAGAAGGTAAGTGTGTACATATGCTTCTTTATTTTATATTTTGATATTTCTTTTTCTTTCTTTTTTTAATTATACTTTTTTCTTCTCTCTTTTCTTCCTTCTAATTATTAGCATATTAACATTCAAAACAAGTTCAGGGGGAGGGAGGTAAATAAACGGGGGAGGGGAGTGTAATGAAAATTGTTAAATTAATGAATTGAAAAAAGTTGGTGATAACTCACCTGCAACCTGCAGATACATTAATTAATAAAATCAATTGATTTGGAAAATAATTTTGAATTGACCACGGGAAATAAATTCTTAAATTAAACAAAAAATACTCAATAAAAATCAAAAACATACACAATTGTTTATGCGAATACTATTGTAATGTTACTAAATTGGCATGAAATACTTAAAATTTTGATCTTGTAAATTTTAATTAATAATTATTAAATTAAGAAGAAACAAGTGTGTGAGCAAGTGTTTTAATTAACATATTTGATCCAATAAAAAATATGTTTCCCCATCTTGTCATTTCTTGAAGGAATACTTCTGTATTCCCTAATATTCTTCCTACTTGAAAATCCTCAATTGTCATGACCTATAGCAATCATGATGACGTGTTTTTTGATCACACTTCACGAAAAGGTTAATTTTAATTTTTGTCCATGATTTCAATATTTTTTACCACATCGTCTGGTAAAGTTATCCCAAAGCTCTTTTTAATTTTGCCTTTTTGAATTTCTTTTGTTGTATTTTTCTGTTAATTTTTCTGATTTTTATGTCTTCTAGTCTATTTCTTATTTTACATACAAGAAGAGAGCATTAATTTTAATCACTTGTTTATGTGCACACAGATGATGAATCCCAACTATGTTTACCTAATAAACCTCTCAGACCTACTTTGTATTGTCGCAGGAAAGGCAGTAATGATGGTGAGTTTGTTTTGTGACAGTAACAAACAAACAAGTTTTATATTTTATAGATGTTTTCAAATTAGGAAAGAAATAATGTGTGTATACTTAAATTTTAGTCAATCCATATCATTCATTTGTATTTGTTCAATAGATATAGGCTTAGGAAACGATCAGTTTCCTGGATTTAGTTTTCTTGCCAGATCCCGTATTCCTGAAAGATAATTGCTGGTGAATCTTGTATCCTTTCATTGATTAGTGTTTTTAATCCTTGATTCCTCCAAGTAACTTGACAGGAATGTTAATGCACTTATATTTTTATTATTGACTGATTTCACCTCCTTTTGAAAATAAAATATTATTTAATTTCTTTTTTTTTTAATTATTTCTATTCCACTGAACTGTGTCAATAGCTATATATTATTCCTATTGCAAAGTCTACATAAGCACATTCAAGGCCAAAACCAGTTATCTTTACCTAGTGTGGCTTTCTAGTTAGGATTGCATCTTTGGAAGGACAAAACAGGAGGCAAAGACTTGTATTTCTTATTTTAAAGATCTATCATATCAATGCATTTTAATTATGTTCCTTTACTTGTGTTTCGTCTTATATATTTGGCCTTTGTTCTCTTTCATTCTTTGTTTCTTTCCTTTCGTTCCTTTCATCCTTTCTTTGTTTTTTCTTTCTTTCTGTCTGTCTTTCTTTTCTTCTTTCCTTCCTTCCTTACTTCTTTCTACCTTTCTTCCTTCCTTGTTTTGTAATACATCTGTTAGCATCAACGATTGTTCATTTATTATATGAGCACATGCCGAACAAAAACAAACTTCTACTACCTGGTACTCCTTTACAAGAAATTTGTCATTTCATAAAATGCGAAAGTGGAGGTGGGCCAATAAATGTGTTTGTGATATTTGAGTTCTACAATGTTGTTGCTGTTGTAATTTTCTTACTAATTTTTTTAACATTTTATCCTACTGCAATAAGCTCACAGTAGCCTTTATTTATTATTACATAGACTGCAAAGTGGATCTGAGGAGTCAATTCCAATCACCCTTACCACCTCCTTTGAGACGGAGGAATCTTCACTTTAAGAAAGATGAAGAGAGAGGTATTTTTCTCAATATATTTTTTTAAGGTTTTTGAGCACATAATATTGACACACATTTCTCAATTTTGATTAAATCTATTCAATGCAATATGAAGGTGGATTTAATTTTTATTATTTTTATTTATTAGATACAAAAACTGGTGAAAAGTCTTCTCCCCAGCCTCCTATTATTCCTCTCAAACCCCTACCTTCAGCCAGGAGACTTGACTTTCCTGAAGGTGAGTTCTTAGAAGTCGCACGTTTTCAATGCTTTCTATGAAAAAATTATCCTCCGAAGTTCTCACGTTTCTAATTTTCTTTAATTTTTGTGTTGTATATATTTGTTCCTGCCTTTTAGTTCTCTCTCTTATTTTCCCCTCCATTATTGCTCCTTTCCATCTGGAGCCATTAATCTGAATGTTTCATTTACTTCACTTGCACACAGATGATCAGCTCAGCTGTCTCCTTCCCGATGTTTCCTTCAAACCTTTGTGGTGCCAATTAAAAAGGAGAGATGGTACTCCGGGTGAGTCTGTTAATTCATCTGACAATCCATGGCTCCTGATACTCTGACGTAGAGTATCATTAGTTGGCTACAAATGTATCCCTCCTCATAATATCAGATTTAAAGAGGAAAGTTTTATTTTCCATTATTCATAACATAATTTTGTTTTTGATTATTAGGCAAGCATGCAAATGTTGAACCCTATCCAACTTCTAAAGGACCTACCAGACTTCGGAGACTTTGTGAAATGCTTAAACCTTCTAAGGGTGAGTGTTGAGGGCACTTTCTTCGCTGTCCTTTCACTCCTGTTTTCTTGTTTCTCTTACATTTATGATTTTTCTCTTTGTTTTCTATCATTCTTTTTTATTTTTCACTGGAAGGTAACTAGCATTTTAAAATATTTTCATTAATGCCATATAATTACAGATGACCAATCCAAGTCCACCTTCCCCAGTACTCCTATCAAACCTGAAACTCATCGTTATCCGGATGATTTGAAAGGTGAGTTAGATGAGTCTCACTGTTTCATGGACATTTTATCAAAGAAATTCATATAAAAGTTTTTCTCTGTTCCTTGCTTTCTTTCCCTTCAGGCTTTCGTGATTTTTCTCTTTCTAATTTTGATTGCTTTACCGTCACTTTTTACGTTTTAATTAGCAGAATAAACTAACCTTTTGCATTCTTTGCATGTGTATTCCATGTCTACAGATGACCAATCCGAACCCACCCTTCCTAGTGCTCCTGTCAGACCCAAGATGTATCATCAGTATCACAAGCATAGTACTGAAGGTGAGTTTAGGTTACACTGTCGTTAAATTGCAACAAAGAAATTCAAGTTAAAATGTCTTCTTTTTCTTGCTACCTTTTCTATTTATGTTATCATTCTTCTCTCATATTCATGATTTTTCCATTTGATTATATTTTTATTTTTCTCACAAGCAGATGAGGTCTACCATTTTGTATCATAATTTCATCAAGTTATTTTCATTCATGGTATGTACTTAGAGATGACCAATCCCAGCCCACCCCTCCCAGTACTCCTGTTAGCTTGAAATTCATTATCATGAGAATGATATTGAACGTGAGTTGGCAAAATACCCATCTGCAATCATTACTATGATTTAAATTTAACTAACTCGGAATGCACTAATTTGAGAGTTGTTGCTTTTTTTAGTTTGTCTAATTACAATTTATGGGCATTTCAAAAACAATTCAAAACTTAGAAGTAAGGGCTCAAGAAGTAAGAAGTCAGGGCTCCATATTAAGAGTTTAATAATGAATTTTTTTTTCCAGAAGTTATTTAAATTAATACCAGACTCAATATGGAAAATTCAATTTACAGTAATTTAAACTCACACTTGGATACTATTTTGATTAATTTTTGTCCTCTTTAAGATAATGCCAGATAGCCAATCTTGCCCATTTCTGTTAAATCCCCCTTCCCACCCTTCAGAGGAATCTGTGTTAACAATTGGTGAGTTTTGTTATTCATTTCTTTCCCAAATGGTTGATCTGAAATTTATTATTATTATTTTTTCCATTTGATCCTATATGTACTGATTATTCAAAATTGTCATTTTGGTTCATCAGACATACAAACAGTTGGGATTTCTGAACCTACCTCTCCTTGTCCCCCTGACTCTTCAGGTTTACAGCAGGAGGAAGAGAATACTGAAGGTGAGCAGTCACCATTTTCTTTTTTAAGTTCCTCTTCTTAAATTTTTCTTTTTATCTGACACACAATATTATTTCAATTTCTGCTATTAAAATTATAACAAGTCATGTTTTATCTTATTACTGAACATGTTTTTGTGAAAATTATAATGGGGAAGAAGTACCATGCATTTTAAACTAGTCTATTTTGTAGAAGTATACATGCAGAATCTGATATGTTTGTAATTTTTGTGCCCTAGATTCAGATACGGATACCATTATTGAACCTATTCCTTCCAATGTTACTGTTGAACCTATCCTTTGGTGTCTCATTAAACATACAAATACTGGAGGTATGTGAAATCTTAATTTTTTTATATTATCAATCATTAGACTGATCTTGCTAATCACACACTTGTTTTCCTACTATTTGTTTTTTCATTTCTCTTTGTTTTATTGTGTGCATCATGTTCTTGCACTGTGGGTACCATCCACTTCAATTTTCTGTGATTTGATTATTTTCCTTTGATATTATTTTAGTCAATAGTTTACAGTACCAACAAAGTATATTCTTCTTTATTCTGCTGAATGTTATTCTATTTGCTTTGACAATTGCATTTAGTGCCAGTATTGAGAACATTTGTTTTTCATAATGAAGATGATACTCCTCAGAAAAAATGCCAAGTATTAAGCAACGAGTATAAAGCAAGTATTAAGCTAATGAAGTTAAGTTTTATCTCTATGTTAAGAACAACTATATTAATTTTAAGTAACTAAACTGCTAATTCTGATCTGTATTAAAAATTGCTGAATGCAAAGTTCATTTGAAAGTCTCTTATGACATAGGCTTGAATAGTGCGAAGGTAAGGGGTTTTCACTCCCACACATGATATACTGACAAAGTGAAGTAGTGGAGGCCTTCCAGTGGGTTTTTGTTTGGGATCCTAAAGATCTCATTGTCCACATGCGCACACACTTCAAAGTTAGTCATCAACATTAGACATCAGATAAATAACTGATGAATTATGTATTCGGCAGACCAACATCGACTAACCAACAAGCCTTGTAAGTCTGCTTTGAAAGTGGAGTACCATGGTATCTGAGATAGCAGTAAGTCAACAAACGTACGAAAAGTGTGTTGTCTTGGATTGTATCCCTCATGTTTAAATAAATCTTGCAGACCTCATGAATAATTCCACCTGGGAATGTGGGAATGCCCTTCGTCATGTCCTACTATACTTTGGTTGTGCATCCAAAATAACTGGGAGGGGGGAGGGATCTGAAAACAAGTACTGAAGACCTTACTGATTATTTTGGTGCGAAAATTCTGGGAGCTGCGAGGCCTGCCAAAGCAATATCCTTGGCGGAATGCTGAACCTCAACCTCAACCGCCACCGATAGAAAAATAATTATTTTAGATTAAAATTCGCATGCATTAGTTGAATTGTATAAGGAATATTATAAAAGGATATATATTGAATTGTATAAAGGACCGAAAATGCATGTAACATCCATTTTGATTAGCTTCTGTGTCCATGACAACTCATCTCGAGATTTTTCGTTATTTCTCTTGATTCGTCGAGCTAATATTTAGATGTCCCTTTGCTTTGCTTGTAAACTGTAAATAAAGCTTTTCTCGGCGAACATTCGTGCACAGTTTTCAAGATACCCCAGCGTGCGTGTCGTGCCATGTAGTTCCAAGTAGTATCTTTTCTGCTGCATAACTCTCTACAATTAGAGGCTATACCGAGCATCAAAAGGAAAGTAACATTAATTTTGACTATGATATTTAATGTATTATTTACCATTTATACTGTGTAATTGTAGACAACCCGTAACAAGCATTGTACCGCAGCTTCTGGGTCAATGACCTCCATTTCGATCAGGTTTTTCGTCGTTTCCCTGATCCTTTGAGCAAATGCTGAGATGGCCCCCTTGTTTTTCTTCTGGACATAAATGTAACTTCATTATCTGTGCACATCTAGAATTCTGTGGGAGATCTAGTTATTCAAATTATCGTTCTCCATGTCGCGGCAGGAAGTATTATTCCTTCACGAAAGACACGATGAGGGATAAGAGCCCAAATTTATGGCTTATTTTCCTCTGAAAATAGATTTTATTACACCGAAGCGAATATTATGTTAACTATCATTGCAAAAAACGCTCATTTCTTTGTTTTGGAAATTCAACTAATATGGCTGAATTATGAAAACGTATACAGATTTCTCTTCTCCCCGTAACAAGTCACACAGTTTTTAAATGTTTTTTACGTAAAATTAATAAATAAACGCATGCACTGTGACTCGTATACAGAGCGTCCGGAAACGTGTGTGCGCAGTGGAATCGCCACCGCTGCGTGCCCCTAAATATGATACCACGAAGGACGTCCCACGACGATCTCCGTTCATGTGAGCGAAGAAAAGCCAGCTGACGTGACAACGGGCTGGCGCGCTGACAATGTTGGGTAGGGACAGTGCAGTTTGTAGGATCCGAAGGGCCCGGGATGTGTGTGGTTTATGTGTGCCTGCGTAAAAGTTTCAAGTTTTTGTGCTTATAACAATCTTTATTACAGTAAATTATTATAACTAAGGTATTACTATGAAATTTAAATATCTAGTACAGTAAAATATGTCTGAACCGGAATCTGTACAAGCCGGAATCCTGCCTTAACCGTAAATTTCCTCGGCCCGTGAAGTTAAGTGACAGTATTTACACACCATAGAACGGAATCTGTCCAACGAGGAAACGGAACGAATTTTCATGTCCTGTGGGGGAAGAAAAACTTTCATTAAACGGAATATCTGCGATTTTAATGCAATTGGCAGAGGCGCGAGATACTCTTTATGGAGTGAATACATCTGCAAGTCTCTCTTAATTTCTTAGCCCTGAGTTTGTCGTGGCAGCCGCACAGTGAAGGCGAAAAGCTTCAGTTGTAAGCGTAGAATTCGCTTGTCTTTCAAGGCGTGTGCCCTAGAGGAATTTACTCCCTTCAGCTCTCTGAACGTGGGAAGGTGCACGAGCACGGCTTGTATTCACGCTTCTACCGGCCCCGCGTTGACAATTGTCACTCTTTGGTCAGAGCCGCATTGGTCAAGGCCATGCGAGGGTATCAGAAAGAATACTCTGGGTTGTGACGCATTGTGCGTTGAAAGAGTTGGCGAGCAGTCCGGGTGCAGCCACGAGGCAGTGAGGTGGTGTGTTTTTATGAGTTTCACTACCAGTTTAACAACGGTTGGAAGAAACCCTAAATGCACACATCTTGACTGAATCATTAAGACTATCATACCTTTTACAACGCCTTTTTTCGTGCTCTACATTCGGCGAGGTGAAATTCTTAATATTCTGAAAATTCAGTCGAATTTAATATTTCCTTTTGATGCTTATAATAGACGAGCAATTGTATCTTTGGGGCACCCCCTAGAAGTGAGGCCCGTGTCTGAATGTGGCACTGGATAAGGACGTGCAACGGCACAGCTTCCGCTGCACCGAGGTTTCGAATGGCCAGAGCGAGTTCCTTGGAGCTTACGTACAAGGTGATTTGCTCTCTCCACACGAAAACCCGAAATTTTTAAAACCATTCCGTTTTTGTCGTACTACGTAAGTTGTGCGTTTCCTTGATGAAAATACGTGTGGGACGTCCTCCGTATCCTGCTATTTTGGAAGAGTATTATACAAGATTATAACTTTCTGGTTTAATATTAATATTATTATTCCATTATTACGTGGAAGACTTTTTGAATGTAGCTATCTTGGCTAGGTAGCTTCAACCCAAAGGAATTCAAATATATGTGCGATGGTTTTACGAAATTATATGTTCTGATGAAAATGATGGTAATTCATATCTTCGAATTGAGATCTGACGTTCGTAACATGTCCCCAACTAGATTACTGACTTGAAAAAGAACAGATGTAATTCGTTGAAATCTTTGATGGTATCGATAATGTAATAATTAATGTTCTAAATAAGGATAATGGGTGAAGGTAAGTAGTAGTATTAAATTTTCATTAATATAACAGATGTGTTGTAGATTATCAGATAAATTGTGTGGGGTGGAATAGAAAATTCTCCCACGGCGATTCCGAGGTAGAGAGATCGCGGTGATCTCTGCTTCTCTCGCTCTAGTTTGTCGGTGGCAGATGGCTTGTGCGGAGGGCCAGGGGGTTGAGTGTGGTGCATGAGGGTGTGTTGTCGCTGTGCTGGAGTTGGTGTTGACTTTGTCTCTTCTGTGCGCATGCTGCTCGCTCTGCAGGGGACGAGCACCACGCCGGCGCTGGTGAGTTGCTTCGGCTTCCGCTTGCGAGCTCTTTCTCTCTCTGCCTTCGGGGACGGCGTCTTCCGATAGGCTGCGCAGGGCTGCATGATATACTAGGAACAATACGTTTGGACGGCTGATGGTCGCTTTGGCGGTGGTCTCCTACTACTCATTCTGGCGTCGCTCTTCGCCCCCTCTTTCTGCGCCCCGATAGCAATCGTCCAGTTTTTGCGTAGCTGCGCATTGCTGCAGCGAAGGTTACTGCAGTCAAGGAGTGAGGACTACAGCGAGGGAAAGCGACCGTCCTAAATAGATTGTTTTCTCTGAATTATTATGCCCGTGGTGCAATCTTACACGACAAGTGACCATGCTTAGGCTTTTGACAAACGTCGGACTCTGGTTGAAGGTATTCTGGTGCCTCATTTCGGTTTGTAATCCGAGAATCCCATTTCTTACTTTAATTTTGTTCTTATTCACAATCCGAAACCAGACGTACATACATTTATCGAAGATTTGAAATTGAGTTGAAATATCATGAATGTTTCCGTATAATCTTTATTAAATGGTTATTATTAAGAATGATTTAGAACTGTGGCCAATTCCTCAGGGTCCGGCTGAACGTCGACTATTACTGTATAAAGTAACTGATCTTGATACTTCTTGTATGTGAGGAAGTATTGGCACAGTTCGTTGATTTACAATGTCTGCAATATGAAAACTTTGCAGATATGAAAATTAAAGAGAGGGGAGTTCGGACGTTCTCGAAATCAGCCATAGGAGGCGAGCATGTTACTTAACTTCATGGATTTTTCATTAAAGAGTACTCTTCACTGTACCTAAGCAATGTTAATGAGTTGTATCAGCATTTACGAGACCATTCTCGCGAAGTTTCTTCACAGTACGGTATGTTTGCATTTTTTCCCCGGTGGTACCTTTGGGAAGAGCAGAACTTACCACTCCGAAAGGCACGGTCTGCTGAGTTCCGTGTCAGTCAGCCCAGGCTAGTAATAAGCGAAGGTGTTGAAGTATCGGCAGCCTGTGTTTGCCTCGCCTCGCGTACCGATTTTGCCACCCGCTGACGGCGACGAGTGCTTCTCGACTTTCCGAACCGCGTGCGCGCAGACGAACGTCGGAAGGCAAGGGCGGGCGAGTGACATCGGGCGCCGCCTCTGTTGCAGCGCGGCCGCGCAAGTCGTCGGACGCCGGCATCGGCAGCCTCACCACCAGTGCCGCCACGTCCCCCGAGCGCGTGGGCCGCACGCGCAGCCGCGTCGCCGGCGTCTCGCAGTCGCAGCGTGAGTAGCCTGCTTGCCCCGCGCGCCGCGTCCCTCCTTCTCCCTCGGCCCCTGCCTTCTCCTTGCCTCCACGCTCCTGCATTCTCTCCTTATCCTCCGTGCATCCAAGCTGCTCCTCTTTGCATCCACGTTCCTCCTTTTTGTCATCTCCCGTGCCCCCAAGGTCCTCTTCCTTGCCTCTACGCTCTTCCTCCTCGCTCCATCGTGTCTCCTTATCCTCCGTGCCTCCAAGCTCCTCCTTCTTGCCTCCAGGCTGCTCCTTTCCCTTCACGCTACTCTTTCGTGTATCCTCATCTGTGCCTCCACGCTTCTCCTTGCATCCACGCCTCTTCTTCCCTGCATGTTTTCATCTTCCGTGCCTACACCCTCTTTCTTCTTGCATCCACGCTCTTCCTTTCCCCAACGTTTCTCTATCCTGTCTCCTAATCCTTCGTGCATACACCCTCCTTTTTGCCTGCACACCCATTCCACCTCCTATGCTCTTCCTTGCCTCCATCCTCCTCCTGCCTCTGGTCTCATCTTCCTGCCTTAATCGCAACCTATTTCGCCTTCCCGCCTGCCCGTTGTCCTCTCGCCACTGTGTTTGTCGTCGCCGTGGGTTCTCAGCGAGCAGCCGGTCTGGGTCGCCGTCTTCTCGTCTGAGCTACGCGACGTACTCGGCGCGCATGGAGGCCGCGCGCGGGGGCGGCGGGAGCGGCGACGCGACGGACAGCGGCCGGCCGCGCCGTCTCACGGGCATCCCGCGCTCCACCGGCGCGTCGCGGGAGGCCTCGCGAGAGACGTCGCCCAGCCGCTTCGGGCCCGCGCCCTTCGGCAGCAAGCTCAGGTGAGGAGCCACGAAATATCCTACGTTCGTTCCTCATTTTCTAAACATTTTATTTATTAATTAAAGACAGAATAAAATTGCTTTTTTTTGTTATTTAACTGTTATAAAAATGACTGTTGTTATTTAACTGTTGTAAAAATGTTACTACTTTTTTCAAATCATTCTTATTTTACTATTGTTATATGTGTTTATTTCACTGCACTCATATTTCACTTCAACCGCCTTTGTTATCGTTTCACAATTAACTAGGGCAAAAACACCATCACATCGATTCAGATTGCTATGTTGCCGTTTCCGGAAATTTATGAATAATGCCTAATCCAATAATTTCTGCGAAATCCCAAAATCAGGATAATCTGCCATCCTCAATGACCAGAAAAATTGAGACGCCTAGGAACCTTTTTTTTTAGACCCATATTTGTGGATGAGGAATTGTTTTGTGTGGTATTGTTTTGCTGGAAGAAAAGTAGAAAAAAGTATAATGTATAGGGTATATCTAATGAATAGGGCTCAGAGGTTTTGAGAGCATTTGTTTTAATTCCAGTGAAAAGAGCAGACAATCGTGGTTTTTGTTTTCTTGTATTTCTTAGATTATTAGCTTTTCATTTACGCTAGATTGTTGCAATTTTAGGTAATAATGGACTTCTTAATAATATTAATTATATTTTGTGTATGTGGGATTTTAAAGTGAAGTTAATATAGAGTATTTTTACTGCTCTTGTACCTTACAATTTAATTCCCATTGCTGTTGCTCTTGGTTTACAGTTGCAGAGGTCGTTCATTAGCTGGCCTAGAGCGACCCTCTGTTCGTCCTGTAATGGCACAGAAGATATTGCAGCAAAGCCGTGAGGCAGAATCTGCTATTGCAGATGCGTTGGTTAGTCACCATACTTGTTAACTTTTTCTTTTGATAGGAGAATTCATTACATCATTTTTCTGTAAACAAGTTTTATTTCACACTTTCATGTGTGCATGTGCACACAGATGAACACATAATTAAACTGGTTTGTTTAAATAATGCATGTAAGTTTTTATTTATAGCTATATTGTTTGCATTCCAGACTTGTGATTCTCTAGAAAGTGGCGATTATGCACGTGGGGGTCATACACGAAAACGACTATTTGATGATCATTCAGATGACAGTGAAACATCCAGTGTCTGCTCAGAAAGGTCATTTGATTCCTACAGGAGACCATCAGACGTGAGTTACAATCCATTTTCTTTATTCTCTGAATGTTTTAAGTATAAATTTTATAAATACAATAATATTTAAGTTTTAATAACATTCTGCCTCATTTTAATAGAGCTCTCTGTGGTGTAATGAATAAAATTAACGACTTGATTGGGGAGAAATGTATGTTTTTTGAAGTGTGTTGTGGTATTTTTAGACTGTGGAATTAAATGATAACTTTAGGATATGTGTAGAAAATGCACTGTGAGCCAATGCAAAAATAAAATGAAGAAAGAAAGAGAAAGAAAATTAATTATGTAAATTACATTATGTAAATATGTAGTTCATTCAAGAGTTAGAGAAACATCATGTTTTATTAGATAATTTTTTTTTTAAATGCGTATTTCATGTTTAAGAAAAATCAGTGTTGAAACAATTGTTCATTCAATATTAAAAGAGGAATATTATTGGATGGAAACAAACTTACATGATTACGATCATGCTAGGAAGGATTAGGAAGATAATTGGTCCTATAATGTAGTATGTCTGTTCTGAACTTTACTGCATTTTATTCAGTGGAGAGCAATGCAAAATTTGAATGACAATTTCATCTTCAGTTCATTTTGTGTAGTGATGTTCTTGCTTTTTTGCAGTAATAATATTTTAATAGATTTCCAAAATTCATAAAACAAAATAAAATTCTCTGCAAAAGTATTAAACAATTTTTTTTTATAAATTACAATTCTTGCGGTATTAAAACACCTAAAACCACTTACCTCATAGACTATTTACTTATGTAGTAATTTGGTAGGATATGTGAGGAAAAAAACATACAGTTAAAGTTATAGTATGGAAGGAACAGGAAAAAATTAATTTTTATTTACTTTTCTATTATGTAACTGTAGTGAATTCGCAAATTTCGTCTTTAATTATCTGGGTACTTGTAAAATGATTGTCTAATTATTTTTGCTTTCTTTATAAACGTTTGTTTGCTATTATGGAATATGTGTGGTAGGAGAAAGCTTTTATGTTAGTTGTCGGGTAACACTCATCCAGCATGTCAAATGCATGCTTGATGGAAATGGAAATGCAGATGCAGATACAAATGCATGCACGAATCTTTTGTGCCTTTGATGTTCTTGTCTATGTGAATAAGCATGTTGGTTTTGTGAGTTTGCATGCTAGTAAATAGTAATGTGTTGTGCTTCACATATGAGGAATTTACACCTACAGGCAAGTACACACTTGTACATTGTTTCACATACAAATTAAGCTATTAGTAGTATTATGAATACATGCTTGTTTTGAGTATTTAGTGATATTTTAACAAATATTTCTGCCTTGATTTGCAAGTCTCAAATATCGTACATAACCTAACAAGAACACCCATTAATTGATTACCTTTTGTCTTGGACACTGAAACCAGGGCTACTCAAATGCAGGAATTTGGGCCATACTTCCTGCAGTTTCCTGTGTGCCACATGCCTTTCACTAGACTATACTAAGTAATTCAGTGTGAATGTTACACACTTCCAGGGTATGAAGGAAGGGGAAGGGGTTGAAAATGACTACTTTTGCCAAAGAGCATGAAGTGAGAAATTTCATAGAACAGGGTTACACAAGTGACATTTGCCCCTGATAGACAACTCCTAATGGACATGTGTTGTGCAGGTTCAGAAAATATTCTTGGTTACATCAGAACATGACCTGCAGAACATTTATCCAAAACAGAATGATCTAACAATATGGAGCAAATGTTGTGTGTGTAACTCTCATATATTTCCCACTACATGTTCATTAGCAAAAAGCAATCATTTTCAAGCCCTCTAGAGGTTTGTAACATTTATTGTAAAACGCCTGTAGCTGAGTCCCATCTCTCCCCTTCTGTCAGGCTAACTTGACAAGCTGCGAGCCACACTGGTTGCCTGCTTATAGATTGGCTCGGGTATGTAAAGTAGGCCATCCACTTGAGCAGCCCTATCGTAAAAGAAAAGAAAGTAATGTATAGCTGGTAATGTTCCAAATATATTCTAAACCCAGTGAACAAAGATGTCTGAAGTGCCTGAAAACAACTGCTTTTTGTCTTATTTAAATATTGAAAAACCAGAACAAGAACAAGAACACTCATGTGATTTCTTTGCTTGGCATATTTGTGAAATTTAACTTACATTCACTATTATGTATCACTGCACACATTACATGTGTAGGTACACAGGTTTTATATTTTCCAGCTAATTGATAAAAATTTTAAAAATCCTAAGTTTTAGTATATAATTTTGTAAATATTTATCTCTCTACTTTCACCTTGGAATGTGTTTCACAGTGAATGCTTCTTCCCAGAATTCCTGTACAATTTTTTTGTATTGTGAAAGACTGCATATTTCTGCACTAACGTATCTGTAAGAGCATAATTCATGCATGTTTATGTATTTGTATTAAGAAATTACAAATGCAGTCTTTTTAAAAACCTCTGTCAGATTGTGTTTTGTTTATAATTATTTTCTTCAAAATCAATCTCTTGCTTTGCCACAAGGCAAATACTAAGTTGCAAAACTTGGAATATTATAACTTAAATTTGGAATATTTCTATAATTTTGTCTCTTGTTAACATTACCCAACTTAATGGGGGCAAAAATGAATGTTAGAGGAAAACTTTCTTCTCAGTTGAGAGTAATGTACATTACATATTTGATCAACTTTTTGTTCATGCAACTTAAAATAACTCAGAGCAACTAATTCTGTTTCTTGCTGAGCTAACCTTTCTCATCTCCTCTTATTTAGTTAAATAATGTGAGGGGAATCAAGATAGACATTAAAGAAAATTAGAGGATGACACATTGTACCCAAGGTAGATATTGAAGAAAAAATACAAGGAAACGAGTAATAGGATCTGGCAAAAGTATTTCTGTGGAACATATTCTTGTTCAACTATTTTCAAAGTGTAAGGCAGAAGTTGTCATACTGTCTACTGGCATGATCATGAGAAACTCCATATGTGGAGTTTCAGGTTAGACAGGTCCCAAACTGTCTTCGCTGATTTAATATTTTGTAAGGAAATTGTAAGACGCCAAATGCTTTTCTTCAACTATTGGCATAGGCATGTCTTTCTTCCTGAGAACCAATTCAGACAACTGTTATTATTCACCCCTTATGTGACAAAACGGAGAAGGCTTTTTTGAATTTCACATCCAACATATCCAATATAATTTGAGAATAAACAAAAATCCATGTATTCAATGATACAAAAGTTAAATAAATTTAGCAGCAAAATTCAGACATGAAAATACAGAAATTAAATGATCAAATCTGATGTGCTGACCATGTGACACCCTTTAGAAACAAACATTGCCAGACAAATTTCTGATTGCCTTATTGCACCTCCTTACAGCTGTTGTAAAATAGAAAAAGAGTTAATGTAAAAACACAGGTAAGAGAGAAAAATAATGTTTTCTCTCTACCACAAACTGAAATTACACAAATTTAAAATGAAATATGATTGTGTGCACTGCTTTATTCACTGTAAATAAATCTGAAGAATGACTTTCGCTCTACTTTGCAAGTTTCTGTGGGCTTCATGAACCATTAAACCAAATTTTATAAAATACTGCTATGAAATCATGTTTTTCAATGAATGTAGTTTTATAAATTTGAGGCATCCAGGAGAGGATGCATGAATTGGTATGCACATTTGCTCACACATAATACATGCTTGTTTAATTGTGATTTTATAGACACGCATGTGTTACATGCCCTTGTATTGTGTATTGTTTGCTCTCTTAAGTTTGCTTAAATTTAAAGAAAATTTATTTAACAAGAAGAATAAATATTTTGATATAGTTTTCCTCTAAAAGCCCAAAATAATCCTGTTTTAATTTATCCATACCATATATACGTTTCCTTTGTTATATGTTTTTGTTTATTTATAATTGACAAGCTGGCAGTTTTGGCATTTTCGAGTTAGAAATTGCATACTTAAATTGTTGATATTTTGTTGAAGATAATAAATTGCTATATAAAATCTTCGCATTCTGCAACACCACCATACAAGTGTAAGTAAGTAGTCTATTTGTAAGTGTATTAATGTATTAGAAATAGTGATGGTGTATGTCAATATAAGTGAAATGTAGTGACTAAACTATATGTAAACTACTCATATGTGCTTTGCCTTGTTTGTTAGATATTAATTTTTAGCTATGTGTGCTTCTGAATCTAGAATTTCAGTCTATGTATGGTATCACTCTTTCTCATGATTTATACTCTTTGCTTTCTTCTTAATACAAAAATATTTATATATAATTCCTATAAACTAATAAAATTGTAAGAGAATCTTAGCATCTAAAAGACTGCAAAAGACTCATTTGTTTTGTTGTTAATTTAAGATGTTGAGAAAATTAAGAAGTTCTGTTTAAGTATTACTTTTATCATTGTAAAACTGAATGTACACTTATAGTCAACATCCTCTGTTGTAGTTCACCTATTTGCCCTTTGATGACACTTTCATTTTTTATTTGTTCAATGCGTGAATACTGTGTGAATCAGTTCAGTGTATTTGGGGGGGATTGAAGCAGCATTTCTTATAGCATTATGTATAAATCGCACATGTGACTCATCTAGTATGCAAGACCTAGTATGACCAAAAACACAAAACTAGCATTATTTGAGATACTAATTTTTCTCTAATGTAATTACAGTTTTTATTTCAACATATCCGAATATATATAGCATTATATCTGGTACCAATTGCACCTGCCAATTTACTTTTTTTCAATCTGGTAAATGTCTCAATCTGTTAATTTTTATTATATAAGAAAGTATTACTTAATAACATTGTCTATGATGCTTGAAGCACAATATAATTCAAAGTTGTCTCTCTGTTGTAACTTTCTTATTTCCTGAAAGAACCAATTGTGTAGTGCATTAATCAAAAGTGGTTCAATAACGCAAGGTATACACTGAGCTGTAGCACCATCATAAAAGAAAGAAAGAAGGAAAGAAAAAAATAAATAGACAAAGAAACTAATTAATTAATTAATAATATTTGGAATGTTTTAAGCCACCTTTGTGAGCTACCTATCCATAGCCACTAGACAGTCTACAAAATAATGAATTATGATCAATTTATTATAATTAAAAATTCACAAAAAGATACAAAATTATCTGCTTTGCTCCTGCAAGAAAATGTGGGAAAATCCTCATGCCAGCTATGCACAAGTCCCAATATGTTGCACAAAGAAGGAAATATCCTGAAATCTGTTTGTATTTGGAACATTTGATTGTAAATAGATATCGAGAGGACTAGGTTAAGTTACAAGTTTAAAAACTAGTTGTTTAGATGTTTATTCAGTAATATTGTAATAATTTTAATTTATCAAAAACATAATCTATTTTCTCACACTAATATTTAAATATATTCATGTTTATTTAATACCACATAATAGCTGGTATGTAAATATATATTATTGCTGCTGTTGAATCGGGATTTAATTGTTGGGAAACTAAATTATTTAATTAATTAAATAATAGTAACTGTTGCTTACATTTTAGAGATCTAGATAATTTTTTTGCATGTCAGCAAGTCAAAATTTTATAATACATTCATTAAAAGGGTTAATTAAAAACAAATTTTGAATTAAAAAGTATGTAGCAAGAGTTTGTGGATACTAGGTGTGAAGTAAAAGTTTATATAGATACTCAATATATTTAAATGTAAACTAATTAATGGCATAAAATATTTTCACTTTTCAACCTTTTTTTGCCAGTGAAATTAATCTGTTCAAAATTGTAAGTTTTTGTCATGTTACATTAATTTTCTATTTTGAGTTGCTAAAGTCAAGCTTACTACTCAGAATTTCTTATGAACAATTTATTTATATAAGCTTTGTTGCGTCCTATGTTTTTTTTTTCTTAGCTGTCAGGTGCAGTTTAAGGGATTTAAGGGGCTTAAAAAAAACCGTAGGATGTGTGGAGCCCCTGAATGCTATGCATGACTGAAATACTTGATCAGAAGACTAGTCAGCAAATATAAATTAGTATCTCACCTTTTCAGTCTTCTCATGCTTGAGAAGTGGAATAAATGTGTAATTTGCTGTGCTGATTGCACAGAATGTCAGAGCATGCCTTGATAAGTTTTGTGGGTGTGTATTTGTTTTCTGTGCCTGCTCGCCTCCTGCTCAACTGCTTGCGTGCTGTGTTCATTCGCTCATTCGTTCCCTCACTCTCTCCATGTGCAGTCTTTTTCATGGAGTGGTTCTCAACAGCGATTATACAGAGAAAATTTGGAAGCATCATTGCGGGTAAGTTTGAAAGAATAATCAATGCACCTTAAAAAATATAATTTTTCATATGAAGAAATTTAATATTATTCAGTATGCTTTAAAAAATATATTTGATGAACCCATTTTTTTGTTATTCAGTTAACCTGTAAAAATTGAATTGTAACAACGTTTCCTTTTTGTACATGGTGTGTGCCAGTATTATACCGACTGTTGCAAATGCCAAGGTACTTTGGTGACATTTTGCTCTGCTCCTTATCCTTCTGATGATCTCTCCTTCTGCTGTTACTAAACTTGCTTTTGCCAGGCTTTCGTCCTGATATTCAATGATATTTTTACAATATTTGTAATGTGCATAAGCTTTAGTTCTTTATGTGTCATGTCTATTGTAATTGCTAGTTTCTGTTGTTTAGTTTTGAATGTATTAATTTACGTCATTTGCTCAATATTAATTTCTTCAATTTTTGGCTGAATAAGGCTAAATAAGACTCAAAACTCAACATATGAAATCCTTGTGACAAAACTTTGTAATCCAGTTCTTGTGCATTAACTAGTATTCCCAATTTGTAGAATGTACGTACATCCTTGAACATTAATATTTGATTCACGTCTTTTTTTATTCTGCATAATATGACATACTATTTCTTATATTACATCAGGGGAAATGACTTATATCTCCTGTAATTTTTATTGAATGCCTCCTACACTGTATTTTGCTAATTCCTATATTTATATTATATGTATATTTCTCTTGAAGAGAAAGATATAAGTAGGCAGTACATCCTTTCTTCATCAACATTATTATTATTATTATTATTATTATTATTATTATTATTATTATTATTATTATAATTATTTTACTGAAAGTGCCAGAAAATTTGTTGATTGCAGTTGACTTTTGCATGTTGCAATGAGAGATCACATGCGTGCAAAATCATTTCTCTTGTAGAAGTAATTTGCATTTTCTAATTTTTTAAACTAAAATAATAATTGTGTAATTTCATTCACTACATAATGTACTTGCAACTACAGAATAATTTTTAGTATTTTGATTTTGATGAACCCGGAGAACATGGTAAAGTTATGATGATGTATTATAAACAATTGTAAGTAAATACTGTAAATGGATATAACCAACTGCAGAGTAGAATAAAACCAAATGGAATGAAAGGCTTAAGGTAGTTGCAACTTTAATTAGTAATGGAATCATGACTCCCTCTGTGGTTCTTTTTCAAACTATTTGAAGTGTCAATAGAAAAGATAAAAGAAGAAAAAAATAATCGTAAAAATTGAAGAAATATGAAGTACCACGTTTAAAAACATCTTAAAGCATCATGAAAGTGTGTACTATTTACTAGTATGGTTGAAGGTTAAAATGGTCATTTTTAACCAGAAATCACTGCTATGTGCAGGTACATCATTGATTTTAATGTTATATGTATGATTATCAATAATGAATTGATTAACCACATAGGTGAAGAAATACAAAAATGTGTGATTACAACATTCCTATGTGGGAAGAGAGTAATATTTGTTTTGCAAGAAATTCTGTTTTAACTGCAGTGACTGCTGTGATTCAGGGTTGGTAGTAATTAGTGGTATGCCATTATTTTGTATTGTGATGTAGTTAATGATTATGTATTCTTAGTACTGACAATGTGTTGAATGTAGTTTTTTGCATTGTAAATTTAATTCGTTAGGTAGCTTTGCATGACAAAGATGTCTAGATATTAGTGCTTTTTGTATTTGTTTTAGTAGGCTGCTATGTTAAAAGAATGCATGCTTTTCAGAAACAAATTAGTATCTGCAATTTTAAGTAATAGGGTACTCTAAGTTTATTAAACCATGTATGAACCCATATGAAAGAAATCATGTTATGTAGTAACTTGGAACATTTAGAGAAAATGTTTTCTTTGAAATTTTGGCTCAAGATATAGTGCATGACAGTTACAGAAGTTAAAAAGACACTGTACAAAGTAAAAGAAACAGAAAAATGAGAAAATACAGAATAATAGGGGAGAAAAAAGAAAAAAAATACCTTGAATTTTTACTTTCATATTGTGCCAAAATAGAACTTGCATTAATCATTTTCCTTTTACCTTGTAATGTGAAGAATTTTGCACTTCCTACTTTAAATTATGAGGTGTAAAATTATTTAATAAAACTACTAGTCGTGCTACTTTTATCATTGTGTATGAAATTTTTTTTAAGAGTTGTTTCTAGTATTCTGTGGATAAAGACCCGCAGAGTTGCATGAGAATTTATAACTTGTGTAATTATCATAAAAAGCAAAACTTGTGTCAATGAATACTTATATGAATATATTGTAATATCAGTAATACACTACTTAGTTTGCCCTGACATTTTTCAAACCTTGTTTGAATTAAGAGTAACTTTGTCTTAGAATGTTGGTATAATTTGAGAGATGCAGCCTTATTATTGGTTTTGACCTTGTATCCCAAATCATAGGAAAAAATATAATTAACCACTTATGTGTTATATTAATGTGATCATATATTTGTCTTGGAGTTTCAACTCAAATTGGTAAGTTCCTAGTGTTAAGAAGGGATTAGGCATTTGAGCAAATTGTGTGTCCTAAATCTGTTCGTGATATTTATTTTTACAACTATGTGCATTTTTTATATTATTTCCCTCACAATAAAATATGTGATTAAGGTTCTTCACTGTAGAACAATCACATGTTATGATAATTTTAAAGTATAATGGGTATTAATATGAAATTTTAAAAGTTTTGCAGCATGATTCATTATTTTATTTTTTCAGGATATATCTGAAATCATTGCAAATTGTGCAAGCACTCATTGGGGTGATCGCAAAGAAGGTCTGGTTGGTCTTCTGGTGTTTTTACAAACCGGCCAACTCTTGAGGCCTAATGAATTGCAACTGGTCACAGAAATATTTACCAAGATGTTTATGGATTCTCACACAAAGGTAATTGTTTCTTCAATAGATTGTTTTCCTTTGGAAGTTTAAAAAATAACTTATAACAATTTTTTTTATTGTTCTTTGTGAAATCAGTAAGCAGGTACTTTTGTAACTATGATGTTTTTCTACCATCTTCACCAAGTTAAAATATGATATGCTTAAGGTGCCAACATTGTGATCAAAGAAATACTGGAGTTTGTATGACCAGTATCATTTGTATGAAGTGCAAGTTTTTATTGTCATCATTGATGAAATTGTATTTTCTAAGAATGGTTCAGGGTTTTTGTTCAAGTTCTTTATTATGTTATTTTCTTTGAGGTGATCTTTGTTGTGAATTATCTGAACTGAATGTAACTTCTGACAAAATTTGAAGCTACTGCATTGTATTTATTCATCAAATAAATGTGTTACTAATGTTTTAAGAGCTCTTCAGTACTTTTCGTTACTTCTTTATGCCCTCTCCTTCTCTTATTCTGCTAACATTTTAAGAATCTCTTTAAATTAGGAAAATATTTGCAGTATATCAACTTGGTGATCTTTTTTCCCCAAAAATATGACATAAACTGTTAATTTGTCGTCATTTTTGCGAAGAGTATTATTATTTAAAAGAAAGTGCATTGGTACTATTCAACACAAACTTCCTTGTGTAGGAATTAACATTCTGATGTGTGTGTGATTCTTGTACTATGTAATTGTGACCTAGAATGTATTTGTGTTTAATTTTGTGCAGGTATTTAGTCTGTTTTTGGATACTTTGTGGGAATTGCTTCAAGCTCACCGTGCAGACCTCAATGACTGGTTATACGTGTTGCTTACAAGACTTCTCAATAAACTTGGGACAGACCTTCTTAACTCCATCCACACAAAAATTCAACGCTTGCTTGCCCACGTTAGGTAAAAAATTCAGAACAATTTGTAGTTTTAATATTTGTGTGTATATCTGTTGTAGCTTTTGTAAAATTTATTTTTTATTTTGCTTTTCAGTTTGTATTATGTCCCCACACCTTGTTTTTTCACATGAGTATCTCTGAAGGATTAAATGATATGCAGGTTATTTCTTTCACCACCTCCTCCAGATCTACTAGCCTTTTGGGCTTTTTGTCAAACCATCATTGTTTAACAGTTCCAAGAAATTCTTGATTCTCCAATCCTCTCTTGTTCCTCTTCTCTTTCCTTTTCTTTTATTGTTCTTAAGCTTTTCTGAAGTAAAGGTGCAATCTGATGACAAAATTATTATTTTTGCAGAGAAGCATTTCCTCCAGATTTGCAACTGGCTTGTGTGCTTCGCTTCCTTACTGATGCCACTCAGACACCTAATGCTCGCGTACGCACAGCAACTCTCACTCATCTTACTGCCTTGTGTGCTGCGTGTGGTAATCCTGCGGCAATGCCCACTCGACCACCAGCTCCAGCTGCTCTGGCAAAAATAGTGTCCCTTGCAGCCGATAGCAAGCAGCCAGGAGAGGTGCGCCGAGCAGCCAGAGGAGCCTTGGTGGCAATGTTTGATTTGGCTGCCCCGCAAGTTGCAATGATGCTTGCAGAGCTTCCTCAGGAATTTCAAGTAAGTCAAAAGTGTTTGTTTTTAGTGCCTGCGGTTTCTTTTGAAAAGATAACATTTATATAGTATTTGTAGTTTTAGTGAAGTCTGCAATACTTTTGAAAAGTTGTTTCATTTTATGGAGTGAAGCATTAAGATTAGTGCATTTTTATAGTGTTTCTGCATAGTGGTTAGAAATATTTATTTTCTTTTTCTGGGTACCTTGATAGTCTATATAAAAGTTTTCTTTAAAAAAAAAAAGTTTGAATCATTTTCCTACCCTGTGTTCCAAAATTGGCACCATCACACTTTTTACATCTGATCTCCTGGAAAGTCCAGGGAGCGATGAAAATCAGCTCAGCAAGCTGTGGGTCTGTCTTCATTGATAAATAAAACTCGAGATAAATTGATTAATAAAAGATAGTTTTTTTATCTAGAATATTGTTGCTAGAAATTCTACATCATACATGGGTTTACAAGCCTTGGAAATATACTTGGCCCAAGGCTTGAATAGATTCAATTATATCAATTCCCATTGTGTTCACATGGACCACAGTGGAGCAAAGTTTGTGTTGAACCTTCTGAATTTGAAGAGTGAAAGTAACATATGTATAGTAACCTTTTTATTAGGCAACGCTAACTGATACTTAATTAGAATTGTATGCCAAGCAATTTTTTTTATTAGAAACGTTAGTGGAAAAACTTGCAATCAATCTATATGTTGAGAGCTTCAATTAATTAGAGGAGAAATAAAAATGGATACAGTTATTGATTTAAAATACGTATCAAGGGCAAACATAAAAATGTATTTACTAAAGAAGGGCCATACTGTAATTGACTTTTGTAAAAGGTTCCCTTTCTCCCTGAAATCATTGAATGTGCTGTTAGTTATAACATTACTGAAACGTTTTCCAGAAAAAACACATGTATTGTAAGTGTTTGCTAATGTACTTAATACAAATATTTGTAAGGAATGCGAGGACAGTAATTCATTGTCTTCAATTTCTTTCAAATGGTTTCATTATTTATTACCTTTAGTCCTTTGTAAAATCCAGGTTGGTAGTGAAATTCAATGTTGCTAAGTAATAATTAGATAACATAATGGCTCAATTTGATCATAAGGACAGATAACATTTGTCCATTTATCATTTTTCTGTGCTCAGTGGCTCTAAGAATAACGATGATGATGATAGTTTTAAGTTGCTTCTCTTTGTAATTTTTGTAGGAAATTGCATCACCGTTACTGCAATCGCACCTTCGGCGTAGTTCAGGTGGTGGAGGTGGGGGCACAGGAGGGTCCCCACCATCTCCTGGGAGGGCCTCTCCTTCTGGAGCTCTGAGTTCCCCAGGCACGCCTCAGACTCCACGGCAGACTGCACTGACATCACGAGCCATTGGTGCTGAAGAGGAAGATCTCAACCCTGAAGAAGTATACAGGTAATCTATTTAGAAGCATTTTAAAAGTACATCAACTGTCAGGTACTATCTGGTAACTCCAACACAAAGATACTCCTGTTCGCTTGTTTACTTTTCTCTATAGTGTAATTTTTATTAGGAAGATTGCCCTTTATTGTCACTTCACCAAGAGAAAAAAGAATATAATCAAGATCATAATAGCTAGAAAGTTCAAAACGACTACATTAGTTATTTGGAAAACTTAATATGTAGCCAAATTACTTGTATTTCTTTCAAGAACCATACTCTTGCATAATTTACCAGCAGATCCAAACACTGTTTCTTGATAAGATGCAGCCGCCAATATCTCTATTGAATTTGAAGGGCATTGGCAGTAAAGATGCAAAACACAAAAGATATATGAAGATTGTTTTCAATCTTACATTGAATCATCCAAGCAAAGAAACTATCGAAACTTGGATGATGCGCAATCTTAAATATTAAGTTGAAGGTACCATTAAGGATGTGATGAAAACGTCGCAGTGCCCCTCCGGGAGGTCGCCTTTCCATGCCGTTGCACTCTCCAATCACTTCGTTAATTCTTCGTTGCTCTCTGAGGAGCTGGGTCCCCCTCTTGTTATCAGGTGGGAGCGGAGTGGCGGAGGCACCGCCGGGTGTCCCCCTGCGCCCTACGGCGTTGTCAGCCCGCACAGTGGCCTCAGCCTTAGCATACCATAGACGGGAAATAACAGCACAACAAAAAGTGTATTACGTGAGCTTTTAAAATAAAAGGCACCAGTGCCCTTACCGTATAATATGCAATAATTATAGGCAAAGGCCTGTCTGACGGAGGGTTAACACACACAACAGTTAGCTTGTAAGGCTGCTGTGCTGAAGTTTGAGAGGAACCTGATCGAAGTTGTGAATTTGTAAGGACGAAAAAATCCTCCGTACGCCTTCCTTCGGAGGGGAAGTGAAGCCGGCTGTCCCATGTGGGGTTACTGCATGTAAAAGATCCTCAAGCCTAAAAGAAGCCTTCGAGGTAAATTTAAATTGCATTTGGTCACCTGAGTGATAGCTTATTTCTCTGCTAGTTGGTGAAAGGAGCTCCTGATTTCTTGTAAGGGCCATTTCCAGCACACTGTGAATGACTAGAAACCAAATTAAATTAATAAAAAAAATCATTATTGTTTTTTAATCTATCGACCTGGAGATAGGACCAAATATGAGGAAGTGGGTAAATGCAGTACACAGTGTTACACATTCTGTTAGTACAAATTTAAAGGGTTGATACTGTTTTTGTAAAAGTAAGTCCCTGAGTTGGATGTTTTTCTTTGTTACATAGATTTTTAATTTCTTACTTAAATTTTATTGTTTTTGGAATTAACAGGTCTCTGCGAAGAACAACCGCTGAAATTCAGAGTTACCCTTTTGGTGATGCAGCTCCAGGAACAGGTAATATGGGTAATGCACCAACTGCACTTGGTGGAAAACTGCCAGATCGAGACCGGGATACGACATCACAAGACTCTGGCATCAGTCAAATGTCAGCTGGGGCAGGTGACAAGCTTGATGCTCTGGAAGAGCATTTTGAAGCTCTAAGTCTGACGAGAAATAATTCGGTAAGCATAAACGGGTCCTGCAATTTTTATTGTTTACCTTAATATTTAACATCTGCAAAATAGATTTTAGAAAATAACGCAAGTGGCAGAGTGTACATTTGCTGAGTCTGTAGACTCAAATCCCACCTTGGTCATGGATCATTACTTTCATGTTCTGGCATGGTGGGGCCTATCCGAACCACAGTTTATCACCATCAATATTCAGTTTCTTCTCAATCCTCCCCCTGCCTGGATGGTGAGTGGTGACTATCTGCTTGTCAGGGAGAGAAGTATGAGCACCTTATAGCCACCACCAAACTTGTCTACTTGCAATAGAGTTCAAGCACCGCCATGGACTTTAGAGCAGGGAAAGTTAGCTGTAACCAAAATGTTAAATGATTTTGAAATGCCCAAGGATAATAAATTCAGTAATTTAGCAAGTAGAAAAGTATAGTATTGTGATATGCCCGCCTGACTGCTGAACCCTTATCAACCTGTTATGCCAGCCTACGGAAAGTATGAAATCCTCGCAAAAAATTTTATTTCTGAATATGTGCTTTTGTAGTACAACTAATTTTCTCTTTCCCTCGTACTGTCCTTGAATGTTCTTCTGGCATTGATGCTCTTCCTTAAAAGAAAGTTTACTGTTCCTTGAATTTTGTTAAAATGAGTTAATACTGTATAACAATTCATGATATCACTATATAAATACACAGAAACTCTGTTTATATGTTTTGCTCTTATACATTGTTGTTGATTGTAAGTTCCAGATAAATTACTATTCCTTTCATGGTAAATTATTTCAGATATGTGTTTTACATTTATATGTTTTTCACGCTTACACGTTCATAGCAAATGTGTCAAGTTTTCAAAAGTTGCTAAATTCACTTTTTTTAAAATTTTTATTAGTCATTCAACTATTTATTGTTAAAATGGGAAGAGATTCTGGAGTTCAAAAAAGTGTGAAGATGGTATTTCTCCCCCATTCGTCACACAGTTTTTACTGTTGTTTGACAAAGTAAATCAAAAGTAACGTTGATTTGTGCGAGTTGGTCCTACAATGGAATGTGCCAATGTAAAAAATATTGAGTTTTGTTTTGCTCATAATATTCAATTTCAGTTACACGTTTTTCTCGCTTATACATTTTTTCCTTTCAGTCCTCTGAAAAACATATAAGTAAAGTTTTACTGAATATTACACATTTGATAAACTTCGTCTTACTGAAAGACTGTAAATTCAGTGTATTGGTCCCCCCATGGTTGTTCCTGCAGAGAACACTCTTTAAGATCATGTCGAGACTGCATTGCAGTATTCATAGAAATCACTCCCACAAATAAACGAAAATGCCTTGCTTATATCTTCAGGTTTTGGAGATGATTGTTATAATTGATACATTGAGTCCAAAGTTTTGATTGAGTTAGTGGGTGGATTGATAGAAAATCATGAAAATGAGTGTAGTATTTTCTATATTAACATAATTTCCAAGACCAAATAGAAGAAAAATATTGAAAAATAAGTTCAGAACATTGCATTAAGGTGTCCATAGACATGCAAGTTTTCCCTGTAAAACAGCTTGTTTAATTTTTTATGTGTTGAAGAAAGTTTAGCTTTACTAGCTTTAAAGCGCTTTGCACGTCTTTAATCAGTTGTCTCCAGTTTGCCAACTTATTTAGTAAATGTGCTGTTGTGTTTCTGATACTTCTTAAATATTTATTTTTTTAGTGTGAGAGGTGATAATGCTCTCCTCATTTTCTTGGGTAATAAATGTTCCAAATAAGTATCCTTCAGGATGTGTTACAATTTCACTGTGTCTATTTTTATTATGATTGTTGTTGCTAGTTTTGAACACCTACTCTTAAAACTATAAAATCTTCACTTAATTTTTGGAATTGCAGGGGCGTTCTTCATCTTTATCATCACCAACACATCGCCTCAACTCACTCAAAGATTATAATGGTATCGATACTGACTCTTCTCTTGGCCATACAGAAAATGGATTTCTTTCAAGAGGTTAGAACATTAGTTTTGTTATTTCATCATTGATCATAGGGAGAATATTGAATATTTTCATGTACCTCAATGTTATGATACTCTTTTGAATATATACTTCATATATTCAATGAATATATTGATACTCTTTTGAATATATACTTCATATAGAGAATAGTATATTATGCAACTAGTTTATAACATTTAGCTTTATTGCAGTACACATTTTGAAAACCAGCGACATCAGGTGCGAGTTTTCAAATTTTTACATAGGCAATAAAGCAACATTATAAACGAGTTGCATACATTGTTTTTGTATAACAGCATTACAAATTTATAATAAAACCAAAGTTAGCTTTTTGAAACAACTTTGTAACGTAATAAGTATTTGACATCCGTGTGAAAAGACAGTGATCGGCTGTTTAATTTACCACTACCTCCCCACAATTCTCTTGCTGCAATTGGCTGAATGTATGATGCAAATATTTGTGCTGTAAATGTCAAGTATGTCATAATCAATCCATTAGATGACATTTCATGAACAATTTATTGTAAAAAAAAAAAGCTTGTTTATAATGTTGCAATACTAAAATATTGTAAAGCTGTAAGAAAAAGTGCTGATTTTTTGACAGAAAAGAAAAGGTTTTATGGGTCCTTGAGAGACAAGTGTATTTCACCCAGATATTTCCCAATCGGGTTGATGTTGCCACCCGTCAATGTAAAATTGATCTTTTAATTTTTGGAAGTCCTTTAAGACTTTTTTCTCGATAACTGCCCGAATCCTTTTTGGGGGAGGGGTTAAATAAAACAACGACTAACACATAATAATTTGCAAAATAATTGAAGGACAGATTGTATATATTTAAAAGTAACACTAGCGTAGTTAGCTAACACGTGTAGTTAGCGATATGTGGCAAGGGCATACATGTATCGAACATTTTGTGTACTTGCAATGCTTTCCTTCAGGATACAGCTTGCCATATTGTCTTTCTTCCGATGTTTATTGCAGTTCGTTCCAAAAGTACAACTGTTCTCTACATTGACAGATACAAAAATCAGATTTTAATGTGAGCAGGGCTAGCTATATGATAATACTGGAGGTTCCACAAAGCAATTACTCACGGTGACATTTTCAAATTGTTTTGTAATCATCTATTTAGTAAGCATTGAAAGACACAGCTTTCAGGCTGAAGAAAGGTTCCAATAATAAAAGTCCTAAATGATTCAATGACTTTTTTTGTGGGTGTGTTGGTATAGTTGCATACCAAAACCATTCTGATACCCAAAAAATACTGAAGAGAGGAGCAACAAAGATAACCGAAACAAACTACCGAGTCCGTTGTTGACAGCCTCTCCTCCATTGGTATGCACCTGTTATCAAGTACTGGTAGGTCTGCCTCTTCATTGTCTCCAAGAGACTTTTTTTGGATGTTCTAAAACATTTTTTGAGTTTTAGTTCTTCTGGGTACATCTTCTGTAGGACAGGAACTCAAAATTATTCTGCATTTAAACACAAAGGTCATTAAAATTAAAATTATGCGCTTTTTAAACACTAAGGTGAAACCCTTTCTGTTTGTTAATAAACACTTAGTAATATAACGAAAATGTTTATCCTTGCACAGTACCTTGCCACTGATGTCACCCACTTCAAACTTGACTGTTCAAAGTTCACTTTCAATATGAATCTATTTTCATTTTTAAAACAGTGGTGTACATAGCAAGAAATGATCACATGGGTCCAGGTAGTATCATTAAAGCTGTTAAAGACATATTTGTTATGAAGTTATTATATTATCTGCAAAAGGGAAAAGATTTACCTTCAATAGTTTGTGAATGGAAAGAAGTAGCTCCTGATTAATGTAAGAGAACAAATAGATAAGAGTTATGAGGTCAACTAAATTAAAATATTGTTCTTTTCCAGAGTCGCAAGAAGATAGTGAGGCCCTAAGGAAAGCGTTGGAAATTGTGCGGCCTCAAGACTCGCCCAATGGAACAGAGGTGCCTTTAACTGCAAGCACGGCACGTCGGGATGCATTTTATACTCTTCAGACACTAGCTAAAGAAGCAAATGCTGCTGCTCTAACAGAGCACTTCAAGTGAGTCAGAAGATCTAAATTAATTTTCAAGCATTATTACCTTGTATTTTTGTTTCACTTTCAAAAATGATACTTCAACAGAGTTTTACTGCGAGTACTCCTGGAGTTGCTGGGTCGTCCAGATGAGCCCCAACGTGGTGCTGTATTGGGTGTTCTCTCAGAATTGTTGCTGCGCCGGGAAGTAGCTCCAGGATTCAATAACTATGTTGAGCTCTTGGTGCTGAAAGTATTGGAAGCATACAAAGAGTACAGCAAGGATGTGAGTATTCTAGAAATACTTAAAATTATGATCACAAAATACAGAAAATTGTAGCTGTTGTATGCGTTTATTGTCTTGCCAATGACTTGTAACATTCCTTATTTGAAACACAATGAAAAACATTACATTACATGTTTCTTTTTGTGTATTGGTTTTATTGTCTTTATCTAATGTAGTGGTCTCTTCAAACTTTTCGAGCTCCTGCCTTCCATCGGAAGGGTACAGCTAGCTTCTTCCCTTTTGTCTCGTGCTTTTCACCTTTCTTTTTTTCTTATTATCTTTTAAGGATCTGACCTTAGTGTTTCCCATACAGTTCTATATGTAACATTGTTTATAACCCAGAGGGTTAATTGTTTAACACAAGATAGCTTATGTCATTTCAGTTCCAGTTGTTCTAGAATTGCCATGTTTATATTATTAATTTTTTGTCAGCCGTACTAATAAAAGCTTGGTGCAACTTTATTATAACATGTTTATTCCGGGAAGAGTTACTTCCAGCATAAGGTCGGAATAAGGATGGACTAAATTTTTACCAATAATGGCCACTAAACTGTAGCTTCACTAGTCTTTGTGAATTAATTATCATTTGATTTAATCCCACTTATATGCTTTATTAAAAGTTAAATTGCTCAAAGCAACTCCTTATCAAGTTGAATTTTTTGTGCTCACAAAAAAATTGTTTTTCATTTTTGTTAACATACAACTAATTGGAAATGTGTGTAAATAATAGTGAGTTAATGAGGCAGGTTCACAAGTCTTATTCTGTGCATAAATTATTCATGGAGGAGATTATGTTATTGCATCACTCGATTTTTATATTTTTCTTTAAAGTAATTTCTGTTATTGTGCTTTCCAAGAGATTATTAATGTTACAGAGAGGAATGACTTCTGACAGCCAATAAAAAGGGACAAGTTTTTATATTTTTTGTAGAAAAACTAGTAAATTCAGATTTAAAACGTGTAAGAAACTAGCAGTATAGGAATTAATTTTAAAATAGAAAGTTTTCTCAGAACACTCAATGAAAATAAATTTTCTGTATTCTTGAACATAATGAAGAATTTATTACCAAAAGATTTAAATGTTCAATTGCTGCAACTCTCAAGCATATTTATAAAATTAAAATAAATCTATTATCAGACACATAATACAAGTATAACTTGTATTTGAAATTACTTTGTTCATAAAATTATAAGTCAGTTATTTATCATACATTTTATTTTAATTGTTCTCTTGAAGTGCTCCCCAAACTGCTGCTGCTCATCGAACGTCTGCTACTATTGGTAGTTAAGTGGTCAATCACTTCTTTCTCCACATACAGTTCTGACGACATTTGAATGCAAAAGCTCTGCAGAATTTCTGCAGCTTTTCACTATAACAAACATCTCTAAACAGTTGTTGTTGTTTTTTTCTTGCTTTTCATTTTGTTTGTGGGGTGCATAAATTATTCATGGAGAAAGTAGATACCACCAAAAATCTGCCATGAAATTTCTCGTCTTCAATCTTTGTTTTAATGTCAAATCATTGAGCATCTGAGAACGGTGTGTCATGCCATTTTATTTATTTAATTGTTCATGGATAACACTTTTTTACTTTATTAAAATAAAACAATGTCCTTAATTTTGCATATGCACTAATAATGATGACAAATTCTTATAGACATGTATCACTATGGACCTATTAGGGATATGGTTCCTTACTGTTAATGACACATTTCAAATAACATTTGTTTGAAATGGCTGACTCATGCCATTCAAGTCTGCACAGTCGTATTGAATCTTATATTTCCTCCAGGAGCGAAGAATAATGAAGGCTTTCCATAAAAAAAACTGGTGCTAATTTGGCCTTCCCTACTTGTGACATCAGTTTAGACCAGTGATTACTGGATTAAATACAAACAAATTAGTTCACTTCTGTGTTTCTTCCTACGAAAGGAAGCACAGTTGAATTTAAAATGACAGTGATACAATGAAGTGAAATGCACAAACAGCGTGTTCTTATTTGCCTCTTATGTTTTTGCATTTCTAGGTTATTCCACGCTTAAACTAGATCTCTCCAAGATTTAGTGGTTGCCATGGAAACTACACCTCACTTATTCCATGCTCTAGTTATTCCATGGTAATTGGTAGGAGTTTTTGCAATTCTCCAACTTTTCTCAGCTTAAGCACAGAATACAATTAACACCACGATTATTAGTAAGGCCATATATTTCTAGTGTGTAGAACATGTAATTAAGTGCTATTTGTAGTTTTAGACTATTTTCTGCATCGGAGATAATTTAAACATTATCTCAAGAATTTAAATGTAATAACACTGACATTTTTTGTTTCAAGTGTGCTTCCAATTGGTATTTGTGGAATGTAAATTTTTTGTCAAAGTATCATTGTTTTAGTTCATACACATTTAATAATCATTCTAGATTTTTAACTGAACATTAATGCACAAGGCCAGATTTACTGAGGAGGGGGGACCCCAAGGTAAAAATTTGGTGTGGGGCCCCTTTGGGGAATATCAGGAAGAAGTTCAAAAACAAGTTTAAAACAATTTATATTTATTAATTGTTGGTAACCATGTATAATTCATGCATTTATTTATGTTAAAGAGGCACTTTGCTGCAAAATAATCGGTCGCATTGTCAAAACTTATTTCTCTCAGAATATGGATTGTGTTGCTTAAAATGGCAAGATCTTTGAGATGTTGAGTCAATGTCGTCGCAATCTATTTTTAACTTTTTTTAATTTTCAAAATGATCTTTTAGCAGTACAGTTAGTTATCATCAAAGTCAGATAAATTTTCAAAATGATTTCCACATTAGGAAAGCATCTTGGGCTTATATGAAAATATCAATTTTCGACTACAAATAGCTTGTTAAAAAAATTCCACATACAATGTGTGTCCAGAAAGTAATACTTTTATTGTGCGGGTGCTTAAAATAGTCGCAGAGTGTTCCCATCAGTTGGATTATGTGGACTGGACTCTCAGCACCAAAGCAATGCCTTTGCCAGTCTGCTCCATGCATTTGGGGCATGTGATCGTCACTCGAGCAACACTATGCCACATAAACTTTTGTTCGAAATTCAACAAATCTCTTGCAGAGACCCACCAACTGATTGTTCAAGCTTATGGTGTCAGTGCTCTATCATATTCCCAAGTTTCAAGGTGGTTGATTTCTTTAAGGAAAGTTGGAAAGAAGTGGTCGATGATCCCCGCGACCTCCAACCAGCACAACAGCCGACAATTTGACCCATATGCACAATCTGTTAAATTCTGACTGTCGGTTGAGCAGCCGGGTGATTGCAAAAACATTCAACATTTCCGAAACAATTCTACACAAACTGGTGATCAATAAATTGAACATGATTAAGGATTGTGCCAAGCTTATTCCCAAGTTGCTGACTGATGATCAGAAGAATCACCATCGTGTTCGTGAGTGTCAGGCAAAGCATAACTTGACAATACTGCCCCAACTTCCCTACAATCTGGATATGGCTCTGGCTAACTTTTTTCTCTTATTGATGTTCGAAAGCCCTGAAAGGAATCAGTTTGGATCAATTGATGCCATCAAAGACAACGTGACAAGGGTCGTTCTCGAGGTCCCCGTTTAAGCCTTCCATGATGCATGCCATACGTGGCAGTCACTGGAAAAAGTGTATGGATGTCAAAGGGAACCACTTTGAAAAGTATCAAACTTTTGTAATAATATCTCTATATAACCAAAATAATCAATACATTGGTTTTAAAAAAATTACATTACTTTCCAGACACACCTTGTATTCAACAAGCTTAATCCCAAGATTTTCATCAACATTATTTATGTAAGTTTTATGAGTTAAGTTTTGCTTGTTCAATCAATTCTTCTGGTTCCAAATGCTTTAGTCTAGCAAAGACACCAAAACTCAGAGAGACCAATTTATACCCTGAAATCGGTCAATCCAATGAAGTTATGAACTGATCATTGACAGAGACTCAAGATGAAGATTTTCAATGTAAAATTTTCAAGATGGTGACATCTCCTGGATATCATGTACTCTACTCCAAAGTCCCTGCTGTTTTCATTCTTGACTGTTCTTGTTGTTGGCTTTGTGAGAATTTGTCACACTTATTTACGGTGAAACCTCTTAGTGACTTTAAGGCTGCAATACCAATATTAAAATCGAGCTTGCAGTTTTGAAGAAGTTTATTTGTGGTATTTACCCTATTAAGCTGATTTATAGTCATGTCACTGTGGTGACGTTCAAGCTACTGATTGGATGGCACCATCAACTGCTGATTTACGTCAAACACCAATCAAAATAAACCAATGTAGTTGATAGCAGTTGTTACTACTTACTGAAAGTTCAAAAGATCTACTGTGCTCATATCCAAAGTGGTCAATATCAATCCCCTGGAGTCCATTTGAAATTTCTTACTGGTCTTCAGATTTTATACGTGATGAAATATTTAATTACAAGAAATATACAACTTCATTTTGAGTAGTGAAATTAATAATTTAGGGTTAACAGATTTAATCATTTTAAAAAGGCTGTGTGAAACTGGAAAAAAAAAAAAAGGTTAGGGTAACCTTGATATAGTACATTTTTTCCACTTACAATTCTATACTGAATTGAATAGATGAATATACTAATAGAATTGAATAGATGAATATACTGTTCTAATATTAATTGACTAGAACCTTTTCAATCATTCCAGTAAAGTCTCCGGTAGCATTTGTTACGTAGTACATCACTAGTTTTTCTTACCTGCCAATTATGGCAGTCAATTCCTACCTTATTCAGGCCTTATGACTTTAGAACTGCAAGCTGTGACACTTTAAATTCTTCCTTTGAGTATATTCCACATCGAAAAAGGATTCAAGAGGTGCATTACATTACTGATTGCTGGTATCAGCCACGTCTTGGCTAGCACATAACTCGTTCGTTTTTCTACCAGCCAGTTACATGGCTTTAGAACTGCAAACTGTGATACTTTCAATTCTTCCTTTAAGCATCTTTTCCTAATGGAAGTAGAGAAGAGGTTCACAATATTTGTGAATGGTGGTACCAACAACAAAGCACTTCACATTGCTTAGTGATGTACCGATAGTTGCTGTTGTTGCACTAAATAATTGTCAAACATATTGTTAAAACTACCTCTCATTTTTATTTATTTTTTATTTGGTCCCTTCATACTATTCAAGACCAGCAGCTCAAACAACATTCTTCTGTGACCTTATTAGCATGATATGATATCTATTGCAAATTACATACAAGCTACGAGTGGTAAAACTATCAAGAAGCAAATCGTATATTAGTATTATCTGAAAATATTTATTTCTCACTACAGCCCAATAAAAGAAAATATATATTTGGAGTAAAGTATCAAATGATTTTGTTATGTACCAGCATTCCATTTAGAGAACACCTAAATTTTGGGAAAGATAAAATACAAAGTAGGCATTGCTGGCTTGGATAGCCAAGATTGCTAAGGCTCAAGTAGCTGCCTTGTCCTTGTAGGGTCGCAAATTCGAATCTCGTCTGGAGCATAGATGTTGGTGTGTGACCGTTACCCCCAATGTGACTTACAGTACTTACATGACCTCACTAATTTAAAAGCAACCTTAAATAAGTAGTCTAAAAGAAAGAAAATGTAGGCATTGTTAGAGTTTAGCGATGCAACTGTGTAGAAATGTGCATTCTTATCTATTCATGTTACCAAATAAAATATTAAAATTCTTGTAAATGAAATGCAAATGCTAATGCAAATTTGTGTGTGCGATCTAGTGCAAATTCTTCTATTGCAGTGATAAATTCAAATGATGAAAATGCATACTCTGCAAAAATTACCAACTTCTTATTCAGCAATATTTACTTAATACTGACCTCTTTAACCCTCCGAGTAACATGGAGTCATTGACAACCCCTGTCTCTTGGAAATTTTACAGAAATTCATTAAAAACCTGAGCGGATTTGATTGTGGCTCAATGAATTTTTTATTCATAGAATTTTTTATCTTATTTCATTTTCATTTAATACATTTATATATGCCTTACGGATTCCTAAAAAATGTATTCGGGGTCCTTGTGAGACCTCTACAGTATCTTCTTTCCAAATAAAATGCTTGGTTTTGTTTGATAATATTGCATTTCTAACAAGTGTAAACACAATTTGATATTTTTCCTATCGATCAACAGATGCCAACTAAAAGGATTTTTAAGTTCCATTCTGGAAAAAATTGTCAAAACGTGAAATTGGAAGTAGGGTCTCAAAAGGACCCCCATGGTATTTTACTTTCCAGCGAGATGGTGTTACTCGGAGAGATAATATGTTTTTTTGTGTTTGTTTAATTATCTTGTTGGGTATGAAAATTAATTAACTCACTGTCCTTTGTATAGGATGCTGGAACACAATGCATAAAGGCATTCTGTATATTTCATTGTTAATTTCAGCAGTTAAAACTTGATGCTTCTTTTCTGCTAATACATTCACACCCAAGAGTTGCTTATCCTTGTGCATTCCTGCTAGTTTTATGAAGTTAATAGCCTGTAATTGAGTTTAGGCTGCTCGAGGATCTTAACCCTGGTCAAATTTCTCAACATATCCCTGATTTCTGTACTAGTATTTCGAGACTCTGACAGAAAAAAAAAAAATGAAGTGCTATGTAGCTCACTGCTTGGTCCCTTGTGGTATTGTTTTGTTGCATTTAAATATGTGCAAGGCATTGTTAAGCAATATGTGTGTAAAAGTAAGTTGTTAAATTAAGGTCAGAAATTCCTGGGACACCATTGTATGCAAGGATTGTAAAGGTTAGGATCTGAAGTGTGAATAGGATGGAAGGGAGCGAAACATTACAAATTTCTCTTATTATTCTTTTACTTACTTTTTTATTTTGGTATGAATTTAGGTGCCTCGAATGGCTGAATTATGCAGTGCATCAGTGGGAGCCGTTTTACCTCCAGACACTGTTATCAGAGTGCTAAACCCTCTCATTACAACTGGAGAATTTCCTGTAAACTTGGGTGCAATCAAAATGTTGATGAAAGTGGTTGAAGCACGTCCCAAAGATCTTTTGGAACCACATTTGGATGCTGTGATGCCAGCATTAATCAAGGTAAGATTATTATGCTTTTATATATTTATATAAATATTTTATATATATCTATATCTATATATGTCTCTATATATATATATATATATAGAGAGAGAGACATATATATATATATATATATATATATATATATATATATATATATATATATAATTATCTTTTATAAAATTTTGTTTTTATATTATAACGAAAGTTTGGCATATGAAACTAGGGTGGTATTAATCTCAAAAGTGAAATGAGGGAACACACATGGAGTACCAGAGAGACCCAAGCATGAAGCAGGAACAAAGGCAGCCAGAAGAACAGATTAGGAAACATTCAGTGAAATGATAGAGATATAATAGGCTTACAAAGAAAAGGTTTCAAAATGCTCTAAAAGCTAAAATTAGAAGAAAAAATAGAAAGAAAAAACTTCTTTACACACATTCCCACAATAAATGATAAAGCACTGCAAAAAGCTATGGTATAACCACGACAAAAGCCAAAAAACAAACACAAGAGAGAACATAGAGACAGATACTGAACTAAACAAAGAAGAGGATACTTAATACCGTACCAACAAAAATAGAAATGAGCTACATAGGTTATTAAAAGTGGCAAGAAATTAGAAATGCCCAGTCCCAGATAATATCAATGTGGGACTGTTAAAATACGAAGGAAGACAATTAGAGGAAGAAATACTGAAACAGTGAATGAAATATAATGGAAACTGACAAGTTCAACAATGGAAAACAGGATTGGTAACAAAGATATCTAAAAGAGGGCCAAAAAACAACTGAGAATTACAGAGGTAATACAATGCAAGCAGCTGCATATAAGAATCCTGAAAGAAATTGACCCAAGAAATTTCGAGAAGTCATAATAGAAGAGGAGCAACATGGTTTCAGATGAGGGAGAGGAAGTATCAATGCAAACTTTATGCTAGGTGAGAAAAAATGATGAGAACAAAACCCACCAACCTACACTCTGTTTATAGACTATGAGAAAGTGTTTAACAGAGTCAACAGAAAACTGCAATGCCTCAAAGAGGAAATAGAAAATATGGATGGAAACATCTTGGAAGAAATCACAACAAATGTATGACTACGATATGAATGCACACTATACCCACTACAGGCAGACCAATAATATATTGGGAAAGCCAGGAACACCTTGGAAGTAACTATGAGAATGCTGAAGTCATAGGTTTCCATAGCCAGAGTTGTGCAAATTATCTTGACTGTCTAGGTAATGCCACGTTGAAGACTATGGTGTGGACATTTCGACCATCTTGTCATGGTTATCCTCAGGGCTGGCACCATAACCTTTGACATGGCATGACCTGGACAGCCAAGAGCATATGTAAGGGAATACTGGTTATAGAAAAGGAACGAGTTAACAGGCGTTGTATGTTCATGATGATAATGAAAGTAGAATTACACCGCAAGGTATTATCAAAGTGGCCCTAACAATATTAGTGTCATTTCGATGTTATATCTAAAGTATTTTAGTCCCAGAGTATTTTTTTATTTCATTTCTTAAAATATTTATGAACAGATGCATTTAATGATTTGCAATATTGACAACATTAGTTTGTTATATTTGTTTGGTGTTTGTTTTAAACTGCAAAAATTAGGGAACCTTATATGAACAGGTTTATGAAAAATTGCACAAGTGATGTAATGCTAGAAAGGACAAGGTATTTCCTCAGATTGACACTATTCCATCCATCCATGTTTGGTAGTGTTGTGCGTGTAAGTGTGTCTGCGGAATGGGAGAGAATATGACAAGAATGGAAGGAGGATTGTGTGTGATCTGTGGACCATTTGTTAGGGCACTCCGACATTTGCCTGGTATTGATTGAAGAAATCATTAGAATGCTTCTTCATTCACCAGCTCAGTTTGACATAACTGTATGCTAGTGTTGAAAATCCACCATAAGTCTTGAACCATTGGGCCTCCCAGTCAGAACCATTGCTGAGACAGCAGTGATGCTGACTCTGAGCTAACTCAGTTGGGATATCTGATGTTACCATCACACATAGTAAGAATTTTATGGTTAATATTTATACAGTTGAACCTGGCTAAGTGTGATTTCAAGGGACAGAAATTTTATTCTTGCTTGAAAAGGTCTCTTATATCCAGTTGTTCACATAAACAAGTTTGAAAAGTGTTCGTCTTAATTACAGAGAAATTCACTTACATAAGTTCAAATTACTCGTCTTTGAATTACAAAAACGAATTTTTAACAAAAACGAAATACTTTTACCAGAAACTTCATAAATAATATGTTATGTATTACATTTTATTACTGAATGTATATACAGTAAACTGCATGTATAATTTTATATATTTTTCAACATTAATATCTTAAACATGCAAAAGTGTGTGTTTCATCTTGTGTCTTTCCATTAATATACAATAATGCGGTAATTTAATTTTTTACTCACTGGCATGTAGTGTAACTTTGGCTTCCACATTTGCTTCACGTGTACAGATTGAATGTTCTTTATGTTCATTCTGCTTACTTGTCTTCAATAGAATTTTCTGTTAGTACAAATTAACGAGAATTGAAGAACGTGTAGAAACATCGAAATAATGGGGAAAATGCTCTTTCACAGAAACTTTAGAATGTCATGTCATCGGTGAGTACTTGTAGAGAAAAAGATGGATGGGAAATCAGTCCCAGTTAAACAGGTTTTGCATTCTTATTAAGGTTTTTTTGTATAAAAATGTTGGGACTTTATATTTAGTCTCACAAACTGTCAGAACTTAATTATTCAGGTATTACTTTCCCAATTTTGACTGTAATAAAGGTTTATAATTCTTTTTATATTAATCCTAATTATATTATTATTGTTGTTGTTATTTTTATTATGATTATATTTGAAATTTGTTGTCTCAGACATTGTAAAACTGAGTTAATAATTGTAATTGTTGTTATGGGTTAACATTCTTTTAATTTTCTCTTATATTCGGGGACAAGAGTTTAGTTGTATATTAACAGAATGGATTTACATGTAAATACATATTTTACAGGCACAATATAAGTGCATCCATTAATTTTTATTTTTTTTAATATCTTGATTATCATCCCTCATTGGTATCTCTTATTGCACACAGAATTTGACTTCCCTTATCCAAACTAGGTGTCAATCTCGGCGAGTAATGTAGGACCTGTCTAGTTGGTAAAACATGTCAGGAAAGGATATTATCAGTGTAATTGAATTTCTCTGAGCAAATTTTGGAGTTCTTGTACATAACAATAATATGACATTACGAAAATTTTCTCTCTGTTGCAAATACAGTCAGTCTCCAAGAAGAAAAATCAGTATGTCTAAGAATCTGCCCCCAGACAGTTTTAAACTAAGATCTCTGGTTTAGTAACATTTTGCTATCCCCTGTATCACTTGAACTGGCTGTAGTCTCCACGTAAGTTCACCTAATGGAAACATTTACTTGTTTATTTTCAGGCGTATAACAACGAAGAGAGCTCTGTGCGAAAATCAGCTGTGTTCTGCATGGTGGCACTTCACAATGCGCTAGGGGAAGCAGCCCTGCAGCCCCATTTGGCTGCCTTATCAGGTTCAAAGTTGAAATTGTTGAACTTGTACATTCGTCGTGCACAATCTGGCAGTGGTAGTGGTGGAGGAGGGGGTGGAGGCAGTGGGAGCAGTGGCAACGCTTCTGCACCAACTTCTCCCAAAAATAACCAGGCTCCCTAAGAATGGGCATTTGATGTTTGCCTGTGTGCTGTTGCAAATAAGGTTTTGAGAAGTATGTGTACTTTATTCTCACTTTCATTAAATATTGTTTCCATTTTCTTAAAATGTACCAAACAAATTATTTTATGAAGATTGCTAGTTCGATATTTTACCATGATGCCCACAAACTTTTAAAGTATTAAAGGTTGTTTCATTCTTTTTTTAAGTTTGAATTGAATTCTTGGGTGGCAAAATAGAAATGAATGTTCAGTTAATTACATTTGTCTTCTATTGTTTGTAACTGAATAAGATAGAGCTTATGTATTTCTTGTTTTGCTAAGGTATCCCTCAGGCAATGGCCACTGCCACAATATGGAACAAGAGGTGCCTATTTGCTACTTGTTGCCTGACAAATACCATTGTCTTATGATATTGAGGTACATCACTCTCAATTCTAAGAAGACGAAGCAGAAGCAGCAGCACCAGAAGCTCATTAGAGCCAATTTGAATGCCAGCACCTTCAGTCTCAAGTATTTGATTGACAATGTTTGTATATTTGCAAAAATGCAAGTATTCTCTTTGTAAGATACATGTGAAAGTGTTTCTTTCCTATTTTATTCCTCTTTAATTTGAAGAATGAAATTCTGTTACATTAATTGTGTTAGGTTTCTAGTTTTGTTGAAAAATGATGAGTAGAAGAAAGTGAGTGAAATTTTTGTGGATTGAAAGGTGCAAGAACTCGCAGTATCTGTGTAGTCTGTACAGCTTCTTTGTAAAATGATAAACTTGAGGAATTTCCTCCAAGACTGAAAGTCATAAGACTTGTGCTTTTATCATTAAAGTGATCACGTATAGTAGTTATCAGAAATGTGAGTTTTCAACTTTGAAACAATACATGCTTTTTGGAAAATTGTGTCGATGGATGCGGATAATAGTGTTTTTAGGAGTCAGATCGGAGACGAGTGCTGTGTTAATACTAATATGTTTCTGTAATTAATCTTTTGAGGTGCTAGTCACATAATCTTTTTATTGGTTGCATCCTGAAAAGTGAGAGAGAATTTTGTTGTACAAAAAAATATTAAATTATCAATGAGGAGATCGTTTTAACGTGAAACAATACAGTGATTGAACCCCCAGTATTCATGATGATTCATTTAATTTATTCATGTTCAGCATGAATTAATATATTTCTCTTTCTATAACTGTGTAAGTCATTGCAATAAATGCTAATTCATTTACTGTCAAACAAATTTTTTGATTTATTTCAATTTCAAGTTTGTTCGTTTTGTTTTGTTTTTACATTAAAGTTTCTGTGAAAACAAGTATCTTCATTAATTTTGAAATATAAATTCTGAAATAGATTTTAAGAGTAGAATTACATATGATGGAGCAGCAATACTGGACTGTCCAGATACAAACAAGGATCAACATTTTCTCTTTGTGTCAAAGAAAAATGTACAAAATTAACTTGTGATGAGTATCAATGATCCAGAAACTGATTTCAAATCATTGAAATGTAAATGAAAATGGCATTTAATTTAGAAAATATTTCGGTATATTAATCAAAAATGTTGTTACTGATTTACACACACTTCAGTACAATAAGTAATAATGATGAAATTTCATGAAGGTTTTTTGACAGATGTATTAGGTTGTAGAGTACTTGAAAACTGAGAAAAGGAAGAAAGTGAGCTTTTCTCAGCCTTTCTCTTCATACATCACTTTTCCATTTTCTGTTTTTCTCTTACTTTTTACCTGGGAATATTTTGGACTATTTCCTGCAACCTTGTTCCATATTTTTCTTGCAATTTTTCCTCCTCTTCAAGTTCCATCTCTACAGTTCCTCTCTCACGGTCTAATACTTCTTGAAATTCCTCTTTACGAATTGAATTACAAATTTTGTTTTGCTTACTCACTCCCTCACATGCTCTTTCACACCATTATTCTTGCAAAACCAAAATCCCAGATAGTCATAATTTCTCACTTCTATAATTTTATTTCCAGTTTCTATTAATTTTCTTCCTCTCTTCCTTCTATCCTTCTCTTCCTCCTCCACCTCTACTAAACACCAGTATTTTTGTCTTCTCAACATTCACTTCCAAATTTTTAGTTCTCATGAAACTCTCACCATTCTCTTTCATTGATCACTCTCAACCCTTGCCAACAATACAATATCTTCTGCCTAACGCAACTTCCATATTTTCCTTCCTATGTCATTTTCTATTCTAGGCTTTCTCAGTTGTATTTCTACCCATGAACATTGCTTCAAAAAATACTACAATTAATTTTGTTCTTTGAAATTGTTTGCAATAATTTTAAATATTTTAATTATAGAAAAACATTGTGTGTTAATCAATTTTTGTGTCTTGTTTCTTTAAATTTGCTTTTTGGATTCTCAGTGTTTTTTTCATAATTTTTATGACGACTTCAGGGAGCAATTCTTATTTGTGACAATATCCATGATAGTTACCAGAGTTGTAGAGGTATTAATTAAATAAAGTAAGCACTTGGTTTTGCAAGAAATCTCTATTACCACAAATTATATTTATGAAGCATTGTTCTTTACTTTTAACTCCTCTTTTTGGGAGGAAAATTAATGTCAAAATCCTGTGCGAATTATAACAGCAACTTGTTAGTTTCAAGAGCAATGTGGGTAATGTTTTATGATTGTACAACAAATTATTATTAAAAATGTAATTGTACATTTAGTAAATGTTCACTGCATTAATTCCATTGAATCTATGCATTAAATATGCAAAAACCGAATTACACTAAGCATTATGCAATATAGCCGTTACAATCAATTCTTGTTAGCCACTTCCTATTTAATTCTCTGGTTATAATTATGTTTTTATTTGTTTCATAAATTGTATTTGAACTTCACAGGATAATTTTTATTCTTTGTCAGAAAGGAAGCTACTGGAATGAATAGAAATATTAAATAACATTGATTGACTTTATCCTTCACTAATTTGTTGTAAATGTGCTTGCTTATTAATGTTTCTTAAGTCCTGTTTGTTTTTTGTTTTTCAAAAATAAATTTTTATCTTTTGAATAGTATTTGATACTCACTATTGATAAAATTTTTACTTGATTTCAACGTTCTAGTTACCATTGTTGCAGTCATTAGTTCTTAAGAATAATTGGCAGCTTTCGGTTACTTTGAGAAAAGATTCTTTAATTTCGAGTGAGATAAGTCTTTGGAAATGGCAACCTAAAATAATTTGAGCAAAACAAATTAAAACAAGATATGGAACATTGTACTAATTACTTATTTAACTTTTATAGAATAATGATTATTAAATTTTTTAAAGATTTTTAATCTGCTGTTATTTATAATAATTTTTACAGCTAAGAATTTGCTGTATTAAGGAACTATTTCATTATTTCATTGAAAACGTTATATTCATTGATGTAATGAATATAAAATCCAGCGAATTCTTATTTCTTAGTCTAAGTATCTTCAAATACAGTTCCTTGTCTGTTTGAATGATGAAAAACTGGGGGGGGGGGCTTTATTGTATTTGATTACTAGAACTTTTTCAAATTTATGGGTGTTATAGAAAATGTTAAATATATTATTATTATTATTATTATTAGAAAGGAAGTAATATATTTTGAAGCCACTATAACGTGTTACAAGATTTTTCTTTACATTCACATTTCATTTTGGTGGGCAGGCATTGAACATCAGAAAATTTTCTATAGCATGAAATGTTTTAAATTGTATTTATCATTAAGGTTAGATAATTTCTGTAAGAGCAAAATAATGTAATTTTTTACTAAATTTGCAAATGCTTTGCTTGACGTAAAATATGAATTATAAGTGTTCTGGATCCTCGACTTTTCATCAATGTAGCAGAATTTATTATGAAAACATTCGAGTAGACATGTTGGCATTCTTACTTGTAGACTTGATTAATCTGGCAGAATTGGCTTACATGTTACTTGTAGTTGGGCTATGTTCCTTGTTGTGTTCTTTCATTCACATAATATTAAGGGAAAAAGCTTCCATTTACTAACTTGTATTGTTGCTCTGTTGTATTGAATTTCTGTAGTTGTCAAGGTTTGAGTTTTGTGCTAAGTGAAGACAATGTTGGCATTTGTACGCAGAGACCTAGTGAATTAGAATGAAATGATAAGTTCTAATTATATTGTATTAAAAGGTACTTCTAGGTACTTTGCCATAATACAGAAAAATTAAAATGCTATTTTCTGCATAATGTTTGTTTGTGAAATAAGATAGTACTATATGCTTTGAAAGGATTACTTGTATAATGAACAATGTGCATGTATGGAGACTGGGGCAAGAATGTGAAAAAGATCGTCTGTATGTGGTGCATGCGTATGAGAGTATGGTTTGACTTTTGGAAGGAGAAGTTGATTCCAACTTGTCTTTATAAAAATTAATTGCTCTGTTGATGCCACATTCCAAATGGCTTTACACAGTTCTCATTACTATATAGTATTTCTTAATATTAGCCTGCTTCTTATGTGTACATTGGACTTGAGAGCTAGTCGTAGTTGAATGCTGATAAAAATTAATGAGGAAAAGTGATATAATTTCAGGATGTAACCAAAACATAAGTATGTACATACATAGAAGAGCACAGCTTTCAACCAAATTCTGATGAGTTTGGAAAAATTGATAAGAGGGTAGTATTTTAAAACATTGCATTGCAAGATGTACTATTATAAATGTGAGGCTTTCCAAGAAACCTAATGTTCAATTATGGCCATTTTTGCGCCATTTAACTTGTGATGCATATTACATATAATTCCCTCTAACTTGTTTCTGAAGAGAATAATTATGAATTTATTTGAGGTATTAATTGTGTAGGAGAGATTGCCAGGTGGTGCTGAGTGATGATTGTGATGTCAGGGAAACAATTTCTCCCTCATTGTCACACTCAATCACCATCACCATTACCAGTTCCTTGTCACTTCATAACTTTTTTTTGCCTCCTTAGCATTTCCAGAAAAAATACATATCTTTTGTTCTTGCAAAGTAAAGTATGTGCTCACAAAATACTGAGTGCAATCATTATATATATATATATATATATATATATATATATATATATATATATATATATATATATATATATATATATATATATATATATATATATATATATATATATATAAAATCAATAATTATTTGGGAAAAGTGAAGTAATGATGCAATGCTTATTTTTACCCGTGTAAAAAAATGACAGTGATGTAAATTCTGAATTTTGAACCTTGACACTTCGATAATGTATTTTTTCCCCTCCTCTCCCTTCCTCCAATAGATAATTTGTGATTTTTTTTCATTTAGAGCTTCCAGCTAAGTTTGAGTTACATTAATTAACCTTCTTAACTTGTTTCAAAACCCTATTTCATCTTGTATGAAAGTATTTCCTTGCTCTTACTATCAGAAATATGTTTGAGTTTAAATTTCTACCTGTTCACCCAAGTTTTTTTTTTTGTGAATTTCTTTGCTTGAAGGTTTTAGTCTCAATATGTTGATTCTTGTACAAAACTTTAACTCCTGCTGCATCATCATTTCTCACACTTTTAGGTGCAACAACTTTGTTGTAAATTTCCCACTGTAATGTTGAGACTTTCAATAATTATCACTTCCTTTGTCCTTCCATAATATCAGCAAAGTATTTAGAAAGCATTTCTATCTTCATGTTTTAAGTTATCATCATTGAATAATTTCCCTAATATCACTAGGGGTTGTTCAAACATATCTATATACCATTTGTAAGTGCTTATACATTTTTTCCATACCTTTCTAACCAATATATACTCCAATTTTAGCCTGCTTGTATTTTGGATCTTCACATGTGATAAAAGTTGTTCATTCTTCTTACCCTCTAAATTTTTTGTTCTCAGAATACTGCAATGTGTCTTTCAAGTTTGTCTACTTGCACTATGATTTCCTTTAATTGGCTCTTATCCCTCCAATAAACAAGGTACCAATTGATACTGTCCTTTTTCCTTGTCATTCTCTTAGCTACTTTTTATATTAATTATTCAAAGCCTAAATCATTGCTCCCTTCAGAATCCATGAAGCAGAATGCGTACACTAATAGTGAGCACACGTGTCTACTCACCTGTGGAAATGCAGTTGAGAATTCACATACATATTTGCAAACAAATTTAACACAGTTAATTTTCCATGTTTTGGATTGATACTCAATGCCAAAACCCTTTTCCTTTTCCCAGAGTTAGGAGTGGCTGTAGAATTCTGAGATATTTTCCATATAACGCTGTTACTGGAAGAGTAGACCTACCTAATGTTGATGAAATACAGAAAGAAGGAAAGAAAGAAATGGAAAGACACCTTTTGCAACCTAGTTCAGGGGTGTCCAAGACCTCAAGAGCCACATATAAAACCTTTAATATGGTTGTGGGCCATATTTACAGTACTCAGGCATTCCACCTCTGACTTTCTTATATTGTTGATTTCAGCAGTTTACCCAGCTGCTCAGAAAGGGGGAGGGGAGATGAAAGTGTTTCCCTTTGTTGTGCATGGCAGGCCGTTCCATGCACAACTCAGGGATACACGTTGGGATGATTTTGAATTTACTAGAAAAAAGTTCTTAAATATAAATTAAACCTATTTTTACATTAAGGGAGTTTTGACCCTACAAGACACATGCACATGAACTAATGTTCTCACCTGATGTGAAAGCAATGGACATTCACTTATGATTAAAAACCTTTTGCAGGCCTCAATAAATGGCTCTGCAGACTGCCATTTATTGGACAACCCCAACCTAATTGCTTTAAAGTAAAACAAAAAAGATGTGGGCAGGAAGGTTGATAGAAAATACACAAGTGGAAGCAATGTCGTATCTGAAGAAAATGGGCCACTGAAGACCCTATAGCAACCTTACATTCCCTAGAGGAAAGGGTGGGTTGTTGGAAAACATTACATTGTCCTGCCTTTCTGTTTTGGCTTATCCAGCATTCATTCTTTCTTTCCTTCCTTATATAAAAATTAAAAATAATCTTTAATAACAATATTTTATTCATTCTTGTCTCCTCAATATAGAAAATAAAGGTACATTTAAATTTCATGACTTTTTCAATATGTTGGATTACAGAAATTGGTATAATAATATAATAAGGATGATTATAACACACGTTGAAGATGTTGAACAAAGATGAAAACTTTTTTCATTTTATTATTATTATTTATGTCTTCATTTATGATGTTAGTTACAATATTGCGTGATTTTTCATGTAACAGACCAATATTTCCTTTTTGTTCTCTGACATAAAAGTTGCTTTTTTATGTTTATTTTTAACAGTAATTTTACCATTTTCACACCAATCTATTACTGCTTAAGTGATTCAGTAATTGTATTCATGTTTTGAACTGCATAAATGACTAATAGAGATTTCATTGTTGATAACGTTACTATTTTTGATTCAGTTTATGCCATACTTCTGAGATATTTGTTTTTACTATCTTGGTGTATGACCTAAAACCAATTAATCACTGAAAATGTCTAATTCATTACATTTGAGTATTTTATTCTATTTACTAATGATCACAAAAAAAATCTTACAAAATTCTCCTGATGTGATTTAAAATGTGGAAGTTATCAAAAAATTAATAATTATATATCCAAAATTGTTTTAGGGAGGTAGCAGCTGCCTTCAATAAAGTTCGCCATTTTTTCTGAGATGTTATTTTATACTCCAAGATTTGGAGATAATTTAATTTACTAACATCTGTATCAATTGTACAATGTTCATACATTTTTTAATATGATATGTGGCACACTAAATATATAAAAACGAAATTGAGTTTATTTCAAACTTCAAATTATTTTCACAATTTTCAGTTCCTAAATTGTCTTTTGCAGTCATTTCTTAACCTCCCAATCCACATTGATCTTGAGGTTTTATGTTTTCAAGTGTGATGTGTAATTGTAAATACTGGTCAGGGAGGTCCTCAATGTGTTTATTATATTCTGATTATGCAGGAAAGATATATAATTTGATTATTGTAACTAATTTTCCTAAAACTTCATGTTGGTTAAGCAGGATCGTGCCTCATTAAAGGAAATATTTCACCAATATCCTTGGAGTGTCATCATAAATGGTTGGCAGTTGTGCTCTATGTTAGCAAGTGTTTGCTTTTGATATCAAATCTAAATGACTAAAAACTAACACTTGATAAAAGTGTCCATAATATTTTCTGTCTGGAAACATTTATTACTCTGCAATTTGGACTTGAGGTGATACTTAGCTTGTTAAAAATATAAATCTGCAAAAAATATTTATGGTTAACAAATTTATTACAGTGCATGCCCAAATTGCAGTGGATTATACTAATCAATATAGGTAAACTTAAGAGTAAAAGTTATGTTGTTAATTCTTTGCAAAAGGATTTTTTAAATTTACAGACGTTGAATATTTGTGAAATGCTTAATGGGAAAATTCAAAAATAATTTGTTAGTATGCCACATTGTCACTATTGTTATCTACTATATTTATAATCAATATTTTGATCGAGTTTTTCCTGTCAGTAAAAAGATTGCTTCTGTGTTGCAATTAGTGCACCTCCACAGTACTTACTTGTGGGAACAGAATAGTAAATAGGCTATTCGTCTTTTAATCTACATTTGTTGCAAATACTTGTAAATACTTTGTAAATGTAACAATGTTTTCCACGAATTTTCTGCAATGAGATTGAAAAAATATATTATTTATGTAGGTAGACTGCAAAAGAGAGCCTTGAATCTGGGTACAGTTTTATTGTAGCACAAGAAGCAGCAAGAAAATGAAAAAAGAACAAATATTCTTTAGGAAGTAAAGTTTTCATTAAAAATTTGATCTCTTGGCAGGATTAACAATGATTTAATAATGATGAGTTACCATGAATTTGTCAATTTACTTTCTGCATATTATACTTTTCGGAAGAGGATACACTACTATTTTAATCAAATAGGGGAAAGGGACCGAATGAGATACCCCTGTAACTCTTCCACGTACAGAGTCGACATTTGTTAGAAATTTCGTGTAATATTAGCTTATGAGATGAGTGATTTCAATCATAACTTTGGCCAAAGTATTTTATCTCTTTTGCTTCAGTAGTGAAAATAGTGAAACAACTTTTTAAAAGTTTTGTGAAGTCTCCTCTTGGCTGCATTTTTGATGTACAAGATGTGTTTCTAAAAATCTGTAAGGTAAATAGTCTGCTTCACAAATAATTTCTTCTCTTTCATCTTCTTTTTTTTCTTTCCTCTCTCTTCAATTTTACTTCATACTTGTGTGATGTAATTCTGAAAGTTTGAGTGTGCCCAATTTGAGATGTCTCATATTATCACTTAATTTTGTCCCTCCTGTTTTATAATTATTTCTTTTAAGTTTTTTGCTATTTTATGTTACTTCTGCATTTACGTTAACAGATGAGGTGTGATTGGTCAAAAGAAACTACCTTGTAGCTGGTTAATGCAATGAAAGAGAACAGAAAGGGATTCCTCAAGCTTCAAAAGGATTTGGATTACTAAAAACGGTTGTAGAAAGGAATGCGAGAGACAATAGATCAATAGAGAAACTGATTGGAAACAGTTTAGCAAGCAAATCATCTTTTAATAAACAATCAGAAAACTAATTGGGTTGATATTTTTACAATTTCAGATGTTGTTATGGTTTACATTGAACTGGTATAAAAAACATGGATTTTCATCTCGATTTCCTCTCAACTCTCAGCAAGCACAGAAAACCTGCTGAGAAAAGTGGCAATGTGGGTTTTTTAGTTGGTGTCCCAATATGTCCCTAAGAAAATCAAACGGATTATTTTTTTTTTTCTTTTTCTTCTTCTTCTTTCTTTCTTTCTTTCTTTCTTTCTTTTTTTCTTTCTTTCCAGTGTTTATGAGTCAGTAAACTTCAGATCGTTATTCCTCACATCGTTTATTCAATGAAAATGAAATAGGAACCATCAGTGCTTCTGACTATTACTTCTAACAAATGTAGCTAGAATACATGTCTGAAAAAAACTAAATGTATCTGCAATGGGGGAGAAAATGAAAGTTATACCACAATTTGTATTCCAGGTACAAATTGGGTATTGTAGGTTGATGTTTGTTTCTTCCATTCAAATTTTGTTGTCAATAAGATATGTCTAATTTTTGACTTTGAATTGACGTTATTTTTTGATTCTCTCTTTTTTATTTCTTTTTTACCCGCTTTTCTTCTTTCTTCTACATTGTTTCATTCCTAATGAATTAAATACCAAAAAATGGGCATTGTTCATTCTGTTCTTGAATAATGATATTTTTTTAACTTATATTTGTCTTTTAAGATAGTGCAAGCTGAAAATAAAGCACCAACTCATATTTAAAGAACAGGTGCTTCCTATCGGAAAACTTGTTCTCTAAAGAATCACTAGAAAATCTGTGAACTTTCAAAAATGTGCTTTAAACATTTATTTTCACTACATTAAAAAGAAAAAGGCATCAACAGTTCATAAATGCATTAGTTACATTTTAAAGAGCAGAAATAATTTGGGGGGGGGGGTTCAGCTTTGAGTTACCAACACTACTTTTTAAAAGTATCTCGTTCAGTCACTTTCCCCTTCTATTTCAGACATCACATTTAGTATTTATTCCTAAGATTCATATCGTCATAACAGATAAATAAAAGAGGATAGACAATTACTGCAATATATAGTCCACTGGATATGCTGGGCATCACTCCAGCTCTGTGCTACTGTAAACTAGAGAATGTTAGTATTAGAACTTAACAATCTCTCATTCAGACATGTTATCTTTGCTTATTACTTGTGGTCTGAGAGGGAAGAGGTGCTTTAATTTAATTTTATTTTTGCTTCTATATTTATTTATTTAAACTGGTAGTGAGTCTGTAGATAGCATTTCCTTCTCATTTTAACTTTTAGAACCTTCACTCTGAAGGAAAAGAGAAAGCAGACATTCAAGCATTTATATTGTACAGCTGTCAATTACAAAATATTATACCTGTAATAATCACTTTTTATCATTAATATACAGTAATGAACATGATTTGTGCCTTTTTAGGTTCATTTTTGGCCCAAAAGGAAGAGAGTAGTTAGGTCAAATAGCGATGTGATTGTCAAACAGAAATGAATGTTATCAGTTAATGATGAAGAAGAAATTGACAAATGTGATACAGTTATATCAATTAATTTTGGTGCACATGTCTTAATTTATTAGATTCCATTCTCTCTCTTCCCACTTTGACCACATTCAGTTATAATTGAAAAAGAAAAACGAAAAATATGATGATTAAAACATTATTATTGCTGTTGCTGCTAAAGACTGATTGATCTGTTTTTGTTCTGATGTAAGATTTATTATAACTAATTGACAAAAAAAATATTGCTAAAATGTGTATTGTGTGCATGTAAATTGCCGCTGCATTTGGTTTGTATGAGAAACAAAATGGCCGCTTGTTTGTTCATATCTGCAAAGAGGAAGTTGTTTGAACGTTCCATCCTTCCTGATAAATATTTCCATAATATATGAACTTTGTAAAAGTTAGGTGCATTTATAGCAAATAATTGTCGCCATTATAGACTCATAATACTATAAATTGTAACAAAGAATAAAAGTCTCACTGTATAAAAAATGTATGTTGTTAGTCATTTTCTTTACCAGGTTGCTGACTGTAAGCTAAATCAAAATTATTTTATGTTTGTTAAAATAATATAAATTATGTACCTTACACTGATCACACCCATCTCTTAAAATAACTACTTCTAATACAACAGCACATATTTTCTTGTAATCATTATAATAGTTAATTAAAATAATAATATTGCAACTTCTATCCTGCTAACACTTCACCAATCTCTTAAAGAACTTTAACAAATGATGCCCATGAAATTTGAAAAAAGTCTTCAGTTTTTGAAAGTTTTGCTTTTTTAATGAAAAAGATATTTATTATTTATCACAAAATCATGAAAACTAATAATATTATGAAAAAGAACTTGTACATATGATTTTAACATGTAATATTGAGATGGCAATAAGAAAGAAAACTATAGCTTTAATATTAAAGGTGTAGGACAGGTTCTAAACATGAGAGGGAAAGAAAGAAACCCTAGGTATCAAATTTCAGAGGCTATAATGAAAATCGTACATGTGCTATTGTTTTATTTGAGCACAAATTTAAAGAAAAAAGCAATTTTTGCAAAAGGCCTGTTTATGTTTTTGAAACATTAACGTTCATGAAAAAATCTCGATTTTCAGTATTGTACTTGTAGGACAGAGGTCCAAAAACTTGCTTTCACAATTTTCGAAAATTCAGAGGTTTTAATGAAAATCTGGTGTGGGTGATTTTTATAAGTGCTGTATACTTGGGACATCATGTAAAGTACACATGAAACACCTTTTTTAGAATTGTGGACATGTATTTCTGTTAAAATATCCACATCGTTTTTTGCAACATTGCAATACTTTGACAGTTGGCATGAAGGGTGAATGGGGACAAAATGGAAAGCAATGTTTGACACCATGACACAGATGGGTAGCTAATCGGTTTAGATATCAGAATCCAGGTTGATCCCTGTGAGATCAAATATTTGCACTTTGTAGCAACCCATTTTAATTGCAATACTTTCCCTATATCATATATACAGGAAAGTAACTTGACTAGTGATCCTCAAACAGAATAATTTTTTGTACTAGAATATTTGTGGTGATTATGTAATATTATAATTAAAATAATCTGGCACACAAACATACACTATTTGAGCAGAAAATTTAAAGAATATTGTCTTCATGCATCGGGATTTGAATCGCTGTCCTTTGGATTAACAACTGTATTCCAATCCACGTCAATCTGCACAAGAGTTGACACGACTCTTTTTTAAATCTACAATATATTTTCTTAAATCTGGACATCAAAAAAAGAGACTTGTGTTTTTTAATTGGCATAGAAATTGAATATTTGTGTAGTTATGCCTGTATTATGTTTTGGAATTTACGCATACTTCACAAAATATGATCAATTGATGCTCCGAATGTTTTAATATAAAAATTCCAGGTTGGTTTCATTTAATACTTTGAAATGTGAATTTTATTCCTCGGTAAATGCATTATTCAAAAATTAATATTTCATTTAAAAAATTGCAATTATTTTTTGAAAAAGAAAATTATGTATGAACTCAATCCAGTTTTTGTTTGTTTGTTTTTTTCTTTTAAAAGACATTTCCTTGTTCAATTTTCTATAAAAGACCACAAGAAAAAAGTGGCCACTACACACGTACAATTCTAAATAATCAATTGTAAGAACAAGGGCACACTCTGCCCCTGCACATGCACATGCACATGCATATGCACCAACGAATTGTGTTTGGTCAGTCTTTGATTCAAGTGCTGAAGAACTATAAAAAGAATGACCGTCTGCCTGATTGGAATTTCAATAAATATTAGTATCTCACATGTTCACTCTGCCCCTAGAAGGGATGTGTGACAGCGAAACAAATTCAATTACTGCTTTTCCTCCTCTCAGCAAAACGAATCCTAGGGATGAGGCACCCTTTTGACCTTGCTCCTTAAAAGACAGGTCACTTATCAAGGTCTGTCACCACAAGTAACATTTTCTTATCATTCGTTGTAATATGCATCTTGGAAGTGGAGAGTGCTAAAATTTGTGCTGTGAATCAAGTGTACACTGTGTAACATGAGACTCCACCCTGCGAGACACAACAGATGTTTCAATCTATTTGATCTTTCTGATCATTATTTTAAGAAGAGAAAATATCTAAGGCACGTAAACATTTACTAGTGAAGCTTTATTTAGTGGAGTCATTATATTTGTAACATTGTGATTCATGTCATAATAGTATGTACTTAATGGCTGTGGAGGAATTGTTAAGAGACTTGCCATTCTACAAGGTCAAAATTCAATTACAACATCAAAGAAACTATTTGATTGGGCAGAAAGATGTATTTCTAATATTTCATTTATTTTTTTGTTCTTTAGATACACACTGTCATCACAGTAAACATTAAATGTCTAGGTATCAAAATTTAACGCCAATAACTGGAACTTTAAAAATACATTTTCACTCTTTTGTCACTAACTGAAGTTACAGTAAAACTATTTTCGTTCATCATAGAAGGTAAACGAGTGTATTTGAAGGGGGTTGTGAGAGACAAGAAAATTTCAAAATGAGAGTCAAAAATCCATCATTAATGATGGATTTAATTAATCTATAATCATTAATAATAATTAATCTTGCTACAGTCTACTACACATTGGTTGATAAAAAATTCATATTTTTTAAAGTTACTGGTATCCCACTTTGATTTTTTTCTGGAGTTGTCAACCATACTCTAATGCATGTATATTTTTTTATTTAACTCAAGTTTACAAAAACATTGAACTTTCAAAATTTAAACAAAAAAATAAAAATTCAGAAAAATATTTTGCAAAATAAAAACAACAACAACAACAACAAAAAACATGTTTTTAAGTTTCGAATGGGTAAACAGAATTTGGTCGAAAACTGAGTATATGGTGAAAACCGTAATGAACCGGGTTTTTGACACTTGTGATACGTCAATGACGAAAAGCCTCAGAAGAACGCCGTCCTCCAGTGGACTAACGAAATCGCGGAACTTCACAGAGAATGCCACCGCACACGTAGGCTGGCGCAGCGCGGGTGGGATTGCCCGAACTGTGACTCTCAAGGAGAAACAAGTGGCCGCCAGAAGAGCTTTCACAAAAGTCATTAAGATCAGCAAGGATCGCTGCTGGAGAGAGCTACGAAAAGGGGTGGATGCTGACCCCAGGGATCGTCCGAATAAGGTGGTAACGGCCAGGCTCAAGGTTCTGTCCAGACCACCCCGACTTGCTCGGTCTTCTTGGAGAAGGTAGTTGCTTCTTTGTTTCCTCGCCAGAGGGATGTGTTACGGCCTATGGATACGCATGAAGATCTACATGATATTGTGGCGGTTTCATTAGACGAACTGTCAAGGGCTTGCGATAAGGTTCAAGATTGCAAAGCCCCCGGCTTGGATGAAGTGTCGAATGTTGCTATTAAGACCGCTGTAAGGACTCGACCTGATCTATTCTTAGTAGCATATAACGCGTGCGTGCGAGAGGGGAATTTTCCCCGTCGCTGGAAGCAAGCAGCTGATTCTCCACCCGATGGGCAGAAAGTCACTTAGCGACCCGTCATCCGATAATCAGAATGGCTTCAGATAGGCGAGATCCACAGTGGATTCAATTAGGATCATCGTCAACAACTTGCCGTGAGGGCAAACGTTGGAGAAGAGGCGCAAAGACGTATTGCGCTATTGTTACCCTCGACGCCAGGAACGTACATAATATCACAAGGTGGAGTTCCATTCTTGGTACGTTGAAAAAACTGGGAGTTCCGTTTTACATAATGAACATATTCAGAAGCTACTTTGAGGAAAAGGATTTCGCTGTACGAACCTGAGACCGGAGTGAAGTCCTATGGTATTTCGGGCGGTGTTCCACAAGGCTCGGCACTGTGTTATGGAATACTACCTATGACTCCGTTTTGAAGCTCCAGGGGCCGTACGGCGCGAGATCTACTGAATTTGCTGACGATGTTGCGATGGTAGTGGTCGGCAAATGCACTGAAGAGTTCACGCAGATTGCCAACGAGGCTGGCTGCGATCCTGCGGTGGGGCTCCAGAAGGCCGAGCATAAAACAAGTAGTTTTGGTGAGAGGCAGAAAAGTGCGAGGGGGCATTACTCTCAAAGTAGAGGGTTGTAAAATAGCCTCCCAGCTATCTCTAAGATATTGGAAGTCCAGATGGACGCAAGATTGCGCTTCAATGAGCACTTGCGCATAGTCTGCGAGAAAGCGTCTCGCATGGCCTCGGCCTTGGCACAAATTATGCCTCACATAGGGAGATCCAAGGCGTAGCTGGAGGTTATTGTCTAGCACTGTTAAATCTATCTGCTCTAGGCAGCTGTCATTTGGGCTGATGCCTTTGTGATCCAGTTGCATGCCTGCATTGCGAAGACAGTGTATGGAAAGTCCGCATTGAAGGAGGCCTGGGCGTTTCGCACGGTTTCGTATGACGCTGTGTGTGTGTGATAACTGACATGCTCTCTATAGATCTCATGGCACAAGAAAGACTTAAGCGAGAGGGACCTACAAATAGGAACATCATCTTGGAGGAAGAGAGGAGGTGACAATGAACCAGTGGCAACGGCGATGGGTTCTATCATCGACTGGAAGATGTTCATTCCGTCTTATTCCTGAGGTAACGAAGTGGACCCAAAGGAAACACGGAGATGTGAATCATTATTTGACCCAGTTAAAGGGGAATTGGTGCTACCGTGCATACCAACTTCGTTTCCGGTTGGGCGATGACTCCTCATGCCAAACATTTGACACATTGAAGTTGTGGAGTACGTGTTTTTTCACTGCCACTTCGTTGGGAGGGAAGAACTCCACCGACTCTTGCAGGTAGTGACTCCTGATACCAGTGGCGGCTTGTGCTTAGGTTGCACAACCCCCAGATAATTGAAAACAATCTTATAATATCTTAGAAATATACATTTTCCTTTTATTGGTATTCAATATTCGAGATATTGCACCAATATTGATGCACATGAAATCATTTTGAAACCAAAGAGCGTCCAGCTGGCGCTCTCTCCGGCGTCTGGCGACTCCCAGGTATTGCACCACGCTCTTGGCTCTTACTGGGTGTACTACATTTACACTTCGGCCCTTCGCTTTAACACGGGAAAACATTCGACCTTTGGTGATGCAACAAATTGACTTGTCGCCGAACGCTGTGGAGCGCTGCACGGCGGTCGAGGCAGTCCCAGGGGAATGCCAAAATTCTGTCTTCGTCTGACTAGCTGCGACTTAATTTTATGAATTTCGCGTGTTATTGAAGGTTAACAATTTTAGTCAATTATTGATTTATTCAATGCATTGTTTATGATATTTGGAGTCTGTAGCGAAAGAAAGTAGCTTCAGTTAGTGACAATGGAGTGAAATAATGTATTTTTAAAGTTGGAAATATTAGCTTTAAATTTTGATATCGGGACCTTAAATGATCATTCTGATGTCTGTGTGCATATAAGAACAAAAAATAAATAAGTAAACGAAATATTAGAAATACTTCTTTCCGCCCAATCAAATAGTTTCTTCGGCGTTGAACTTCGGCGGGATCTTGACCTGGCTGGAGACTGGCTTGAGTAGCAAGTCTTATAACAGTTCCTCCACTGCCATCGCATGGTATTTTACCACATGACATCGCAAGAAATGCCATTCTGCACAGATATAAAATCTTCACGGAGGCAAATATTTTTAATTTAAAAAAAATTATTGTGCACTTGAGGCATAGGAGAAGTATGTAATTTCCCGATATGAATCACAAAGTCGCAAATATAATGACTCCACTAAATAAAGTTTCACTTGTAAATTGCGGTTTATGCGCCTTAAAGATTTTCTCTTCTCAAAATCGTGATCAGAAAGATTAAATGTATTAAAACGTGTATCTTGCATGGTGACCACCACTCATGTTGCTCAGTATACACACGATTCACAGTACAAATTCTAGCACTCTTCATATTATAAGATGTGTATTGCGCTGATGTTCAGAAAATTTTACTCAGGTCCCTTGACAAGTTGTCTGTTGTACTTTACGAGCAAGGTGAAAAGGGCGCATAGGACGCAAAGGGACCCAGCAGTAAAAATGGTTTCGCTGGGACGAGGAAAAACCGTAATTGAATCTGTTTCGCTGTCACTCGTCCCTTTTAGGAACAGAGTGAACTTTAAATAAAATAATGTAATAAAACAATTAACTGTCAGCTTTCAATTAATTGTAAATAATATAATCTTTAAATTTGGGAGGCAAAGAAATGTTTCTAGAAGGTCGTGAGGTTGAAGTTCGTGCACTTTGTAAATTAGTATAATTGAAGGTTGAAGTTGAAATATGTCCACTCCTTGAATTAGTACATTTGGAGATACAAATTGTTTTTTTCTTTTTCCATCGAAGTGTTTTTACACAACTAAGTTTATACACAAATAAGTTTTACGAAAACTCAAAAATTTTCCGTGAAAAAGAGCTTCAATTTTCGCATATATAGTAGGCTAAATCGCCATTTGCTTAAAAACGGCTCCAAATTGTTCGATACAAATTACCATTTTTGACGAGTTTTTACTCTCCTTTAATATTCTTAAAGAATATTTTCTTCAATTTGGAAAAAATCCTACGCGTGGTTTGGGTGATAGTGGTGATCACAGACAGGCAGACGGACGTTTTGAAGAAATAACACTATTCCGGTATCAGGGGAATCGAAAACGTGTATTTCCGTTGAAATCCCGCAGTATTACATAACTTTCTCTATACTACGTATTTTACTGCGTATATACGTACGTATACGAGAAAATAACTAGTGGTACAACAAATGGCACAGACTTTCTCTTATTAGTTTTCTAATGTCTTTGATCTCGGCTAGCTTTTCAGTGATGCTCATCCTTTTGCCCGTTGCCATCTATTGCCGCCCAAATTGCATTTTTTTTACAAAAATCTCAATTCTTCGATTTTATGATAGTGGCACCGAAATATTACTTTAAGAATATTAAAGGAGAGTGAAAACTCGTCAAAAATGGTAATTTGTATCGAACAATTTGGAGCCGTTTTTAAGCAAATGGCGATTTAGCCTACTACATATGCGAAAATTGAAGCTCTTTTTCACGGAAATTTTTGAGTTTTCGTAAAACTTATTTGTGTATAAACTTAGTTGTGTAAAAACACTTCGATGGAAAAAGAAAAAAACAATTTGTATCTCCAAATGTACTAATTCAAGGAGTGGACATATTTCAACTTCAACCTTCAATTATACTAATTTACAAAGTGCACGAACTTCAACCTCACGACCTTCTAGAAACATTTCTTTGCCTCCCAAATTTAAAGATTATATTATTTACAATTAATTGAAAGCTGGCAGTTAATTGTTTTATTACATTATTTTATTTAAAGTTCACTCTGTTCCTAAAAGGGACGGGTGACAGCGAAACAGATTCAATTACGGTTTTTCCTCGTCCCAGCGAAACCATTTTTACTGCTGGGTCCCTTTGCGTCCTATGCGCCCTTTTCACCTTGCTCGTAAAGTACAACAGACAACTTGTCAAGGGACCTGAGTAAAATTTTCTGAACATCAGCGCAATACACATCTTATAAAATGAAGAGTGCTAGAATTTGTACTGTGAATCGTGTGTATACTGAGCAACATGAGTAGTGGTCACCATGCAAGATACACGTTTTAATACATTTAATCTTTCTGATCACGATTTTGAGAAGAGAAAATCTTTAAGGCGCATAAACCGCAATTTACAAGTGAAACTTTATTTAGTGGAGTCATTATATTTTCGACTTTGTGATTCATATCGGGAAATTACATACTTCTCCTATGGCTCAAGTGCACAATAATTTTTTTTAAATTAAAAATATTTGCCTCCGTGAAGATTTTATATCTGTGCAGAATGGCATTTCTTGCGATGTCATGTGGTAAAATACCATGCGATGGCAGTGGAGGAACTGTTAAGAGACTTGCTCGATGACCTTTTTCCAAAAATCTAGCAAAAACGCGAATTTGAAATTAGTTCTCAAACTTCCGAGAACATGTGGGCTTATAGCCCTATGGCGACATGCTTCCTGAATCCAACGCCGTGACAATCATGCAAATCGGACGAATAGGAGCGTCGTAAAGTGAAATTTACGAAAACCCTCGCGCCCCCTTCCCCTTCTGCGCCATTGCGTCACCCACCCGCCCGTTGTGGGCCCTCTGTCAGGGCGGCGGCGCGGCCAGGCCCCACGGAGAAGGCGAGACTTACGGGACACGCAAGCCACGCACTCGGTTTATGCGTTCGTCACTTTGCATCTCAATCTATTTTTCCACGGATATCAAACTAGAGATTTTATATTATTACAGACCGAGGTAAACGGTCTGTAATAGTAGTACATAACTATCTTTTTCACATATTTCTGTCTTCCTTCGAATACCATCTTAAAATTGTTTGAGCCATTACTCAAAATATCGATTCCGATTTGGAACTATTGTTTTAAAAAAGGAACTAATTGTGTAAATATCAGCATTATTACATCTTCTCACATCTTATTTTAGATATAATTTACTACTAAGGTCTTCTGTTATCATTCCACCTTGCTCTAAGATCTTCCGTTGTTAAATAACGGCAAGAATGAGCGTAGCATACGCACGAGCTCTTTTATCCTACAACTCGATTTTTTATCTCAAAAATACGTTTATCTGCTTTAAAGAGTTCACCTGGTGAATCTCTAAATAATATAAAATATAATAATAAATACATTTATTATTTACATAAATATATGTATACAAAATATACACCTCCCGAAAAATAATCGGCTGGATCCGCTCCTGCTGTGACACCTCTCCTAACTCCGTAAGCGGAAGGCGATTACACAGAGACCCTCGTAATGTCATCGGAAGCGACCGCAGGATCTGCACAAATCTGTCGTCTCCCACGGCACCGCTTCGGGGTGAGGCGAAGCGATGAGGAGACTGCAATTTTCATGACGCGAGCTGCAATTACTGGTAACATTGGGGAAAGTTTTATCTCGTAAACTAAAAGTAAATTATAATTTTGAATTTCTTGGTTCTTTTTATGCATGTAGCCGCAGTTATCTACAGTGTAATTTTTGTTTATTATTATTATTATTATTTTATTATTATTTCTATTCACATTTATTCAAAAGCACCGAAATCAAGGTGTGACTGTGAGATCAGAGTCGCTAGGACAGACATGCAATACTTTCACAATCTCTGTTGTACAGTCTAATAGGCAGATAAAAAGCGATAACACAAATCTTTTGTGACTGACCAACGTAATTCTACATGATGTTTGTGACATGAAAAATATAAATTATGAAAAATGAGTGGTTGTCTCTGCGACTTCTTGCACTGAAGAGTGGTGCAGTTTTATTGAAAGAAGTGTTTACAAACACTCAATTCATAGATAGGTAGATAGATAGACAGATAGATAGATAGATAGATAGATAGATAGATAGATAGATAGATAGATAGATAGATTTATTAAAGTTCGCTTTGAGCTAATGCTCGGTGGCAAACATGATAACAATTGGAATTACTAAACATTTTCAACATTTACAATTAGGTTTACTATCTATTTCTATTACTATTTCTAGCTAACTCTAAATTCACTTCTAGTTTACATAACACTTCACTACACTACACTACACTGCACTCCCCTTCACTGTATAAGGAACATGACGATAATAATTATAACAATAACAATATAAGAAATAATAATAACTTAAGAATTTCCCCAAAGATAATGACATTAACAATGATGATAAATTTGTCAGTAATAATATAACAATAATAATAATAATAATAAAAATAAAAGTAATAGTAATATTAATAATAAAAGTAAAGTAATATTAATAATAAAAGTAATAATAATATTAAAAATCATAATAATAAAAGTAATAAAAATAATAAAAAAGATAAATGTCACAGTATTATTCGAGATGATCTAGATGGAATGAAGCATATTTTTAAATTTGGCTACATTAGATGGAAGAGCCTCTAGCACTTCTGCAGGTAGTTTATTCCAATCTACTATAGTGCGATTCACAAAGGAGAACTTGCCTACATCAGTTCTTTGCTTTCTACATCGTATTTTCCAAGGATGGTCTCCTCTGCTTTTATAATCTGATTTCTGTAGTCTTTTGCCGATATCTGCCCATGCTGTGTCCCCTCTGTATGTCTTATACATTACGCATAAACGCGCCCGTTCCCTTCTCTTAGATAAGGACTCCCATTCGTCACTATTGGATTATTTGAATTTTCGTACTTCGAGTACTGGCGCCATCTATATCAGTCGACGAGAACTCTCGCGCCCCATGTTGGTCTCACTTTGGCAGTTGGTATTGTACGTGCGCGAGTGAACGGGCCCTCTGTTCTTTTGTATTAAAAACAACTAAATAAATAGTCATTTGAACAAAATACTCGTTTTATTCAAAAGGTTATGGGCCCAGAGAACGCTTGAAGTGGAAAAACCAGACTATTTGTGAACGATCGTAATCTGTGAGTCGGATTTCGAATTGACAAGGACCTAACCTCGAATTTGGCTGAAGCGTGTTCGTTTCGCTTGAGCGCGCATTCGTCGTGTGACTCGCGCAGTTTATCGAGGAGGCTTTAACCGTTTGGAGGGCTCGCCACGTGCATATAATTGTCGATTGCAATCTGTGAGTCAGATTTCTAATCGCGACGGACCTAACCTCGAATTTAGTGGTGGAAGCGTGTTCGTTCTTGTTCAAGCTCGTGTTCGTCTCGCTTGAGGTCGCGTTCGTCGCATGTGTGGCAATTGAGTGACGTCACAATGGCTGAGAGATTAAACATGAATAGCCTGAGTAAGTTTGATGGCAGTAATTACAATCAATGGCGATTCCAAATGAACTGTGCACTTAGGGCAAAAGGACTCTACGAAATCGTCCATGGAACTGAACTGAAACCGGAAAATAACAATGAGACGCAGAAGGCATGGATTAAAAATGACGCAACGGCAATGTTTATTTTGACATCTGCGTTAGACTACGCGCAGATAACCTTGATTGAGAATTGTGAGTCATCTCATCAAATAATTGATAAGCTTGATTCGATCTATTTGCAACGATCTGAGTCGAGCAAAATGATTGCACACGAACGATTTCACCAATATCGAATGAAAGATAGTGACAGCGTTGCTCAACACATTGTGAATGTCGAAAACTTAGCGAAGAAATTAAAGGATATTGGCGAGACTGTAAGCGATGCGGCGATAATGACAAAAATAATCAGCACGTTGCCGCAGAAATTTTTGAATTTTCGACAGGCGTGGCTATCAGTTAGCGAAGACAGGCAAACGCTGACAAATCTGACGTCTAGGTTAGTTGACGAAGAAGCAAACCTGTCTTTGGTTGAGCAAATGGAAACTGCGTTCACGGTCTCATCGGGCAAAAATCAATCGGCGAAATCAAAGAGGTCGACGAAGCAGAGCGAGCCGTCATTAAGTGGATCGAGCAAGCAGAAATCAGTCGATCAAAACCAGGAGGTGAAACAAAACATCAAATGCTATCAGTGCGGGAAAAGGGGCCACATCGCCCGGTTCTGCAGGAACAAGCCTAAGCATAAGTCATCACATCACGACAAGGAGTATACTTCATTCAACGTGGAATTTCTTGGAGGTGTCAACATGGAAAATACGTGGATCATGGACAGCGGAGCATCTGCCCACATGTACAGGGCCGAACTATTCTCAAACATGTCTGCTGTTTCTGAAGGGACTACAGTCGTAATTGGAAACAACGTGTCATTACCTGTCATTGGAAAAGGAGACATCGAGATCGAGAAAAAGATTAAAGGTGAGTGGTACAAGTCAGTTATCACGAACGTCCTATTTGTTCCTGACCTGAGAAGAAACCTGTTCTCTGAAGCTGTCGCGACCAAGAAGGGTTGGTCAATAATGAAGGAAAGAAAAAAAGGCAGAGATTCTACATGGCTCAAAACTCATTGCGAGTGCGATTCTCGATGACAACAATAATTATCGTATGTTGTTTAGAAATATTTCAGTTCATCAGGCTCAACAAGTTACAGAGAACAGCTTGAAGGCGTGGCATGACAGACTTGGCCATGTAAACTTTACGCGGGTTCGAGAAATGATCAAGAGTGGTGTGATATCCGGCATCACACTGAGTGACGAGGATGAGATTCTCTGTGAATCTTGTTTGTATGGCAAGCAATATCGTTTTCACCATGCGTCCAGAGAAGTCCGAGAGGAGGAAGTTGGGGAACGAGTGTTCTCCGATGTGTGCGGCCCTATTGCGACTGAATCTTCCGGAGGTGCCAGGTACTTCGTTCTATTCAAGGATAGCGCAACATCCTACCTCGTCGTCAGGACCATGAAGCACAAATCTGATGTTCTGACTCGTCTCAAGGAATATGTGCGGATGGTTGAGAAGCAACAAGGCCGTAAGGTCAAGGTTTTGCACTGTGACAACGGTCGAGAATACCTAAATGAAAGTCTGCAGGAATATCTGAAGAGAGAAGGCATAATCCTAGAAAACACTTCGCCTTATACCCCACAACAGAACGGTCGCATTGAGAGGGAAATGCGCACGGTCATGGAGAGTGCCAGGTCTATGATGCACGCAATGAACACGCCAAAGTACCTCTGGGGCGAGGCGGTTAACACGGCAGTGTACATTCTCAACCGGACTCCAACAAGCGAAAAGAGAAGCACGACGCCGTATGAAGCTTTCATGGGTAGGAAGCCATCATTATCGCATTTAAAAAAGTTTCGCTGCACTGCATTTATGCACGTCCCCGACTGTCAAAGAACTAAGTTGGATGACAAATCTAGCAAACTCATGTTTGTCGGGTATGATGGAAATTCTGACAATTATCAACTGTTTGACCCGAAAACAAAAAAGGTAAAAGTTTCGAGAAACGTGATTTTCGATGAACACACTACGATCGATACCGAGAAGAAGACCGTCCAGATCAGCATTGCGCAAATGGAAAATGGAGACGACAACGCTGAAGAATATCCTGGAGGTCGAAACCAAATCGTCGATCTAGGTGGAGCAACCAACTTAGCAGCTCCGGAGGCGCAGCGGCCGGCAATGAGAAATCCCGCAGTAAATGAAACCGAACCTCGACAGGATCTGGATGAAGAACAGTTCGACACAAACCCGAGGAACGTCGAAGCTCTTCGAGAGGATGAAGGGATAGTCGTCGACAACGCCAGGGACTACAATCTGAGGAAGCGAGAAAAATTGCAACGCCCAGGAAGATACACAGCGAATTTCGCTATGGTAAATGAACCGCAGAATTACAAGGAGGCCATGGAAGGCAGTGAGTCAAGAGAGTGGTCAAAGGCGATCGCAGAGGAGCTCAGTGCCCTGAAAAGGAACGACACATGGCAACTCGTGAAGCGAACTGGCAGCATGAAGGTCATCGGGTCGAAGTGGGTTTTCTCTCTTAAAGATCAAACATCGAACAAACCAAGGTTCAAGGCCAGACTATGTGCCAAGGGATTTTCCCAGGAGAAAGGAGTTGACTACGACGAGATCTTTTCGCCTACTACTAGGTATGATTCGATAAGAATTTTATTGGCTACAGCATTGAAGAATAATTACAAGATGTTACAGTTCGATGTACGCACAGCGTTCTTATATGGAGACCTACACGAGACAATTTACATGGATCCACCAGAGGGTGCTAATATAAGTGACGGTCAGGTATGCAGAATACAAAAATCACTGTACGGGTTAAAGCAGGCATCGCGGTGCTGGAACGAAAAGTTTAACCAGTTCATGCTTGACCAAGGATTCCGACGAGGAGAAGCAGACAAGTGTGTTTACAGGAAGAGTTGTTCAAAATCGACGATAATTCTGATTCTCTACGTCGATGACGGACTAGTCATGTCCTCAGATGAAGCATCGCTCTACAGTTTCTTGGATGAGTTGGGGAAGCAGTTCGAGATCACGGTCATGGAACCCGGACATTTTGTCGGGATGGAGATATTGGACGAGACCGATGAGGGTAATAATCGTCGTATACTTATTCACCAATCTAGTTATATTCGCAGGATGATCGAGAAGTTTCACATGCAAGATGCAGCTCCGGTTAGTACACCAGCAGATCCGCACGTGAGACTAAAGAAACCAGACTACGATGATCATAGCGAAGATTCCTATCCGTATCGGGAGGCTGTGGGATCATTGAGGTTTGCAGCGATCGTGATACGACCAGATATAATGTTCGCTACGAATCAAATTAGCAGGTACACTTCAAATAATGACCAGACTCACTGGAATGCAGTCAAACGTATTCTAAAATATTTGAAGGGTACTATAAATTTTGGCATAGAGTACCGTAGAAATTCAGAGATGCTAGTGGTCACAGGGTACTCCGACTCAGATTTTGGAAACGACTTAGACACCCGTCGCTCCATGTCGGGTTATGTATTCCTTCTGTCAAATGGGGCGGTCACTTGGTCCAGTCAAATCCAGAAGGCTGTGACATTATCGACGACGGAAGCGGAGTACGTTGCTGCCTCAGAAGCAACTAAAGAAGTGACCTGGATTCGTCAGTTTTTTGATGACATTGGGGAACCAGTCCAGGAACCAACAAACCTGAAGATGGACAACCAGGGAGCGCTTTGTCTTGTGAAAAATCCAGTCTTCCATAAACGGACAAAGCATGTGGACATCAAATATCATTATATCCGTGAGAAGCTTGAAGAGGGGACTATCAGCGTTAGTTTTGTACCGTCAGATCTAGAACTAGCCGACGTCTTCACCAAGCCTACTCCTCGAGATCATTTCCATAAACTTATCTTTAACTTGGGAATGAGAAAGTGTTAATTTTTTTATATAACTGTTGTTCATCGTTACATCAAAACAAAAACTTTTTTTTGAGATTTAAGTACTCAATTGGATGGAGTATTGGATTATTTGAATTTTCGTACTTCGAGTACTGGCGCCATCTATATCAGTCAACGAGAACTCTCGCGCCCCATGTTGGTATCACTTGGACTGTTGGTATTGTACGTGCGCGAGTGAACGGGCCCTCCGTTCTTTTGTATTAAAAACAACTAAATAAATAGTCATTTGAACAAAATACTCGTTTTATTCAAAAGTCACCAACGCACCCGTGATTTACAAACTTTGAGGCCCGTATTTGAATTTTATTTAACGCTTCGATTTGCCCTTTTCTGTACGGGTCCCAGCATGCCGCTCCGTATTCTAAAATTGGACGAACAAGTGTAGTATATGCTAGGGATCGGGCATTTGGACTACTATTTTTTAGAATACGCATTACAAAGTGCAGCGCTCTCCAGGATTTTTTAACCGCATTGTTAATATGATCCGACCAACCTACGTCGCTTTGCAGGACCAAACCCAAATACTTACAGTTTTTTACACGTGGTATAACGTTAGTTCCTAATTCATAACTGGAGCGTACGTTCGAGCAAGACTTGGCAAAGCAAATGAATTTACTCTTTTCCGGATTTAATTCCATCTTATTTCTGCACGCCCAGTTCCATAAACAGTTAAGATCGTTCTGTAAAACATTTTCGTCCTCAGACGAGCCAATACTCCTATATATTATGCAATCATTCGTTGACCATTTTGTACTTGAATTACAGTGCAGTATACTCCTCTATAAATCGAAGTTTTTAGTACGTGAGATAGTACAATCTAAATGCCACTTTCACACTTTGCGGTCTCAACAAATTACTTTTGACGTTGAGAACCTGAAAAGTGTTCACACTAGTGTAACGATTTTTGACGCCTCATCTTTCGCAAGGCGGCAATTTGACAATAATCTCTTTTGAATAGTAAGGAAAATTTAATTACATTGCACAAATAAATTTATTTCCAAAACTTTAATAAACCACATATTTAAATATTACTGTAGTCTGTCGTACATACGAGGTTGAACTAAAGAATTCGCCGAAGTATACAGTGTAAGTATTCGGCATATTGGCGTGTTTTGCAATTTGCCGCCTACGCGAGCGGTCGAGGAAATAGTATATCTGCTTTGACAACATTGTATGAGGTTCAATATCACTTCATCTAATATAGAATGTTTCTTGTTCTGAGGAGACATGAACTCAATGAGTGAGTGACATGTTGTTTGCTTCTTGTTCGTAACACAAGTGTATAGCGTATTCATTTTAATTTGGTTTGTGACTTTTGGTGGAACGGTATGGCTTCTGTTCGTAGTCAAGGCCAAACAATACACAGCTAGGGAAAATAGACGTCTCGTTATTAAGAAATGTGACAAAGAAAATAATTCGGGCGTTCTTCAACACACGCTGCATAACAGCAATTTTCGGGTAGTAAACTATATTGAAGTATCTGTTCGAACTGTGACATCAATTAAAAAAGAAGGATTTGAAGCCGGCTGGGCAGCCTTGAGTACTCCCGGTAAGAAAAGGCCATATTGTGAAGATAAAAAACTCCACATTGATGACATCCACTTATTGCTTATTTGTTTTCCTTATTCTCGTATGGTGTTTTAATTCTTGCCTATGGATACTTGGCGTAATATATTTGGGACAGCTAGTAGTTGCAGATTAGGCGGGGGGGGGGGCACCTTCGAAGAACATTGAGCTCATTCCTCAGCCTCGCAATCGAGTCAGCTTCCAACTATAAGAATGAGGTGGCTCGGGGATGAACAGACGTAGTAGAAACGTGGACATGGAGCAGGAAGTGTAAAGCGGAGAAAAAGAACCGAGTAAGCGAGTCGATCAGTGAACTTGGTGTGAGCATTCTCCACGTTGTCTATTTGCGAACCACTGTCCCAGTGCCATATCGGACTTGGAAATCCCGGGCCCCCTCCCCCACGGCCACTTTACGCGAGTCCAGGTTCGTTCGTGCCCTAGTCCCTGAAAATTCAAGATTTTCTCCGTGAAATATAAAGAAGTTTCACAAAATCTTGGAAACACAGACATCGAAGTGAAGATTCGATGGATTATATAGTACGATATAAGCAATACTATAGTGTACATACTTTGGTTTTTACTCCAAACGCATGCCTATTATTATTATTATTATTATTATTATTATTATTATTATTATTATTATTATTATTATTATTATTATGTGTAACGGAGTCCTTATATTTCTTTCTCTTTAAACATTATATTTCTCTGCAAAGAAAGCAAATGACCAGACGAAAGTCAGAAAACTCTACGGGGATTCCAGCCCAGACCAAGACAAGATAAAGAAAAAATTATTCAAGAAAAAAGCGAAGAAGTGGAAGAACATAACAACAAATAGAGATCTTAAGAAATTCCAGGTCATCCGAAATATGACCACGGAGTGTAAACCAACAATGGCGAATGTTAAGAACGAGAACGACAAAATAAATACAACAAAAGAAGAGATCACGAAAAGATGGGAAGAATACACGAAAAAGTTATATGAGAAGGATTTACAAATAGAGTAGTGGATAAATATAGATGATTACGAATAAGAACCTGAAATGTTGATGCAAGCATATACTTTCTTAAGATTTTCAAAAACACATTGAAAGAAACCTCATTTTCTATCTTCTCTGGAAAGTTGTGTAGATTACATTACGTCGCGTAAGCCTTAGCGTAAAGTATATTCTAAGATCATACTCACAGAAAAAGATTTCCTGGTTTTTAAACTCGTTTGAATGTTCCATATTATTTATAAAATTGTGTCCGATATGTTACGCAAGAGTCACGTCTGTTTTTGCATGCTGCAATTTCTACAGATAACCTTTTCTAGATAATCCTTTTTTTATAAAACAAAGAAAATGGAAGGGAAAACACGCTCCAAATGCAAGCAAACATCGAGTTATCCAATTGCATCATCACCCTTAATTCATTTACGTAGTCTGTATGAAATGACTCACCAGGAATTATTTATTCCCTTCAAAATTATACAAATATAACATTTATTTTATATCAAAATAACTTACCAAGTAAGCTGGGATCAGTCATGATTCATACTATCTTATTTCGATGCTTGTTACGGCGTTGGAGTCAGGATACAGCTCGCCAGACCGCTATTTTACCACCTTTTTTAAATTTGAAGTCGTAGGCTTCCGCGGCCCGAGTCATGTGCATGATCTAGGCTATCCGGGTGACGCCACGTCGAAGATTGTGTTGCCGACGTTTCGACCATCTTGTCGTGGTCTTTCTCAGGGCTGGTATGCCATGGGCTTATCAGTAAAGTAAATTCCCCTATGATAGTGCTGCGATCTATTGAATTTTCCTACAAGTATTTTTCGGTGCATTTAGCCTTAAAAGGGCCGCGATATCAGCCAGATCGATTGGGGTATACCAACTTTGGAGAAAATCGGTTGAACGGTCTCGAAGCACGCGTTGACCACGAACGGGCGGACGTTTTGCCATCAATCATTTTTTCGGTATCAAGGACCCACAAAACGAATTTCAGAGACGGGATTCAGGGGTCGGGGAGACTGCGCCTCACCCAATCTTGGAACGCTAATTTAGACATTTTATTCCGCGGATCGTCAAATTTATATTATAAGATAGATTTAACTTGTTTCTGTATTTTGAGAAGAAATTTAATAACAATTAAGTGTACAATAATTTTATGAAACTGAGCTAATAACGTAATTAATAGGTGAACTTTAGTTCAGTATTATAAAACATGTGGGATATTGTTTAGCATTACTGTGAATATCCCTTATTAATAAATACTTTATCAATTATATTTTTCTTTTAAACATTATTTACTTAGAAATTAAGCAGCTTCATTCCCAAAGTCACGAGTCACAGCATACAAACTAACTCTCAAAAAGAATGAGTATTTCCTGGTTATTATGAACTATAGTTATACATAAGACTACAATTACTTTCTATCTTGTCAAAAACAGATTGCATTTTTGTTAAAAGAATTTATTAATGTAGATTTTAAAATATGAATCCTACAGTTATGTATAAACATTTGTGATCAACACTTGCGATATATGCACTGAGAAAAATGTATAATTGAATTAACAGTTTGGTCTGTTCAAATAATAATGAGGATCGTCACCTCTGTGTTCAACTAATCTAATTCAGAACATTCAAAAGTAATCAATGAAATAATTAACAAAATTGAAAACAATGTATATAATTGCAGCACAATTAAATTAAAGCATTATTATAAATAAAAATGTTCATGTTTATAATAGCCTCCAATAAAAGATCTGAAATCCCATCTCTTATGGATTCTGATTATACAACGAGTTAGAGAAATTAAAAAGAAATACATTGGGGCAAAATTTATCTACTTTTTCATTATCGGCACCACCAATATGAGTTTTCCTGTCGAAAATTCAGTTTTTTCCCCACAGCGTTACTATACTGTCTCTATACTACATAAGTAGTAGCAAGAAAATAGAAAGCAATATTGACTCAGAAGTTCAAACATGTGCACAGCCAGGAACAATGTTGGGAATACAATTATGCCATATTTTTTCTATGATTTTTCAATTATATGGAGTACATACAATTAACAATTAATTTTTTTAAATTTTTAATTGTAACTTTCACAACATTTTAGTTTTTGTCTTTTCTTCAATAAAACTGGTCAAGCATCTCTCATGTCTACCAAATTATATATTAAGACAAGTTGTAGTTTAACAAAAATATATTATCTTTTCGCAACACAAAAAGGGCACTAATTTCCATAAAATGTCTGACCTTTACTTCTCAAAAACAAGAAAAATTACATTTCCATGGTAGAATATTGTTTAATCCTAAGAATTCTGAGAGGAAGAAAGTTGAGAATGAGAAAGACATTGATAAATGCTATAAAATTGTTTTATTGTTTTTTCAATATGAATAAATTTGATTAAATCATGCCAATTCTAAAATAATTATGAATCATAATTCATCATCCAATTCATGCATTATTTTAATGTACTGAGCAGCCAGCTGTGTTGCACTAGGTCTCTCATTAACATCCACACTTTTACATTTTTTATGAAGAAAGAATAGCTTGTATCGGATAATTTCACTATTAGAAACATCACTAATGAAGTACTCACACACTGATGCAGCCTTCCATATATCAGTTTTTTCATTGTACCCTTCGAGTACATGTGGATCAGAGGCACGTTGTTCTGGAGCAATGAAATTCCCACTCAAATTTCTATTACCACATCTAATTGTTTTCTGTTCACTATTAATTTCAGGCAAAGCATCCACATCATTTAACAATAATGATAATTCGTTAGTGACCAATAACTGGCTAAGTGTTTTTTCTAAAGTATTTGAGTCGCACATAACACGACAACCTGCAGGACCACTATGCAAATACTCAAGTAACAGAGCATAGTTCAAACAAAGTTTCAACCTCACATGCACGTTATCACGAAAGCCTGTTTTATGAATTTTATCAACAATATTCACTGCATTTCCCAGTGGATGATATTCAGTCCAAATAACATTTTCACTAGGACAAAATCCAATTAACTGTGTAACATATGGACTAGGATTTAGTAATTTCAACATTTCCAATCCACTTTGGAAATCATCTATAAAATTTGGATTATTGAGAATAGAATATGTGATATTCATTGCTGCCCATACTGCTCTATAAACAGCCTTAACAGCTCCCAAACCAATTAATTCTTTTACAATTATACCGTCCATGTCATCACAGTTTAACCAGCGATGACATTCTTTCATTGCAGGAAGATGGAAATGCTCTGGTGGACAATCCAAATTATTATCAGCAGTCAAATGGATAAATAATCTATGAATACAAATTATTATGACTGAAAAAATAAAAATAAATATATAGTAGAGGAATTTCATTGCTACATGCACTGCGGACTCTTGTTTATAACATAGAATACAAAATTAGTATTTCATAACAATAGTCTACATATTGTTACAATCCTTGCAACTAAATCATAGAAATATACGGAACTTTGCTTAGCAAAGAACAACAGTAACTCAGATCATAATCGGCAAGTTCTTTTCGTAACATTTTTTAGATAATGACCAAGTCTTCAGAACTGCATCACCAGTCACTCACATTCTTCACACATCTTAATACATGGGTATACTGGAAAAATGTAATACATTACAATATGACCAATTATCATTTCTGAGGAAAAAAATCAATGCTCTTTTAGTAGTGAGCACAATGCTTTGTAGTAACTTATAACTATATCAAAAAAGATAACTGTACAGGGTAAAAAAAGTGTCATATTTTTGTGATTATTCACAATTTTAAATTATTTTACTTTGTGACAAACTATTATGAATTTTCGTCAGTGGTTTCTGTATTTCACAGTTATTTCGCATTCTGTAGATGTAGAATTGCATGCCTCTGAAATAAACACACAATGACAACATAAAAAAAGTAAAACTTTTTTTTAAATACAAAAGTGACCTTACGGCAGTTTGCGTTCTATACTATATTTGTCAAATAATTTAAAATTAAACAATTGCCTACAGTATTCTTAGCAATTACCTCAGAGAAATCGAAAGCTTTTTCCTTACTTATTAATTTATTTAAAATATTTTCTTACATTTCCTTGTTTGGCACATTTCCGGATGAATCCCAAGAAAACACCAGAAGTTACAATTTCCCAGCACTAATTCACATTTAGGTTATGTACTTCCACACAAAAACAACATCGGATAGAAAGTCACACAATTCCATCAGAAGGTTAAAGTTTGCATGAAACTCCAAAGTAATTTCATAATTTGACGTACACAATACATATTATCAATTTGTTACTGCAATTAGTAAACTAGCATTTTTACCTTTTAAACTCTTGTTTACCGACACAATTAATACGATTAATACCCAAATCCAGTTTTACTAACATTCCTACAGCATCCTACAGTCAATCCCATGTCAATCCAATGGCCGAGCACGACTGGCAGCGCAGTCCATGGTTCCATGACAGAAAGTACGTGCAATGCGGGTCTTGGTCATGTGTGCTGAGAACGGTATACACGAGGACTGCACAAGAGCACGTATGGTCACAAGGAGGCTGTTTCATTTACATTCCTGCATTGTTTAAACAAGAGTATGAACGATTTACACAATTCGCCAACATTTGTGTCATAACATTGCGCAATGTTTTTTATAATACAAGATTAGGATAAAAAAATCCTGGGTCCCTGCAAATACTTTCTCTTAAATATCCCGCCTTTTGTCTGGGAAACAATTGATAACAACGCAACCGATTTCCAGAGCATTGTTATGTGTGTTGGTTCAGATTCCACCTTGCTTTAGAACGCTCCAGAGAACAAGAGATACTTTGAATTATAATAAATAGAAGGGAAAATGAGGGCTCTTATCCCTTATCGTAAACGAATCGACTCACTTTCACGAGACGGGTTTTCACGTCGACACGATGTAAGCCACCGCGACGATGACATGATTGATTGATTAATTGTTACGTGATTTCGGGCGCGTCAACGACTAAATTCATAATTCCCGTACGAATAGAGTATGTTTTCATCGAGATGCGGTGATATTCCCCCGCAAACACGCTTACTTACGCAACACTCGCCGCTTCATACTCGGATTGACATGAAATGATATGAAGCATTCCAAGTAATGGCTTTGCGACAATTAGTATTCAGGCTTTCAATGACCTGCTGCTCGCCGCGCACCGCCGTTATCTCCTATCTGTAGTCACTCTCAGTTGCCTCGGAAGGCATGCAGGGTGTTACAAACGGGTGTTAACATGGTAGGTTCGCAAAGACTAGAAGGTCGATCACATATGTGAATAATCCAAATATAATTATTGCAAAGATAAGAGTCCCTAATAATGTTATCTCGATATGGGACAATTAAATAAATACATTTCGGTTTTGCTCAGAAACAAAATGTTCACAATAATGGGTTCTAATAAAAAAGTGTTAAAATATAGTGTAACAATGTCAAGTGCACCGTACGTAAGTTTATTTTTCTGTTTTCTTAAAAATAGCATTGGTTTATGATATACTTACTACTGACTTTAGTAGAATGAATGTGTGTTACTGTACCCTTGAAACAAAAAAGAGACCAACGGACATGACCTTTGACATCAGTCGTGAAAGAACAAACGCGCTAGAACTATTGAACCGATTGATAATTTCTAGCGCTGCCGATGCAACAACTTTGCTCGCTACAGGAAGCGTGGAGGTCATGAAAGGTCTTGATGCAAAAGTCTCTAAAACACTATTTCTAATTCTCCAAAATTTGAATCGTATGTGGATTTTGCATGGTGTTCTACCAGGTGGCGAAATGTTGAGAATGTTTGGTTCATTCGCTTCCAACACCGGATATCCCGCGAAGCGGAGCTGTCTTCCCACGGACGAGTGACATCGACATCTCAGAGTTTCGCCAGTCGGCTGTGAGTGTGAAGGTCACGGAGGATGAAGTTATTTTCCCTACTTTTGTATTAATAAGCAAGCCGGGATTTCGGCAGGGGGTCTCAGCCTTTCTTCAGATCTTACGTACTACCTAAAAGCTTGCAGAAAATTAGAATACCACTTGAACAAAAATCACTTTAAAAGATTTAAAATAAATGGCTTAATATTAGAAATTAAAGATCCGTGTTTTTATATAAAAGAAGTTTTGAATTATTATTTGTAAAAAAACCAGACCTTTAAATGTGAATGAAAACTGAAATATCAATAGCAAACAAGTCCAATTCCAGTTGAAACATTGTTTATCTATCAAACAGTATTGAGACTTGAATTGTTGATTTGCACGAATAACGACATCGATATCAAGATCAATATAATTTCCCGTCTCAAGTCATTTTACACATCCAATTTATTCACATATTTATTTTTAATGTAAAATAAAGGGAAAATGCTTATTCATAAAGGTGAGATAACATGGATGGTATCAGATACTGCAAGGCCCTGAGCGGACAATGCATAATACTCTTTTCGAACATCCACCTAAAAATTCGCCACATCTTTGCATTTGAAAGCACGTTTTAAGACAGAATTACTGGTTGAATGACTTTGGAATTAATATTGTTAACTGTAAAATTTCTAATTCATTTTTAGATATGTTTATATGTATTTAACTGGTTTTAATAAGCGAAATTCAAAAATAAATACTCAATTTTCCTTCCACGTAGCCAATTGAGAATCGCTAAGAAGTATTCAGGATCACCGAACGACATGAAATTTTCGTTCCGAGCGTACGAAATATTGTTTTTATTCTAACTCAAGAACCATGATTCATGAAAAAAAGTTTATGGTTTCATATCAAAATTTGGACTTCCCTTGTCATTTCATTCGCTGGATGTTTGTGCTATTCTTCAATAATAAAAAAGTTTCTCGCTTGGTGAAAATTTAAAGACTTCAAAAGATAGACGTAAACACTTCACTACTATTTATAATTAATTTCTGCAAAATTAAACCATCAAGCTCAATTACAATATAACCATCAAGAGTTCTGAGAAGAACGGTTAAAAAACTCAATTGTTTAAGAACACCACAATTGAAGCTATCGTCGAGTAAACATGTTAAATATAGTAGAAAGAAAGTTTTATGTAAAATTGTATTGAATAGAAAGAGAGGGCAATACTCCATAAGGCCCCGTGCTGCAATCAAATGTTTGGACTTACTATAGAGTAATGATATACCTCCTTAGTCTATGGATGTACAATGGATATATCCCACCAACGGGGCACCGCCAGAGAGGAGGAATATTTGTGCTCTATGGGCATCGCCCCTGCCGGGTACGCTCAAAGCTCCCGTCAGGTCTCCCGACATGTGTGGTAAGGGGTATGTAAGGGGTGTGGATAGGACAAGGAAGAGGAAGAAAATTTTACGCGCGGTCCGTAGCCCGTTTGATAGGGTTCTGCCTGGCATTGACCGGAGAAACCACAGAACAGTCGGCCGCAACAATTCTCCTCTAGAGCGGCGAATTCGATCTAGATATCTAGCTCCTGAAGAAAAGCCTGACACCGTCATTATTACATACGACACGGCTTATGTCACGACACTTAAATGTCACGACATCGTGAACTTGCAAAAATAAATGAATGAAGGAAGGAAGGAATGAACGAACGAAAAACAAACAAATAAATAGATGGATGGATAGATAGATAGAGAGATAGATAGATAGAACAAAACTAAATTGCAGGCGGAAAACTCCCGGACTGGGTGACCCTACATGGGTAATTCAAATCATAAAGACTTTGTTTCCATCGCATCAGAAATCATCGACAGAACAATGCTTGCACTGTAAAATTACAGAAAACCAAATGTTTACCCCAGAAGAACTGAAGAAGGTAGTATCCAAAAGAAAGCAATTTCTAAAAATGGATTTATTCCAACCACAATCAGTACAGAGGTAGACAAATTCAAGCCAGATCCAAACAATTTTCCAGAAGATGTACCGAAGAATGTCCAAGTTTCAATTTCCCGGGGAGATGTCCAAAATCGCAGCCGTTGTGCAGTTCACTGTTCCAAGAGAGAGAAAGTCCGTAACCGTAGCTGTGTCGTCGCACTTGTTCACAATCTACTTATCACTTCACAATGTAGGCAGGCGTTTGAACTGTCTCTCAGCTCGCCGGACGCGGCTTTTATAGCCGGATCGGGCTGAGGGTCCGCGGCCAGCTGTCAGGTACGGGTGCGCCCGTCCGCTCCGGAGCGGGGTCCGCCGTCGAGCGTGACGGCGCCTCGCCGTCTGCTATCGCCGTCCTCTCTTGAGTGGCGCCGGAACTAAATTCCGGCGGCACTTTTAAAGGCACGCAGTCGGCCACAGCAGTACCCTTAAGAAAAAAAGGGCCCCAAGACTCGACGAGATACACAATGAAATTCTGAAGACAGTGGCAAAGCCCCACCCCCAACTTCTCCTGAAAACATATAATACTTGCTTGGGGAAAACGTTTTTCCGAGGGTATGGAAAAAGCAGAAACTTGTTCTTGTCTTAAAATGCAGCAAACCACAACACGAGTCCACATCTTACAGACCAATCTGCCTACTAGACACGATGAGAAAGGTATTCGAGGACCTGGTACTGCAGAGACTTACAGACATGGCTAGTGGAAACACACAGTCTGTCGGAAACGCAATATGGCTTGTAAAAAAAATAGATCGACAGTCGACGCCACCAAACAGTCGTAGAAAAGGCCACAGAAGCCAAAGAGGGAGCAAAAAATGGATTCTGTGCCCTCGTAACGCTCGACATCAGGAATGCCTTTAACTCAGCCAAATGGGAGATTATCTAGGCTTTTATCAGAGAACACCCCAGAGTACCTCACCAGTATGATAAGGCGCAAGCTAAGAGACCGAAAGATAATTTACGAATGCGAAGGTGAACCTATTGAAATCGAGATGGCCTGTGGTGTCCCACAAGGTTCGAAACTTCGTCCTGTCTTATGGAATATTATGTACGACGGCCTACTGGGCATAAAACTTCCGCAAAATGTCTCAATAGTGGGCTTCGCAGACGATGCAATAATAGTGGCAACGGCGGAAACATCGGTCTTATTAGAGGTCATCGTGAACGATACCCTGAGAAGAGTGATGAGATGGCTGACGTCCAAAGGGCTGGAAGTGGCAGCCCATAAAACGGAAGCTTTACTCATCACGGACAGACGATCCTACCCCAATCCAACATTCCTAATAGGCAAGGAAAAATACAATGTCGCAAGAGCCTTCGCTACCTAGGAGTGGAAATTGACAGGAAGCTAAGTTTTGGGCCGCACGTTACCGAGACGACGGAAAAAGCACTAGGAATAGAGAGCTTTCAAGATTGATTCCGAACTCCAGGAACCCCAGCAACAAGAAGAGACGACTTCTTATGAGTGTGATGCACTCGAAAATGCTCTATGCAGCCCCGATCTGGGCAGAATCTCTTCAAGGCACGAATTTGAGAAGGAAAATGCAGTCTGTTCAGAGGAAAGGAGCTCTACGCATAACATCGGCGTATAGAACTGTATACGGAAGGGCTGTTCGTCTTCTGGCGAACGTCCCTCCTATTGACCTGCTTGCTCTAGAAAGGAAAGAAGTTTACGACTACTCCCATGAGCAAGAGGGCAAGGGAAGGCGAACGCACCAAGACACTGATAGCGCAATTGAAAAAGCTAAAGAAAACACGATGCACCGCTGGCAGAAACGCTGGGACAGAGAGGAGATCGGCAGATGGGCTAATAGGCTCATCCCAAATGTATCCAAATGGATAATCCGCAAACACGGGTCTGTGACATACCATTTATAGGGCATTCATATGGCATGGATGTTTTAAGGCATACCTTAAAAGATTCAGAAAGACACAAGACGCGGTGTGCTTCTACTGCAGCCATGGAGTGGACGACGCCGAACATACCCTGTTCCATTGCCCGAGATAGGACACGCTAAGGCGTCGCATGATATGGGAGGTCGAGTGTAATGTCCCACCAGAAAACATGGTTACATTAATGATCTGTGACAAGGAGAAGTGGACAGCAATAGCGAGCTATATCCCCGCCATTCTCAAGAAGGAAGAAGACGCAAGAAACCAGTCATAGCTGAACCTGAATAGCACCTCGAAATAATATTGCTGGCACCATCCTGAAGTAATGCAGTTCCAGGATGGATAACGCCAGGAACATAAAGGGTTTGTGGTTTTAGTGGGTAAAAATCTCACACTGTTGAGGAGTGCGGGCTCCTCTTCGTCTTTTGAAGATTTCCACAGTTCCCCTCGTAAGAGAAGATAGATAGATAGATAGATAGATAGATAGATAGATAGATAGATAGATATGAGAACGTTCTGAATGAACTCGTGGCTTTTAAGTTTCAAACTGATATTTTGATTTTTGAGGATACTTCACATGAAGGAGCAAAAACATGTTCAAAATTTTCTCAAAAACGACACCCAATTTTTTGATCAAACTTTGTCTTCTGATAGCTCAAAGAACGCTTAAGTGAATGGTGGTGACTTCTTGTTTGTTGAAATCACAGATTATTTTGAAAATTGAAAAAGTGCAACTTTTGGGGTACGTCTTCTGCGACTATGATATTGAAGATAGAGAATATATATATATATATATATATATATATATATATATATATATGTGTGTGTGTGTGTGTGTGTGTGTGTGTGTGTGTGTGTGTGTGTGTGTGTGCATTGAAAAAAAACGCTCCAAATTTATTCTTTAAATTGCTCCTCATATCTAATAACTTAGAGTCCAGAAGTTCAGACATTTATTTGGCCTAAAATAGACAAGCATTTATTTTTGTTATAATAGGCATACAAAAAGGCATTTATTGTAGCTAAAGTAAGAGTGCAAAAAAAGCACGTAAAAATGAAAAATCAGATTTTAAAGGAATTGATGTAAACAATTAATAATTAAAATGATTAAAAATTTGCATTCTAATTATAAAATCTGTATTAGCACTTAACATGTATGGAAACGATTTTTCTTTTTAATCTTAATCCACATAACCATCCTATATGATGTTATGAATTTATTTTACTCAAGACGCTGTCTCTTCGAAGTGCTACTCCCATTAAATTGTGGACTCCCATTAAATTTTGAAATTGCATCAGTAAAAACGAAATTATATTTTTCGTTCTTCCCACTTGTGTAATCACCTGCACTGAAATCGGTGTATCATACTCATGGAGCAGTCCTCAGAATAGATCGGAGACGTTATTCAAAAGTAGAAAGGGATTCTTCGTGGGCGAACAAAATCTGTGTCCATCAATAAAAAAAAAAAAACTTAACTTATCATCTTCCCTTTTTATTTAGATTTTTAATACACCCTCTTCTTCCTCAGAATGACAAAAAACGACAGTTTCTTCATGTTGCCTAGGCTTACAGGTATATATCAAGCTTGATCGCGATCTGTACCAGGATAAAAAAGCAAATTAATGCGGAAAAGACAGAAAAAGACAAAAATAGACATCAGAAGCTACAATAGCAAAAAAGGCAAAATTAAAATCAACTAAATAACTCCAAAAGCACAGTTAAATCATTCCTATTGTCAAAAGTAGTGAAATACTAACTATAATAAAAATACACTTTGCCAAACTTCCGGGCTCTAGTGGTCAGTAAAATGTATGGTGCTAATAGCATTTTCGTCTATTGTTCCGTTTTTTCGAAAATACCAAAAAGTGAACAATCGAAGATAGCGATTTTTGCTTTAAACAAAGTTTGTTGCAAACTTGTCAACTTGTGGTGCTAAAGCAGCACGTACTTTCTCGCCCGTATGTTGAAGCAAAATTTCGCGAAAAGTACTGTTTCGAAAAAATGTTCATGATCTTATTTTAAAATCTATCTTTAAGAAATATATTTCATTAACTGAAAAAGTCTATATCTTTAATATTTTAATTTTAGGAAGAAAAAGAAACAATTGAGCCTTTTTTAATTTGAAAAATGTGTCAGAGGATTCGTGTAAGTACTCCCAAAATTAAAATATCGGTTTCAAATTCAAGGGCCCGCGACGTCAGCCAGGTCGATTGTAAAATATCAGTTTTCAGAAAATCGGCTGAACAGTTTAGCCGCTAGCGTTCTTCATCGCCAGACAGACATGTTTTGCCGTCATTCGAGGTTTTGGTATCACCTTCCAACAAAACATGGATTCTGGCTGCACCACGTGTCAGAGAATATTTTTCTAAATTTAGCAACTGGATTTATCCACTTTTTCGTTACCAGGGTCCTGTAAGAAGAGTTTTTCTGTCGAAAGTTCGCAATTTTCACCCATTCCTTGTCCTTTCTTACCCTTTACTTACACACGCTTACACTCACATGCATCACACTATCACACACGCCTTGAGTCAGGTGGAGAGCTTAGAGCTTGTCCCGGCTGAGGCAATGCCTGTCTGGTGGGAGGTACCTGGTTGGGGAAATCCCGGCTAGACTACGGTAGGTCGCCGGATTTAGCCATCCAGGGGGGAGATCACAACTACCTCCCGAGCAAACCACATGTACTACACTTACTGGACTAATGCCCTAACGGCTAGTTGACGCACCCGAAAAAACTATCAATCAATCCACCTAATAGCTGTCAGTCCATCAGTGGACTACTGTTGTGCTTAAACTGTACAGCAGTTTTTCTGCAAAATTAATATTTCCAGATTTACATTAGCGGCGATTTATTCATTATTGCATTTATGAGGATATGTGTTTTAAATGATGTCTCATAAAGTTTCTTGAAAACTCAAAACTTTTGTGCGAAAACGAGCAGAAGCGCTCAAACGCCATTTTCTCAAAAGCGGTTCCAATTTCTTTCTTCAAACTTTTCGAACGGATAGTGCTAATTGCGCTGCTTAAGGTGACATAAAATTAATTTTGCTATATTGTTTTGTTTTCCAAAATTTACACAAATGCAATTTTTTTGAAATACCTCTCACGCCGCTAATATACAAATTCCGGCAATTTGTATGCATTGTTGCATTTGTGATTGAAAGTGTTTCAAATGTCTTGTAATTAAATTTTTCGAAAACTCAAAAGATTTCCGCGAAAATGAGTTGCAAATTTCCTATTTACAGTAATGCTTAAGCGCCATTTTCTTAAAAACGGATCCAAATTTTTCAACGAAAATTGTCATATGGGACGATGTTTTACTCCTCTTTGATATTCTTCAAGTGATATTTCGATTCTACGATTAGGAAACCGAAAAATTGAGAAAATTTTTAAATAATGTACTTTTGACGGCTTTAGATGGCAGCTGGCAAGAGTACGTAGTGGAAAATCAGAAAAAGCTTGCTTACATGAAAGAAATTAGAAAACTAATACGAGATAGTCTGTCCCTTTCTGAAACACTACTAGTTTATATAACTGCCCCGATTTCATTTGAACTTCGAAACAATTCCCTCGTTTCTGTCACTCGTTCTTCACTTTCGTTCACCAGCTCGCAGTGTCGGAGTCGATTCCACACGAAAATGGATAAAAACCACGGTTCTCTTCACGGTAAGAAATATATTACACCATGGTTCTGTTTTTTGTGAATATCGATCACATTAATAGTCTTGTTTCTGTGACCTCAAACCTCAAAAAGTCACACTCGTTCACGCACGTGCGCCTTCATTTACTCTTTCATGCATATTCTCTGATTAATTCACGTTAAGAGTCAAGGAGTAATAAGGAGCATAAGGAGGCAAGGGGAGGCAAGCACTCCGCGACGTGCAATACCGGCGACTCATCTGTGAGTCCTTCCTTCACAAGAAATAGGGATTGTCATAGAAGTTTGAATATGTTCTAGTGCGGTACGCCACTGCTTTTTTTGGGGTACACGTGTATAAAGTAGTGATGTGCTGAAGAAACATGTTGAATTGTTATATATTGCTATGTTGTTGGTTCTGTGAACTTTTTTGTCTCTTTTTAGTGCAATCCTGTGATGTTTCAAATGAAGAGAGTGCTCCCCTTCAAGTTACCTATTTTATGGTGTACTTCACCATGGAAGATGTTTGATAAGGTTGATGAATCCACCGTAATTACCAAGGATGTCAGTACAGATACAGGATGGGAGCGGCTACGTTTGATGTTTACTTTTGACGAAGATATTAGTCCAGAATTAAATTCGGCAATGCACGCCGGATTAACAGGTATATTTTTTGGTGCACTGTATGGTGGTTTCGTAAAATCTAGATTGGCATATATTGACTTCTTTGAACGGAATCAAGCTACAGCCTTCAGAAGCCATGTAGAAGCAAAGAAGGTTCTACAGGACCATGTTACTATCAATTTTGCAAAGGGAGCACTTTATTGGGGGTGGCGTTTAGGGTTATTCACCAGTTCCCTTGTGCTAATTAGCACTGCTGTTTCCATTTACAGAGGTAAATCTGGAATACTTGAGTACACTGTGGCAGGTTGTGTTTCTGGTTGTTTATTTAGAGCCAATCTAGGAGTTAGAGGGATGCTAGTTGGAGGATTGTTGGGTTCCGCTCTTGGAACTATTGGTGGTTGTGTAATTTTTGCTATTCTTAAAGCAAGTGGATTTACAATGGAGGATATTCGTAATACTCAGTATCAGTGGCGTAAACATAGAACTGAAACAAAACAAAAATGGATGAAAGCAGCTACAGAAAAGGAGACAGTAGAGAATGAACTCTTAAAACATCATGATGCAAAATTAGAGTCACCTGCTCTTCCTGGTTCAGAGCCTGAACTTGATAGCAATTAATAACCAAAATGAAATTCTATTTTTCCTTAAATTTGTGCTTTTTGTGCTGATAAAATTTTACTGCTGACTGAGTACCTCAATTGGTCTAAGTTTCTTCAATATTCAATAAATATAATAAAAAATCTTAATCATGGATTGCTTATGGAAATATTTCCTAAAATTCTGAGGAACTGTTTCTGTTATGTATCTAAATCAATCTTTAATTTTGTTGTGTTGTAATTATCTGGATTGTTGAATTATTTATGATAGTGAATTTCTTAATCATTTGTTCTAAATGAGAAATATTTATTGTAAATAGCATTAATTGCTCTGTATTCTGTACTGAGCTGTATGACTGAATCAAACAGTAAAATAAAATTTTCTCAATGTTTGTGTATGTAATTATTAGTGATGATTTTTTTTTTATGAAGTCACGGAAGGTCATAGAATGTTTACTCTAGAACAACATTTAAAGGCTAGAGTTGGGATTTATATGCGGCAAAAATAACTAAAATGCGTTCTATAATTTGTAGTAGTAATAATGTATTAAATTGCTGATTAAAGTGCACTATTCCTGGCTTGGATAGCCAAGGTTGCTAAGGCTAAAGAGCCATAGTGCCTGAAGGGTTGTAGATTTGAATCCTTACAGAGCCAAGGATATTTGTATGCCCCTGTATACCGTTACCCACAATGTTGCTTTCAGTGGTTGCTATATGACCTTAGAAGTTGGAAAGCAACCTTAAATAAGTATTTAAAAAAAAGTGTAAAAAAATGAAAATATGGAAGATGAAAGTTTTTAAGAAAACTAATTAATTAAGTAAACACTACCTGGCTTTCAGTGTAAAGGTTTCCTCCGAACAATTTTTATCCAACTTCCCCACAAAAAATTTAGTTATATAACAGTGTAAATCAGTTGTTTCATCTATGATAAAGAATACGAAGCAAATCTAATTTTGAAATTTCTAATAATTTCATTGGTCTGTAAATAAAAACTTTTCATAATATTTTGGTACAGCCCTTCCATACAGACACCATAGTTAATGCCTTTTTCTAAAAATCTTCTGAAAATTAAAATTTGTAATTGCTGAATTGGAATGTGAGAGGCTACTCTAACAAAACGTTTATTTAAAATTATCGTGTTTTGATGATTAAGAAGACAACGTGTGATATTTTCTCTGAATTCATGTAAAATTAGTACCTGTAACTTATGAAATCCAGTATAAAAATAACTAATTGCCAACACTCATTTGGCTATGCTGAGATGTTTGTAATTTCCTTTGAGGCTAAACATGTCTTCCATAATCATTACAATAAACCACTTTTCTATTGGTTGAAAAAATATTTGCCTAATTGTTGGTTTGGTGTGAGTGTTTTAATATTTAACTGGTTAATCTGGGGTATTGAAGATTATTGAAAACTGTTTTGAAACCGAATGAAATCAATTTCTACATTGGAATCAGCAGTAGCAGGAACAATGCAACATGGCAGGCCAATAGTGACAGTTTAGTGAACTGTGGAAACTACAAATCCTAAGATTTTTGCAGTTCTTAGAAGCACATTTTGGCTTAAGACATGTTACCGTTTTTAAGTCTGTTATTTCTTCACACCTTTTCACTTGTTCCGTACATGACAAATACAAAAATTGTTACAAATAATAATGCAGACTCTGTTCTTTTAAAAAGATGTACGTACTATGCAGAAATATATGAAAAATTAATTATGCAAAATAAAATTTGGCAAGGATTGGTTTGTAAAGGAATTTTATCATTTTTCATGTAAAAATTGGCATAGAATTATGCATATGCATACATATCCTGGCTCTTATTCAAAACTGTGCCAGATAGGAATCAATCTGAGAGGTATCGTTAGTAGGGGCATATTGATGTATTGGAATTTTCGTTCTTCCATGGAAATGTGGCCATTTTAGCCTTTTTGTGTATATAATTTGTTTATTTAGTTATTTATTTAAAAAAATTACTAGAATTTATTATGTATTTCTTCTCAAAATATAAAATATTTTTACTCGAATCTAACTTGAAACCAGTGTTGTGAAAGTACTAAAAGCAAAGGAAGTCGCAAAAATAAACCCAGTTAAGTAATTGAGGAATAGGCCTGCCATTGTCTGGATGGGTCTTCTAGAGAGTCTGTAGTTTCTTCTATGTTATTCTGTATGTATGACCGAACAGTAGGTACCTTAAACAATAGGCCACAGTCTGTGGGATTGTGTGTTTCCCAACCTGTTCTCACTCTAGAACCTAGGGTTGTGCTGATCTCCCATTCCCATAATGGTCTATCCCCCAAGGTGATGAAAGACTGGCAGTACTGTGAGAATGCAAATTTGAGGCCAAGTCACGATTGGAATGGTCGCAATGTACTGTAGTGCTATTGGAAATAAATGTAAAGGATTGTTTTATTAGTGGTTTTAAGTCTTAGATGCACCACCTCTTATTTCTACAGCAATTCATCACACATCTCGTAGTCCCAATTGTTTAACAGCTTTTCTGCAGAAAACCTTATTACTTAATTATATTTGATTTGTGTTTAATGCCTTACAATGCCTTTTTATACAAATTTTCACAATTTAAAATTACTGTTGTAGGTAATTTATTTTTTATACAGTTAAGTCAGGTTGGAGATTTTTTAAATATTTTGTCAGTTTTGTGGAGGTGTAGTGGATTATCATATTGTAATTACTATTAAAGCACTGTGGAAATAGTTTGACAAAAATTACAGCTATTTGCAATTTGAGTGCATTGAGCTTTTCACATTATTGTACTACACTTCTTACTTTCATTTGCCAAATATTGCAGAGTTGAAAGTGTGATGTCATGAAAACAGAATATATGGCATTATATTGTTTCCAATTTCACTTCTTTATTCAACTGAACTAGCAGTAATTTCGCTGTTTCCATCCGTGTTTTGGTTGAGCACTTGACAAGACCATGTGAAGTGCTCATTTATGGAAGTATTAAGTGATGTGCTTGTTGGCAAACAAATAATTCCCTGCAGTGTATTTTGTTTTGCTAAGATCAAGAGTGCTGTATTCAAAACAAAATGCATCAACCCATGCAATATAGTGTAAAAGAAAGATAATTAAAAGAATTGACCATCGTTTGGTTTATTTTTAGAGCACTGTGTAGTGAGCCCGAAGGCCAAAATGCACGGGTAGCCTGTCGGAACATGTTCCAATTTCCACCTCTTAATCTCGGGGTGTGAGGGAGCCCCCGAAGGCGGCGCACGTTTTGGTGTAGTGTTTAGCCATTTGACGTATGTGTGCACTACATAGATTGTTTTGTGGAATTACACACGTCTTCAGACGTTTGTTTTCAGTCATCAAATCTTATACTACCCTAATGAAGTGAACCGGTGAGGTCAATATTTTATTCGTTTTGGAATCGCAAAGTACTTCCTAGTGGTTGTTAATGGAAACCGAATTTACACTATTGGCTTTTGCCGCTGCCGATTGCTTTTACGATGGTTACTGGAATATCACCCCGACGTGGGTATTCGTAATTACTAATTATACTGCGGTTTTTCTAACTCTGGCCCTCAAGGCATTTCTTCACTGTGGCATCATGTCACTTTTTCGTGTCTTTGCCCGTCGGTCCACTAGATGGACCTATCAGATCCCACCAGGGATCTATCAGATTCTCTGCTATATTGCAATAATAATGTTTCAGGAGTGTATTCTCTTAAACCGGTAGAGATTCTCACTTCCTGGAGAAAGATGGTTTGTCGGCACGAACAACACTTACGCAATAACTATCTCTCGAGATCTTCCACACATTCATAACGCTCGCGAAATGACAGTTGGCCCCATGTAAAAACCCCGTGTAAACAGCGACAGAGGGAAATTCTTCCACAACGGCCAACTTTACACAGATGCACATTTTGAATCAATAAACCGTACATCAAACTGTCGCCCCTTTGTTCGCGAAGGAGGCAATATGAACCGAGATAGTTGAAAGAGCGGACGTTACAGTTACGGCCTGCAAACCCCTAAAGGCGTACAATAAAGCAATCGTGAGAGCGGGCGACAGCCGGCAGTGGCACGCGACGCCGCGCAGACACCCCACGCCCACAGTGCGCAAAGGGAAACTAATTAAAATACACAGAAGTTCGAGAAGTACGCCACAAGAGCTAATCAGAGGCAATACGCTAAACACGTGACAATTCGGAGCTGTGAGTTAGAGGTGGGGATGGAGGAGCGAAGGAAGCAAGACATTGAGAAAACTTCAGTGGTAATCTTCGGCCCGAACCAGGCACTTGCATTTTTTCGACTTGAACGAGTCACTTCAAGTTTCTTCTCGAACGCGCCACTTGTCAACATGAGACAGAATGAGAACTGGGCTGCGAGCAATTAGGCAGTTACATGGCGGAATAATACGTTTAGCGGCGTACGATTGGCAAACACCCTCCCGCCTAAATTATCCGATCAGCTGTCACTTGCCACCAGAATTAATTCCGTGTGACCAGTTAATCGGATAGACACCCGCAAAACTGTGATAAGGGTGTGCAGTCTGGTCCCACGGCTGCTAAACGGGAACGACGTCTGACGATTCACGCACCGATTTGGCGACACCTCGCTTCCTGCGTGGACGCGATCGGCCACTACGACTCTGGTGCAGCCTGCGAGAGCCCCAGGTCCTTCTTGCTGCATACGGGGCCATTTCGACCGCAAGTAACTGGTCACGATCGTCTAATCCACCGAAGTGAGGTAACCTCGTCATCATCACTGTTTTGTAAATCCATTCACCACCAGTAGTTAAATAATAAATTGGACTGGAAATTGCTGCAGAGAGAGAGAGGAGAATAAGTGTATTTAAAGACAGATTCACTTTAAATGTGTTCCCGCCTCTCAGACGGGCTGTACATGATAAAGTTCCATCTTTGTGTATCATTTCGTTAATTGGAAGACAAAATGCAATTCTTCGACCCAGAGCGCTCACCCCCTAAGGTGCTCAATGCCGGCAGCTTGATGGCAGGGTACGATGCATACTTGGCGCCCTCTAAACAAATTTAGCGTGTGCCCTGTTGTCCCCAATCAACCGACGCAGCTTATGTGTGACGGTAAACCTCTTTTTGCAGTGGTGACGTCTAAGTATCATCACAATATATTCCAGGGTAGTGAAATTTTCGAAATGTAGTTTTATTTTGTTGTTACTAGCAGCAACAATAACAACTAAAATCATGAAACGAACTGGTGTAAAACATGTCGAAACAAAGCGCTGGATTGCGATAACTGTTTTCGAAACTTACGTGCGTTCTTGCTTTTGAATTTTATTACCGACAACTGTCTTAATACGGAAATAATCAAGTGCTTACTGGAAATCAAAGCCAGATCCATGTGCGTGGGAGGTGAACATCTTTTCACAGACACTGCGCATACAATTATGTAAGCGTAGGCGTACGCACAGGGGTCAGAAGGCCATCCTCCCTGAACATTTCGAGAGGGCCTTCGTAGTCCTACATAATAAAACATTTGTAATATATATATATATATATATATATATATATATATATATATATATATATATATATAATATACATTTGTAATATATAAATATAAAATATTTTTGTAAATATGAGGCGTGCTTTTTTTGTAAGTACCGTTTTGATTCCAAATTCATAATTTTGTTTCCAAAACAAAATTTACTTTTAAATGAAAGAGCATTTCTTAAACAATTATTCTACGTAGTTGCCATCATTGTTTAGACATAGCGGGAAACCAACTTTTCTATGCCATGTTCATTGAAAGATGCTGATGGGTATTTACAGAATATAAAATTCGATTTATTACTTTTAATGCATAACTAATGATGATTAGTAGTTACAATAACTACTCCAATAACTATTTTTATTATGTAAATTACACCCTTCAGATTTATAAGATAATATTTAAAAATAAAAAACTATCTTTCCTGTAATAATTTTGTCGTTCATAAAGTATGAGTGACAATACTTGTTTCTGAGTAACAGTACTACTTCTTCCATTGGTTCCTTCCTCAATCTACAAAATAAATTTACAATCCCCTTTTGAAGAGAACATTGAATTCACTTTAATCTTATTGACGAAATACTAAGAATATGCCCCGAGGTAGTTGGGCTATCCATTACCATAAATTTGATATAGAAAAAATAATAAATATATTAATTTTACACATCTGTTGAAAAAACTAACATGTACTACTGAAACTATCTCGACCAACTCCACTGTAATTAGTGAGAAAAAAAATTGGAAAATAATAAAAACGCGTAGAACTAAATTAATACATCTGACGATATCATTAACTGCGGTTTATGGAAAACTAGCAAACCGCAAAATGCGAATCGCTAGCAACAATAGCAACCCACCGAGCGAAATATGCTGGACCTTGAAATCCGACCATCCGATCCTCGGTACGAGGGGAACTTTTCGGGCTAGTCTTGCCTAGGATGGCAGCGGACAGTGGGCCACAATGAGGCGTTGTTTATTTATTTCGTCATAAAACTGTAAAAAACTGTAACGTAGGGGGAAAAGATTATATGCGCAAGTTTTCTTGAGTTCCAGAATCCCTTCCCGTCTTTTTAACTATAAATAGTTGAAATATGAATAAAAGTTTAACATAAATAAATAAAAATCAATTTTAAAAATCGCAAGATTAGAAATATTTGAAACAGTCATTTCGTGTCCGAGTAATAGCAAACTTTCCGAGTTATAGATGTGTGTATACCAGCTAAGATAAGGAGATGTGAGCATGGAAAGCAGGGTGGGTCCATGCTAATGCATGGAAATAGTACGCTTCAAATAATAATAATACAGTGATTGAAACATTTGAACAGGATATACACTATTTCTAATGTTTTTATATATTTTCTCATTCCGCATAAAGTATCATAATGACATGCTGCTGCTCAAAGAAAAGGATAAAAATATCTTTCTTGTACCACTTTATTATTAGAAACGTTTCTAAATTTAATTTTGATTTTCTGAATCCATGTTGGCAATTTGAAAACAATTAGTGTTTACTGAAAAAGATTTCCATTCATGCGTAAAATGGTCTCTTATTTTAGAAAACACTGACAAAACAAATTGGCCGATAATTTTGATTTTAATTTTTGTTGACTTTTTGAAGGGCGGCTTTATCTGAGATGTTTTGAAACTGGTATCTAGAAAAATTCCGGTGCATAATGATGCATTAAATATGTGAGTTAACAGGTAAATAATGGTACGCCTACAAGTTAAAAAATAAGGAAATTAATCTAAATTTGCCTAATGTTTATTTTTTTTAGTTTATCAATTGCAATAATGAAAAACGTTTCGCAAAGTAAGGTGATCTCTTGTGTTTCGGACTCCTGAGTTCGAAAATGACACTCGAAACATCGTGTAATCCACATTTTTGGCAAAAATCGTATAGTTTGCCAATGTTAATTTCACATATTGAAGTATTACATATGTATGGCACACGAATCATGCTGAAGTGGCATACAAACTGAAGACAACAGTATATTGATACAGTGAACAGATGCATACAGAGAATGTGGTACAAAACATGCACTCATTCATTCCTGCTTTCGTAGTTGTCATGGCGTAGCCCCCTGCTTTTCCTCTTATGTGCCATTTCAGGTTGTTCATGGTGAAGCATGCAGCAGTATTCTCCCATCATCCAAACATCCCGTTTCCTGTTATCTATGTTCTGATGGAATCTTTCGCCCTGTTCCTCACTGCATTCAGGTTTGGAGGGAAAATGTCAAGGTGCGATTATAAAAAATGTAACTCTAGACTTAATGAGTATCCCAGCATTTTGAATTTATTAAATTAAGGAAGTCTTCAGCTACCGTTAGTCGATAGGTTACGGACAGGAATCCCAATTTTTTGTCTTCGCCTGACATTTGCTGTTCCAATCCCTTGTGTTATCCAAGAATTACTGTTCCGTGAAATGTCTTTCTTCTTTTGAAGAGGAAATTATTAGTTTCTTCGTATAAATGTTATTTTATTACTCATCTTGAATATACAAAGTAAAAGTATTCATAAACATCCGTAACAAAGCAAGCCCGAACACGCACTGACTCGACAGATGAACCCAACCAGTTCTTAGTTCGAAACGTTCTAAGAAAGTACACATATGGCGTTACTGTCGGCATTTTTCTTTTCATATTAACGCTTCCTCCAAAAGAAAAAAAACAAAAGAACACAAACTACACAAAAAAAGTATAAATACTCTACAGTTATACACAAATACAGTTAAATACTCTGGAGACGCAATCTTCTGAATGCCGATTTTCTCACTTAGCATCTCAAATCTAACACTCTCCAGAAGTTTTGTCAGTAGATCAACAAGCTGATTGATTCAATTGATATGCTAAAATCTTGTCCCTTCTTGGAGACAATTCCATAGTTTACTGTGCTTTTCAAATATCGAAATATACGTTTCACTTTATTTCAATCTTCATTTGTAGGACTTTCCATGGATGAAGCTGCTTTGTCAACTGTGAATGTAACATCAGGACGTGCAGCTGTAGTCTGGTACATTAAAAAAACTCAATCTCACGATAAGAAACCTTGGCTCTGACCTTTTCTTCTTTATCGTTGCCCTCGCGCCCAATTGGAGTAGTCACTCAGCTTGACTCGGCCATTCCAAATCATTCCAAAACTTCGTTTGTAATCTTCTTGATCAATTGTTATTGATCCATCTTCATTTTGCTGTATTCTCATGCCCACGAAGTTTCTGAGAAATCCTCTTGTATGAAATTCCTGCTGTAACATTTCCATGAATTCCGAGGGTTCTTCTTTTTCAGTTGTAATAACCACACCGTCATCCACAAAAATTACAACATACACGTTTCCCATCTCTCTTGCAGTAGAACAGACATGGGTCAGCACTACTGTTTTTCAATCCAGCTTTCTCCATAAGCTTCTCAAATCGTTTGTTCCAGCAGCGCGGCGCTTATTTCAGGCCATTTAAACGTTTCTTCACGTAAAACACTCGTTCAGTATTGTCCTCAAAACCCACCGGTTGTTCCATATACACGTCTTCTGCAAGCACGACGTTAAAATTTGACATCAAACTGAGCGAGCTTTATTACCAATACAGCAGCCACTGCCAAAAAGATCCGACCCACCGAGCCTTGACGCGGATTTTTCCACTGCCCAATAGTTTCTGGCAGAGGACCCGGCGATTTTTCGAGATTTGTACATCTTTTGGACATTCGATCAGCACCCAGGTATCATTTTTCTCTAAAAAATCCAATTCTTCTCAAAATGCCTTCAACTACCCTCCTATCAGGAGACTCCAGTACTTCAGTGTAGGCATTTGGGTTCTTGTTTTTAATGATCGACGATCCGGCCATGTAGACAAAATCTCCGCCGGTCATTCATAATGGTTTCATCGATTTACGTTTGCTTTTTCTTGAGGTCTCTTCTTTGGTATCTTCTTCAGCTGCAACATCACTTCCTCCGGAACTGTTCTCCACAAGTCTTTAAGAGATTTTTATCTATTTTTCCAACATAGATAAGATACGGCCATTCAAAATTACCTCTCGGCCAAAGTATTTTCTTCATTCTTCGTAAGTTCATCACTCAAATCCACGAACTTCCGCAGTTTCGCGGCATGCGTACTGATGTCTTGTTTGTCGTCACGCAAAATAATGACTCGATCAGCATATTTAGCCGTTGGTACTGCTGCGTTCAAACTGCGCACTCAATTTTGTACGAATCTCTTCAGCACTGATGCAAGTCAACACGAGCTCGGCAATATTTTGTCCTAGCGCACTTGCTAACAAACTTGCCTCTTTTGCGTTCTCCTTTTTCCATTACTGAAGAATTGCTTTTTGTGCTGTAGGTGCATAATCTCCCAAAACTGGACACGCTCGCGAACCGTTAACAATGTCTTCAAGTTCATACGCACGCAACATCATCGAAATATCCCACTTTCCCGTTGTCCAGTCTTCGGGTTCTTCAAGCTTATCCACTTGTATTTTGTAGTCACTCCCGGTAATCATATTTGTTGTTTACACTCAGCGTTCCAGTTCACGCATAAAAAACAGTATTTTCTTCGGACGTTCAATTTCGGATCCACTGACCAGAGAATACGATTCACACGTGTCCTGTACGATTCATACACATAACCTATTAATTTCTGTGTATAAATGTAATTTTATTACTCGTCTTAAATATACAAAGTAAAAGTATTCATAAACGTCGGCAACAAAGCACCGCAAAGCACGCACTGACTCGTCAGATGAACCCAGCCAGTTCTTAGTCCAAAAAGTTCTAAGAGACATACACAGATGGCGTTAGTGTCTGCATTTTTCTTTTCATATTAACAGAGAACACGCGTTAAAGTACAATGAAAGCGTCGAAAAATGAATTATATTTCTAGTTTTTATCAACAGTATTGCAACCCGCGTCTCATGATTCCTGCAGCAAGTAATCTATGAATAACTTTATGAATTCTAAATTAAGGAGACTTCCCTGATGTCACATAACCGTAAAATGCGAATTAATAATTTTGTAACAATTAATTTTATAAACATTCGGAGATATAGGCTATTACTGGCGGGGAGTTTCCTAAATCGTCCCCTAGTTGAACATTGCAAAATAATTTTAACTACAGATGCAAATTCATTGCTTAATATCTAGTTTAATTGTTGATAAATTACATGATATTTGAATTTTCTTGTATTTTATTGAAATGGTTCTTGAGTTCGATTTGAAAAATACACTATTTTGAAATTTTTGCAAATTTTATAAATATAAACAATTGCAAATCTGCAAGAATATTATTATCGTTATCCTTATCGTTAAAATCGGTTGTAAACGGGACATTTGATAATGGCCATTGCATTGCGAATGTACAATAATATTGAAATTAAAATGTGGATGAAAAAATAATTGCCCTAAAATTGTTATTTTATCTCGTATCAATGTAATTTTGTTAAAGAGAATTGAATTAAAACGTAGTGTTTAAGCCTTTATTTGTTTATTTCAATGAATTGACTTTCATGTTCATAGAATTGTTTCATTCCATGTATTTTAATTTCAAAATATTTCCACATTTCAACTAGCGATGTGCGCCATTTCTACGACGTAATTTTGTTAGGCCATTGCCTCCCGATGAGACTGGTTGCGGATGGTTGTGAAGCTCGCTTGTGAAGTTTCGTCGAGACAAGAGCTGTTCAAGCCGTGCGAAAGCTGGACTTAGCCGCAGACGGAGAGATCGATTTTTGATCCCAAAACTGTACCGCTACTAGTTTGAAGGTTGCACTCATGTAATAGTAGCCCAAATGAGTAACTAAAATCAGTTGGTTTTTAATTGTATTCTTATTTTATGGAGTAGGTTACTCGTCTTGAGAAAAAAAATTGTTACTTCAGAGAACTTCCAAGAAATCTTGATACTTATTGGCCATCTATTAAGCATTTTTTCCTTATAACTTTTTCAACCTCATTAATTGACTGTATTGTTGCTCATTAATTAACAATTAATCTAGGAAATATACGAAAATTACAATCAAAATATGGACATACGTTCAGAGGTAAGAAGGGATGACGAAGCCATTATAGAAGAACCGAACTGTTTTGCTATTCTGGGGGAAAAGGTGGAAAAAGAGGCGTTACGTTTATCATAAAGGGTGGAAGAAATCCCCATGTTCAGGAAATCAGAGAAATATCCGAAAGAATAATGATTGTCAAATTATAGTTTGAAAAGTAAAGTGTTACAATAATGTTAAGTTTATGCCCCAACAGAGATGTACTCGGAGGAAGACATAGATACGCACTTTGAAATCCTAGAAGACGCTTTCAATGCTCATTAATCAAATATAAATTTCATCATAGGAGACTTTAACTGTAAGATAGGGAAAAGAGAAGACATGAAGTAGCACTAGGCAGCTATGGTTATAGTGAGAGGAGCGATAGGGGAATGAAACTAATTCATTTCGCACGATGTCAGCGACTACAAATCTGCAATACATTCTTCAAGAAGAACCCCAAATGAAAATGGACATGGCACAGCCCGGATGACAGAACGAAGAATGAAATCGACTACATTCTCACAGATAACATAAATTGTGTGTAAAATTATGAAATACTTACTTCTCTGAACTTCAACACTGACCATCGAATGATAAGAGCATCAATTAAAATCACAACGAAAAGAAATATAAATTTTTCAAATAAAAATATAACTCTATACACAAAGATAAATTTGAATCAAACCTTCAACAGCTCCTACCATCATTGAATATAGAGAATGACAATGACATAAAACTTCACTATACTAAATTTGAATTAATATTGAAATGATCAGTATCTGAAGCATCCATCAAAGACAAAAACAGCAAAAAGAGTAGAAGATTAACCAACACCACCCAGAAAATGTTAGACTACCTCAACACCGTACACCACAAGAAACTGGGAGAAACTCAGAAAAGAAAGGAATATTACTATGTGGATAAGCAAGTCCAAAGGTCTGTAAGGCAGTCACTGGATGCAATTAGTTCAATACCAGTTTGGCCTTCCAATTCACAAAGAAGAAATAATTGAAAGAGCAACCGAATTGTACGAATCACTCTTTTCAAGCTCAGATGTGACCTATGACTCCAAATATTTACATTTGTAAATGGTCTAGATGATAACAGGCATGAAGATGGTCCAGTTCCAAACATCATAACACAAGAAGTGGAAATAGCTATACAAGAACTTTAAAAAAGGAAAAATTCCGGGAAAAGATGACAAAACAAATTAATTATTGAAAATCAGGACCCCATATATTCTGAAGCTTTAACAAAACTTTTCAATGAAGTCTTAGAGAAAGGCGTTATATCCTCACAGTGGGCTCTCAGTGAAATAACACTAATATACAAAAATGGAAGAAGAGACGATATTAATAATTACAGGATTATATGCTTGTTATGCGGTATGTACAAAATATTTTCTAATTATCATTATTTTATTATGTTTACAAGAAGATCGAAGAACATAATTGAAGAATAGCAGCCAAGCAAACAAGCAGGATTTCGTTCAAACTTTTCAACAGCAGACCACGTTGAAGCACTGAACGAAATTCTGGAAAAGACAAGGGATTAATTTAACTGTATATTTTACTGTGGCATTCATCGATTTTACAAAAACCTTTGATTCTGTTGAACACTTACCCATGTTGCAAGCATTATTAAATCAAATTGTCCCGAGCAAAATAGAATAATAGGAAGGATTAATTCAGACAGTTCTACGCCAGTAAAAACAGAAAGAAAGGGGGAAACGTTTAAACAAAGTAGAGGATTCCGCCAAGGAGACCCAATCTCAACCACTGTTATTTATCTGCCTACTAGAAGAAATCTTTAGAAAAATAAAACCTTATTATGGATTAAATAATGATTGACAGAAACTCTTAAAACTGAAGATTTGCAGATGACATAATTTTTGCGAAATCAGCCGTAGAACTGAAAACAAAGTTGAATGAACTGTCACAAAATGTCAAAAAACTGGCCTAGTAATTAACGCCAAGAAAACAAAAATAATGACAAACGGTTCATGTCCCCCATGAAAATAACAGATTTAAACATTGAATACGTCAATGAATACTTATATCCGGGAGAAACAGTGTCATCTGAAAACAGACAAGAGAAAGAAATAAAAACTAGAATCTCAAAGGCTTGGAATAAATTTTGGGGCATAAATTTTATTCTGAACAATAAAAAAGAAAGCATAAAAAACAAGAAAGCGATATTCGATTCCTGTATACTGCCAGTTCTACTATACGGAGCTCAACCATGGGGTCTAACCGCCAAAACAAACAATTATATAAAAATTTGTCAAAGAAAAATAGAAAGAAAAATTCTAGTGATCACTCTTAGAGACAGAATAAAAAAGAAAGACATCCGCAAGAGAACGAAATTAAAAGATGTATGCAGAGAGGCGAGATGGACAGGTCACATATTGCTTATGGATCCGAAGAGGTGGGCACATCTACCTACTATATAGGACACAAGAAATGGCAAAAAAAGAGTGGGACGTCAAAGAACTCGCTGGTGCGATGAAATAAGAGCTGTAGCCGGCAAGATGTGGTCAAGAAAAGCGACAAATAGAATTTTATGGTAACTTCTTACACATCGTGAAGGTAATAGGTACAACAATTGTAGCGGGGCCAGGGGGCAATAATGTCAGGAGTGGGGTCAACAGTGAACAACAGCGAACAATAAGAGGACAGATTATAGTGATGGTGGTGCAGTCATTGGACAAGTGAAACAATAATATGGTCAGTGGACAACAACAATATAGACAGTGGTCAATAATGTGGAGAGTGGGCAAAAAGCTTTATCAAAATGCTCTCCAGAGTTACCTCCACTGAAAGTGAATTTAATTTTGAGCCACCCCACTACTGTGAGAGGCCTTGCCCGACACTGGGATGATTGGCTTATTATTATTATTATTATTATTATTATTATTATTATTATTATTATTATTATTATTATTATTATTATTATTATTATTATTATTATTATCATCATCATACTATACGGAGCTCAGACATGGGGTCTAACCGAAGAAATCTAACCGAAGAAATCTACTTTTCAAGAAATGTCGGAGCATTCCTGCTCGACATAACTTGTGTTCAAAAATATGGAGTTGCTACCATGAAGTTTCCTCATACAGATTTCTAAACGTTTGTGTAGTCCTTCATTAATTATGGTTTTGGTGGTCTTTGCTTTCTTGCACCTTCATCCACCTCATTCAAGACACAAACACTTTCTGGTGATGTTTGCCGTACTTGATATATCGGCCTTTTGCATAGTTCTGAGATTTTTTCCCGTTGGCTCAGAGTTTTTCCAGCCTTCTGCCAATACTTCACAACTACAGCATTTGCCGGCACTATCACAGGTACTATCTTCTCTCTCTGCATATATACATATCCTTCAACTGTACATATCCTTCAACTCAACATCTAGTGACTGGTATTTTCGTTTCTTCTCAGCAACAGTTGAGACAAGGTTCTTGTCTGCAGGAACTGCAATATCAATAATCGTAGCTGTTCTGGCTATTTTATCAAATAAAACCAAGTCTGGTCTGTTTGCTTCAACAGTCCTGTCGGTTATAATTGTGCTCTCCCACAGTATTCGCGCTAGATTATTACTGATTATTTCTTCAGGCTTAACTTACGAAGGTTGCCTTTTAAGTTTCGGGATTTGGCAACCCTGGTGTTGCAATCTGGCAACTGACAGCTCTATCGTAAAGTTGGATGTTTTGAGGTTATATGTACTCAGAACGTTTTGACATACGTGCGCTATTTGTGTTGTTTACAGTAACTTAAATGATTCATATTGGCCCAAAAATGGAATTAAATGGTGAACATTTTCGTGCGATTATTTTTTACAACATTCGACGTGGATTAACTCAGCAACAGTGCATGGATGAACTTAATTCAATTTTTGGCGATGAAGCTCCATCAAGGACCAGTGTTTATCGATGGTATGGTGAATTCAATCGTGGTCGTAGTTTACTCCAAGACGAATTTCGCGAAGGTCATCCAAAATCAGTTGTTGTTCCGAAAACCATTGATGCTGTGCGTGAACTGATATTGCAAGATCGTCATGTGACCTATCGTGAGATTGAGACAACCTTAGGCATTAGTGGGACCAGCATACATTCAATATTGCATGAACATTTGACTGTCAAAAAAATTTGTTCGCGCTGGATCCCACACAATTTGTCAATCGCTCAAAAAAAGGCTCGTGTCGATTGGTCGAAAGAAATGCTCAAAAAATTCGATCGCGGTGCTTCGAAACACGTCTATGACATCGTGACAGGTGATGAATCGTGAATTTACGCGGATTGAGCCCGAAAATAAACAACAGTCGACTGTATGGGTGTTTCAAGATGAGCAAAATCCAACAAAAGTTGTTCGCGCACGAAGCTCTTCCAAACAGATGGTTGCCTGTTTTGTCGGAAAAAAACTGGACATGTCGCGACCGTACCACTAGAACAACGCAGAACAGTCAATTCTGTGTGGTACACAACGATTTGTTTGCCAGTTGTCTTCCAAGAAATCAGGAAAACCAACCGCCAAAGACGGATCACTCTTCACCACGACAATGCGAGTTCTCACACATCGGCTCAAACAACTGCATTTTTGAGCACCTAAAACATCGGTTTGATGGGTCATCCGCCGTATAGTCCTGACTTGGCACCGAATGACTTGTTTTTATTCCCGTACGTAAAAAACAAACTGAGAGATCAACGTTTTTCGACACCTGAAGATGCGGTTGCTGCATTCAGAATGCATGTTTTGGAGATACCTCAATCAGAGTGGCAAAAGTGCTTCGACAATTGGTTCAAACGCATTAAAAAGTGTATAGATCTTCATGGGGAATATTTTGAAAAGCAATAAAATGATTTTCGATGATTAATATTTGTTTTTGTTCTCTAATCCTGAAATATAAAAGGCAACCCTCGTATAATTCGGTTGCTCCTGTTCTACTAGTTGATATTTCCTTGCAAGTGCTTGATGAATTACTTTGGCTACATTATTGTGTCGCTGCAAGTATTCATCTTGTGCCAAAAATGGACATCCATGGCATATACGTTGGATAGATTCATTGGTAGTTTTTTATCAATTTGCAATCAATATTTTCTCCCACATATTTTTGATAGGGTCTGGTTTTAATAACTTGGTCTTGAATGGAGAACAGGAATCCCTCGGTTGCACCATAAATACCCGCTGTTCGCAGCCATGCTGTAGACCATTCACATCCACATCTTCAGAACTCAACGTTGCTATAAACCTGCCACACAGTTCTTTTGTCTTCCAAGCATTAATGCGATCTTTAGCTGTAAAATATAGGAAATATCTGTTCTCTTTAGTTAGACTGATATGAATGCCTGATAGGTTATCCTGAGAGCAAATTGCTTGTGAAGTGGAGTATCAACTGACTGAAAATAGTGACGCAATTTCTCTTCCTGCTGAAGACATAGTGCTTCCAAATTCAATAATCCTCTGCCCGCAATAATTTCGAGATAGATATAATTCTATAGTTGATGCTAGTCTCACAAATTGTATGTACTCTGCATAGTATCTTCTTTTGTATCCGATTTCGGAAATTCGTGTCAGATATTTCCAGCAACTGCAGCACCTCTTGATATTTGTACGCGTCTTCATTGCCTAAGCATTGTATGATGGCGTCACCTGAGAGTTCGCTTTCCTCATGTTTGACTTTACCACGTTCGACATTTAATATCGCACGTTTATCTAAGTCAAATCCCATGCAGATATCTTTACTAAATTGTTGGACCAGGGCAAGTTCACTCTGCAATTGGTCTTTATTGCTTGCATAGAGTTAGATATCCTCCATATAAAACTGATGTATTATTATTATTATTATTATTATTATTATTATTATTATTATTATTATTATTATTATTATTATTATTGTTATTATTATTATTGTATATAGGCCATTACTGACCACGCTACACGATTAACGTGTATTCTTCCAGGATCAGCTTTTCAGCTGTATCCTTGGATTACAACAAGGTGCCTTGCCTTGGCCTTGCAACAAGGTGCAACGCCTTGAAGTGTGAATTATGAGATGATAGGTTGATGATAGGGGAAGGGACTAGGAGGTGATAGGATATTGGTGAAAAGTGGTCGTGGACTTTTTCAACCATCCCAGCATTAGCCTTATGACCGAGGGAAACCACGAAAACCCCGGTCAGGATGGCCGGGAATCGAACGCGGACTTCCCGATTACGCGCGCTATGCACTGAGCCACCTCAGCGCGCTACGCACTGAGCCACTTCGCTCGGTATTGGTATTGGTATTGGTATTGGTATTGGTATTGGTATTGGTATTGGTATTGGTATTGGTATTGGTATTGGTATTGGTATTGGTATTGGTATTGGTATTGGTATTGGTATTGGTATTGGTATTGGTATTGGTATTGGTATTGGTATTGGTATTGGTATTGGTATTGGTATTGGTATTGGTATTGGTATTGGTATTGGTATTGGTATTGGTATTGGTATTGGTATTGGTATTGGTATTGGTATTGGTATTGGTATTGGTATTGGTATTGGTATTGGTATTGGTATTGGTATTGGTATTGGTATTGGTATTGGTATTGGTATTGGTATTGGTATTGGTATTGGTATTGGTATTGGTATTGGTATTGGTATTGGTATTGGTATTGGTATTGGTATTGGTATTGGTATTGGTATTGGTATTGGTATTGGTATTGGTATTGGTATTGGTATTGGTATTGGTATTGGTATTGGTATTGGTATTGGTATTGGTATTGGTATTGGTATTGGTATTGGTATTGGTATTGGTATTGGTATTGGTATTGGTATTGGTATTGGTATTGGTATTGGTATTGGTATTGGTATTGGTATTGGTATTGGTATTGGTATTGGTATTGGTATTGGTATTGGTATTGGTATTGGTATTGGTATTGGTATTGGTATTGGTATTGGTATTGGTATTGGTATTGGTATTGGTATTGGTATTGGTATTGGTATTGGTATTGGTATTGGTATTGGTATTGGTATTGGTATTGGTATTGGTATTGGTATTGGTATTGGTATTGGTATTGGTATTGGTATTGGTATTGGTATTGGTATTGGTATTGGTATTGGTATTGGTATTGGTATTGGTATTGGTATTGGTATTGGTATATTATTGGTACTGGTATTGGTATATTATTGGTACTGGTATTGGTATATTATTATTATTATTATTATTATTATTATTATTATTATTATTATTATTATTATTATAATTTTTAGCAATTTATTTTTTCCCTGTCATATGTTGATTCATTTTCCTGGGTGCCAGCACTAGGTTCTTTGAAATTACTGTAATGATATTTAATATTTGTAAAATATGTAAGTGTTGTTTTTATAGTTCGCAATTCTAGACTCAAAGTACTGTTGTGGCATTATTATTAACAGAATTTTCATTTGATTTTCTCTGGATTTTCTCTGGAAAATGGAATAACTAAATTTGTTTAATGTATGAATAGTAAAAAAAGTTACCTTGGGTAATGAACTAGTAATGAAACAGGTAAAAATTAAAGAACTACGTTTAGTTGATTCTACTAAGATGGAAACGCCAGCTGGTTTTTATGCTCTATTATTTTGGAAAAAGAGGAAGGGGGTGTGTTAAACATAGATGTGTTAAACATTTTTGACACTACTTTTATTTGATTCAGCTATGGTGACTAGGCCAGCTTGATTACAAGGGCAGTAGAGCTACCTCAGTTTCTTGATGAATTGTAAAAGTAAAACTTGTGCAAATATTAATTAGTAATTTAATCTTTAAAACTTCAGGCACTATCCTAATTTGATTCTGCAGTGGTGGCTAGGTCAGTTTGATGGTGCTTCCAAAGGTTGCATCATCAGCTGTGCTTCAATCATGTGACCAAGTGAGTGCCCAGAGGCCTGCACTGGTCTCATGCAGTGATACCATGTTCACAATCTTTTAAGTAGCAGCAAATGATGCACATATGAAACTATGTCTTTAAATCAGAATAATATTGTGGAAGAGAAACTGAATACATCAAATAGGAAGGAGAAGGAATTAGTTGTATATTACAAAATCAAAGATGAGCTATAATATATTAGTATGTTTATTACATATCACATCAACAAACAAACACACAAAAATGTTTATTTTAAACATATATCTATTATCATGCATTCTGTATATGAGAAAAGACACACTAACACCATGTTATTTAAGAATAAAAAGAACACAGAACAATTATTGTTCTGAATTGGTTGTTCTGTTACTCAGTACTGCCCACCTGTTTTTAAAGCAATTTTATTTCTGGTAACAGCACAAAGTAAATCCCAATTATATACAAATTATATACATGCCATATTTGGTATGAGCTTTGAATAAAGTTCTGCAACTTGGATGGGTTGGAGGAGAATGTGACTCACAAAGACACTCATTACTAAACTGATTGAAAATATATCAACCAGCTGAAAGTTATCATACTGGCAAGTTATAACAGTAAGCAAACAGGCAAGAGAAAGGATTCTCATGGAAATATAGTTTTTTTTTCAACTGAGCATCAAAAACTGTTGGATTCCTTTCCATTAAATATTAATATGTGAGTAATGAGTTTATATGCTATTTTAGGGGATAGTCCCCAAGAACACTTTAACCACACAGTGTAATAAACAAAACAGAAAATTTCATGTTTCTTCTATAAGCTCTAAATTTTCAGAAAAAATTATTGTAAAAATAACAAGGTTTGTTGTTTTAGTGAGAAAGGGACAGGGACCAAAAAATTGAAATAAAAAAAATATCAACCTTCTAGAGAGAGGCCATATTTATAAAAAGTAAAAGGCTTACTGATATAGGTCACACTACACATTTGTTTCAGATAAGTATGGTACTACAAGATTTGAAGACAATTATCATGAATATGTCACCTTTATTATGTTAGGGAACCTTTCAACAGAACCTAACTGGTGCTATAGGTCACAAAACGCATATAATGTGCTTCATATGGCAAGTGTAGCTGCCAGTTTGATGTATCTGGTCTAGAGAAATCTGTACATTGAGAGTATATTTTGGTCAATGAACAGTATTTTTCACAATAAGACATATTTCCATGAGTCACATAATCTTCCACACTCTTCCAGAATCATAACTACTATCAAATATTTTTTTTTATCTTAGCTTATCAAGTAAACAGTTTTGTATTTGGGCAACTTCCAATCCAGCATTTCTGTATTCAGAACATGTTCTTGGAAATCATAAATATATAAAAGTTGTCTAAAAATGAAATAAGACAATTTTTATTAAATACATATTGATGCTTTTAAGATTAATGTTATGTAATGCTCTTAGTGGCATCAGACTAATAAGTGATGATTCTTAATGATGCAAGGTGTGGATGAATTTATATAAAAACAATTTCAAATAACTACTAATTTAGAAAAATAGTTACTATTTCTTCAAATCAGTGGCTCCATTGTTTCATAGTGCTCTTTTTTGTTACTAAGGAGAATAATTATTTTGTCACCACCTTGATACTCAGTCATGTTCTTGAATTGGCAATTAACATTAAAAATGTGTTCCACACTAAATGTTCTCCATAGTGTCACATTGATACTATATAACACATGAGTTTAATAATTTATTTGAATTATATTTATCTAATTTCATAAGATTTGAATTATAATATATTTTGTACATCACTGAATTGTCCCCTTAGTTTTAAAAATAGAACATTTAGACATCCATGTTTTTAAAAGTTTGGCTACTATGACATTTTTATGTATAGGGTCTGTAATGTAATAATTCTTTCAGTGTCATTCAGTGATATCATTTTGCTTTATTTTTCAAACTTGCTTGAGAACATTAACTGAAAATATGAAATTTCAAATGATGTTAGGGGAGACCTAGAGTCGTTGGCATAGTTCTGAGATTTTGGAATTTTTATTTTTTCCTGTAATTATTACAGCAAATGTTACCAATGCTGCAGGATGTGGAACTCTTTAATTTATTGATGAAAATATCACAAAATTTTGTGCTCAAGTTGTCAAAAATTGTTTACAAATATTTCCCCAACTATGTTAACTTGTTCCAGTTGTGGGGGAAGTTGACAGAGCCTGTTAGTGAATTAACTCCTATTAAAAAAATCTTTAGGATTAAAAGGAGGATTAAATGTAAGTTTGTAATTAAAAAAACTGTTATACAAATACAAAATTGCAGAAAAAAATGCATATTAAGCACTCATTATTTGTAAAAATAAAACGAATTTTGGAAGAAAATTATAAAATAAAATAAAACAAGAATTACAAGGAAGTTATCATTTACTGCTCTATATCCACCGAGAAAGTATGTCAGTTAAAATACATACTAGCTCTCAGTGCTCCTACAAAAGGAGAAAAAAAAGTTGTATTTCAACTAGTGCCGGTCTCCCCTAAGTGATTTTATTTGTTTCTTAATATCATGAGTTGTGGTGCTATATCAGCATATTTGATGATCAAGTGCATACTTAAATATTCACATTGTACTTGTACCTTTGCTTTTTTACCGTGATTAACTCAAATGAGATTTTAAGTGTAATCATTTACTGCTTTCAGGTTTAAAAATAAGCTTATTGCTAGAACTTGAGCATGAAACCTTACTAAGTGTGGGCCATTTGCTTTACCAAGTAACCTCGATGCTTGTCAAACGAAAGGAAAATTACTTCGCATTTTGCTATCTTACTCATGGTTGCAGTAGCCTGTATGGTTTTACGGACTGCCCCACGTAATAGCGAATTATTGCGAGAACGACTTTCGATTTTATTTGCAATTAGTGGGGAGTGAATGATATGTAGAATGCATCTGCTGAATAAAATTATTTGGTTAAAGCAGTGAGCGAAATACATTTAAGTTGCTGTTAAAACGCTAAAACGTAAAAACGTAGCGATCTTCTTTAGTTAAACTTTACGTGGCGTCGACCGAAAAAATGGTAGGCCTACATGAACGATGACTATCGAAGATAAATGATAATAATTGAACGGTAACAAATAGCTGTTGAAATGGTTCAGGAACTGACTTTGGCGGCAGAAACCTTCAGAAAATTAAGTGCCGCGAAATGAAGATATTCATGTAGGTATTAATTCAGAATATGCGTGAAGACATTATTAAAAATCGTCATCACTCCTTAATAAGAGACACAACCCATCAGATGTCGCAAAATATTATTTGATCCAGTTTGCTTACGCATTTTCGATAATTCAACAATGTTTATTTCTCTTTAGTTCTATGATTCATTACTTTAATTAAAATGTGTTAATTTCCTTCAATTTGCACATCGTGTATATTTCGTTGTCATTCTTTAGCGCTGGTGAGAATCGCTTAGCGATCGAAATGTGCTTAAGACACACTTGAATAGCATCAATTTATTATTAATTCAAAGATATTTGCCCCTCTAACAAACTCGTAATGATAAACGCTTTAATCGGAACACCTACTTCCGAATTTATGACTACGAAGATATCTTCTGCCGTTTCGCTAATTTTGAAAAATTTTCGAAGAACGTTACTTAGGAGCTTAGGCACATTTCGGGGTGGGGCACATGCTCACCCCCCAATATTTTCAGCTTTGATGAATTGTTCAAATTACTATGAAAAATGTTTAATAGCAGGTTATACACAGTTTAAAATATTTGCTTAACTGAAGTAATATTTATAAATGAGTGGAAATCTATAAAAAAGAATTCCATTATAATAATGAATTGTATAGAAAAATCTCCTCTCCTTTCTACGCAATTATATTTATTCTGGATCGCGTCTTTCCTCGCCGAAGGAGCGAGCGAAGTGGCGTCTGTTGAGCTCAAGTGATGTTTCGCGCAGCACTCGTCACATAACTTCATTTCGATGTGTGGATTGCCGAAACGTCAGCCACAGATTAATGACTGTTGAACATCTGTAAATTTCCTACGAGGAAGAAGTAGACGTGCTTGTAGAAAATCCAATAAAATAATACCAACATACGGACTTCAAATTATTTCAGTTTAAACTTATCGGATTACATTAATTTTAATGCTGGGCCCGTAAATTTAGACCCTTATTTACGCTCCAAAGGGGTTTTGCTCTCATTAACCGCATCCAAATTTACACTGGTTTCGGGGTCACTTGCATTAGTACGTGATGCGAAAAAAATTTCGGTCTAGTCCTGAAACTACTTGAACAGCTGGCCTCTATCATAACTATAAGGGAAAGAAGGTACTACTTTTGAATGCTGGCAGTGTTTTCTTCTCAAATTATCTGCGAAGCTACAATTCCATTATCGCTGAATGTGCAAATTTCGGTATCATTTAAATACATAAATCTCTGAAATATTTTTATGTCATGATCTAGGGAGGAAAGATTTCGTTAGATACGATTTATGTGGACAATGCTACATTAGAATGTCCAGCATGCTCTGTGGTGTCTTGGCATACTTTTATTAACGTATGGAAGTATAGTGTTTAATGTGTAAGGAGTGTAAAGAAATATTTCGTGTCCTATTTCGTAAGAAATTAAAGGAAGGAAAGGGGCTGTAAATATAAATCCGATGGCATGCGTTTGCTCAAGAAGATAATCTGAAACTGTGACTCAAAAACATAAACGAAATAATACCGATGGAGCTATTACTTTTCGAAACTTGAATAAATCAGAGATTAAAGGGATCATGGAGATCAATGAAGACGTACAGGGGCCGAAAATTTAGAAGAACTGAGCATCTAAAAAGGAATAAGACATCTGAAAAGGAAATCGGAAAATAAAATTGGAAAATCTGAAAATGAAAAGAAAATGGGTTTACGTAACCTAAATTCTCATTAATTGGTTTTTCAGAACTGCGCCCAATAGGACGGAGAGTGTACGTGTCCTGTTTAACTCAACTCTACATAACCAGAAATAATGGATTGGGATAAAAGTATGGTTCGTTGAAATAAACTACATTTGAATTGAATCACCGCTATCTTATAGGTACATGCATTCATTTAATATAGTTTTCAGCACTCATGCATGGAAGTTACTATTTAACTTTACTGTTTATTGAATGAAAAATGTTACTTGCGGTACACGTACGCAAAATAGACTCTGCCTTACGTGAACCGCAAAGAACTCATGACCATATAAAACTATTGACTCATGAAGCACGAAAAGTAAACAAAACACTGCAACAACATGAAGCCACACCGCCTCGCATGTTGAGAATGATCCTGATGAGTTCTGCGCTAGTTTCGTAAATAACTATTCAAATTCAATTTTGTGTTTCAAAAACGCCGTCGTTTTTATCACATCTAGCTGCACGACAGAGGTATCTCTAACTTTGACATTAGAGAAGCGACATTAAGTACAAGTTTTCGGTATAAAGGCATTTTCGAACTTCTTAAGAAAGTGAAAAATAAGAAATGGAAGCTAACAACTTAACCATTTGTCGATATTAATTCGGTAGATACACTGAAATGCACAAATAAGGGAACAAAGACTGCATCGGTGTAGCTAGCCTTTACTGCCATAGGAAATGTAAAATGTGCTACCGAAATGTATAGTAGATTGAAATATATTATTTATATGAAAACATCCAGCATTTCTTTCCATAAATACTAGTCGGAAATGGTTGCCACATTTAGTAAAGCATACTCGTCAACATTGGTGCCAAATTAAGATGACATATTTTATAAATACTAAAATTTTAGAAGAAGTATGTAAGAAAAGACCTTAATAATTATAAAAATTAGCTTCAGGAAGGCGTCTTCAGATCCAGCGGTGTATCTCACAGCTGTGTGTTGTCAGTTGGAAGCGCGGGTATCTGCGACGCTGCATGCCTCCTATGAGATTTGACACTTCGAAGTACGTCATAAATAGTCCAGAGACGAGAGGCGATGACAAGCACAAAGGGAGTCCAGAGCTCACACGGTGGGTGCAGAGTCGCCCGTCCCGCTGGACCTCGTCAGGGCCGCTCGTTCGGTTGACATGGCTGGTGGGCGCAAAAGCCTATTGATGGTGGCCACTGCGTCAGAAAAGAAGTTCATTTGAGAGCTTTTGAGTTTGGTCACGTGGGTACGACGGGGCCATGTTGCTCACTGTACTTTACGGATAGGTAATTTAATCGCGGTCATTACCAAAAATATTATTTTACATGATTAATGAAACTTAAATGATTACTTCATACCGCTTATTTTTATACCGATTAATATATTCATCAATTATGTTTCTTAATTATTTAACTCTTATTATTTTAATTCAAATAGTAATTTTGAAATATATCCATCATGATACAGACTACCTACAACCCGCCATTTTACATCCAGTTGGAAGGAGACTCATAACTGTGGTGTGTATTGGGAGCCACCAATCTACCCAAAATCTATATTAATATCCTCGAAAATTTACATAAAAACTACAGTTGTCATGTCTGTGCAACTCCTGAATGCTAGCCGACGGGTCTATTGGATGAGAGGTTATTGAATGACGGCGGCTGTGCTACAATCTAGGGACTCTAGTAAGTGGTAAAGTTCCTAGATTCAGAGAGTAGCACTACCGCCTCCATTTATTTTTCTCTTGCCGGATAGCTTTCCCCCGGCGTAATCCGGGAACTGGCGAAATATGATTACAATTGGAAGCATGATGAATATTTTCGAACATACTAATTTGGTTTTCGATACGTTGGTTGCTCCCAACACGCACTTTAGTGCACAACTCGAACTTTCCTGACTACTAGACATAAGATAGGTGGTACAAAGGAATGCGGTACTCTCTGAATCCAGGGACTCTAGTACATGGTAGAGTCCCTAGATACAGAAAGAAGTGCAGTCCATTATTTCATCCATCCCGCTGTTTTATATCCAGTTGTCAGAAGAATTGGAAATGTGTGGTATTTTGTGAGTGAAGAACTATGAATCCATGCCAAACCAATATTAATATTCTTGAAAATCTCCATAATATCACCAACTGTTACAATTTCCCTTTCCCTTGAGCTCCTGATTGCCACCTGACGGAGCTATCGGGTGAGAGGATATTACCCGGCGGCGGTTGTGCCACTCTCTGAATGTATGGCCTCGTGGTTGGAGGGTGTGCGCGGCGCGACTTGGTGAGCGGTGCGTACCTGGCGCGGCGCTCAGTTGATGCGGCCCTTGTGGGTGAGGAAGGCGTTGCGGTCGAGGGCGCGCGGGTCGGTGGCGTCCACGGCCTTGGCGCCGCGCAGCCGGCAGCACAGCCCCGCCAGCGCGAGCGTCAGCACGCCCAGCAGCGCGCAGCCCAGGCCTGCGCACGCGAGACGCGCAGCGCGGCTTTAGATCCACGCCCAACACCGAACGCAAGGACGTTCCGACGAAGGTGGCTCAGTCGTAGGCTTCCGCGGCCAGAGTCATGTGGCTGATCTGGGCGGTCCGGGTGACGCCGCCTCGAAGGCTGTGTTGCCGACGTTTCGACCATCCTGTCGTGGTCTTCCTCGCGGTCTTATCGCATACCAGCCCTGAGGAAGACCACGACAGGATGGTCGAAACGTCGGCAACACAGCCTTCGACGCGGCGTCACCCGGACAGCCCAGATCAGCCGAAGGTGGCTCAGGGCATCAATTAATGATGCTGCAGTGCCTCTGACCGGGAGGTTCTAGGTTTCGAGTCCCGACGGTGGTAGGAGTTTCGACACTTGCTACTTAACTAGGTCGTTAGTCAGGTCGCATGCCGGAGCGGTACCCGTACAAGAAGGCCACGGACCCCATGCGATCTTTCCTTCCTTGTCCTATTCTCACCCCTTACTTACACACAGACTCACATGCATTACATTACCACATATGTGTATGCCGGGAGACCAGTCGGAAGCTTACAGCTTGTCCCGGTTAAGGTGATGCCCCGCTGGTGGGAGATACCTGCGTAGGGAAAACCCTATAAGCCGACGGGTAGGTCGGCGCCGGATATCACCATCCAGCGGGAGAAGATCACCGCCACTTTCAGCGAAAAAAATCCACTCTTTAGGGGACTATCGACCTTAGCAGTTGATACCCCCGGAATCACTAATCAGTCAATCAAACATAAGGAAATAGGCGCGAAAGTGGGCCTAACACGACTTCAGGAACTCTTTTAACTTTACTCCGCATCGGATACTTATAAAAGAGAAACTCCTACACGCGGTTTCGATTCTGGCTTAAAGCGAGAACTGAATTTAGGTCTAGCTTCCTGGACAACACACATATGGGTTGCAATTACTGCGCAATTAATGACACATATTCAAATTAAGTGACGATTAATGTGAACAGACTTCAATAAACGAACGGCTTTGCCAGGGTTAAGTCCTTTTGCCGTTTCTTGAATTAAGTTCATTAGATTTCCATGTATATGATATAATGAACTTACAAGTTCTTTAGAATGCGGTAGAACTCCGCGAAGAAAAGGTTGAGCTAAGGCCATTGGTCCATTGAACTGCGAGTAAAGTTTGTCGCGAACTGCTATCGTGCCAAATGGTGGTGCTGATTGTATTCAGTAGTTCAGTCAACCTTTATAATTCGTTACTTTTAGGCTATTAAGAGCTGTAAGTTTATTAATATTTTTTGGTTCTTTATATTGTAATGATAATTATTGTACTGAACTTAATGATAGTGCATGGTGAGGAGAAACGTATCCTGGAAACTCAATTTTAATCCCAGTCAGTTTATTTTCTTATACACTATATGCATGAAGGACAACATACCTGGTTAATTTTTTAATTTGTAAGTGTTCTACATGTCCCTCATGTAATGATTTTAAAATTTGACGCAACTTAGCCCAGAATGCCAGTTTTTTATTACCCAAAGATTCACTGACGGCTGCTTCTTATGACTTCTACAATCAGTCCTCTGCGTTTGTGCACTTTTATCAGAAAAATAATGTAGTATGGAAAGTAATTATATAAATTATTACAAAAATATTACATAAATAAATGAAGTAGAATAAAAAGCGGAGTCGGAGAAGGCACGCCAGTGGTTACTGATGCAATTGCACTCACCTGCGAGAGCAGCGAAGGCTCCGGCGCGCATGCACACGTTCCCAGGCTCCGCCAACGCGCCTGCAACAACACCAGGATTCCAGGGTAACGGCCCTCTCACAGTAGCCACGAACATTTTGCTTCTTAGGATACACGAATCTCCTAATCCCCTTACATTACCTACAAATCCTACCGATCATTTTCACTTCGAATAAAAAAACTCACAACTCAAAAATTTAGGATTTTGTGGTTATGACATTGTCTTGAGAATCATTATATTGTACAGGAGAAGAAATTTTGATGTTAAATTCCCATAGCTGACGCCAGGGCACACTAGGGTCACTATTTTTGGTGCTTTTGTTTCAAATAATGACAAACCAGGTGTGAGCTATGGTATTTGTGTGATTAGTCGTTTATTTGGTGCATACGCGTTTTTCCGCGGTAAGATATTTCATGTACCTGCCACACCCGAGTCAAAGATGGGTTGCTTATCGATCAGGGGCAAATTTCACATGTTTAACTTCTTTATATGAAATTTCCCACCACATGACCATTGGCCAAAAGCGATCTTTGACCCCTCTACATGCGCTAGAAGTTCGTAATATTAATTCTGAATGTTGTCTGGTTCTTGAATTTGGGTCAATAAAAAGTACTTGACATTGCCGACGATTCAGCGATTTGTTCAGATTTATCAGGGCTACCAAAAGAGATATTTTTATTGGGAGTATGTAAGGAGACAATTTTTATAGTCGTTGACAACTAATGTTCACATTTGAACAGGCTTACCTTTAACATTAGTTGCCTATGATTGTAAATGGTCTCCTTACATCATATTATTATTATTATTATTATTATTATTATTATTATTATTATTATTATTATTATTATTATTATTATTTGTAGTCCTCCTGTAGTATTAGTATTTATTGTTGGTTGTTGTTGTCATTGTTGTAGCCCTCCTGAAGGCAGAATAAATGAACGAAACGTCGGCAATGTAAAGTAGTTGTTTTTATTGACCTAAACTGAAGAACCACGCAGTATATACGCACAATTCCAACGGGTCAAGAATCACATGGTGTATTAATTCTGACGTAAATATGCCGAGAGGATTACGTGTCGGTTTAAAAGAATCGGAGAGAAACGCGGCGTCGCGGCGCCAGTGGGGGTACTCACGGTCCCCGCGCGCGGCGTGTGGCGCGTCCTCGCTGCTCTCGCCCTCCTGCAGCACGCGCAGCGCCTGGAACAGGCTGACGTTCTCGGAGCGCAGCGCGGCGTTGGCCGCCTCGGTGTCCGTGCCCGGCGCCGCGTCCGCCGAGCGCCGCGCCACCGCCTTCGCGTTGCGCCAGTGGCAGGGCTGCGTCTGCGCAACACACCCACCTCCGTCAGCGACACACACACACACACACACACACACAAGCAAACAAGGAGAGCTGCGTCATTGACCGATAATTTGGCGGCCTGCATTGCGGTGGTTCGTCAGTCCGTTATCCGAAATTCACTTCCTTGACATTCAATTGTCATTGGGTTAACCGTCACTACTGACTAACAATGTGACTGACATGTTTTTATATCGACAATATTTGCGTGTACTAAACTTAATATTACAATGAGTATTTGAACCATATTTAGTCCACGAAAGTTATTAATATACAAATGAAATTCTTAATGATTGTTTCATTTTAACTATCTACTTGCAATTAGTTTACCACTATTTTTTACTATCCTATTTCACTCCAACCAAATTCAAGTTCTGATCAACGAGACTGTTCTATTGAAAAAATACCGAAAAATAATGTTTCTTTGGTATTGTGTTTTGTCAATCCAGCGGAGCAGGTCTGATAACTTTGATTTCAACCGAGATGCCTTTTAACCCGCGTATTTATTACATTTATGTATTTATGTAGACATATATTTTTATTTGATGAAGATGGCGAGAATAACTTTGTACCAATTTACCGCGATAATTTTTTGAACAGAGATGAATGTACAAAAGTTTAAATGCCCTTTTGTTTCCTTTTTCAATTAAAAAAAAAATAAAAATAACAGATTTTTAAGTTAGGTTACTTGAGCATGTGCATTTTTATGTGTTTAGATCAGACTCATTTCCTTATTTATTTTTATTCTACTTCGCTGACACTTACGTAATTTCTTTTCTTTTGATCTAATCTGTTTTGTCTATAACCACGAACTACATCCCCCACTTCGAACAACTTTATCATCTTCTTTCACATCTACTTTTTCCTTTCCTGCCTTTCTACACATTATTTATCCTTCTTTACTTATCCATTCTATAAAATACTCCTTTTCTACTTCAGTCCTCTCCAGCTCCAAACTGCCTTATATTTTGTTACTCTTTCGTCTAAACATTCTTTCATCCACTGTAACGGTACACCTTTTTCTCCAAGTACCCTTTTAATTTCTCTAACAAGTTGTGATTCTGTTATCTCCTACCTTTCTTTCTCGCATAGTTCTTTAGGATTAGTCCCTGGATTTCTCCCTCCTCTCCACTGAACCTGAATATTTTCTTGTCTTCTTTTAGACAAAAATATATTTTACCCTTGACATCTTTCCCAAGTCTAAATAGTCATCATATTTCCGTAAACATCATATTTCTTTTTTCTCCAACAGGCATTTACTATTATAATTTAAAGTATTGAATTGAAAAATATATTTAAATATATTTTATAACGATCATCTTATGAAAATATTCATTGTAATAGTGAATGTTAATGTGTACGTTCCACTGATAAATTGGCAACGAATCATTTCGAGACAAGAGAAGCTTTGGGTATTGTTCTGGAGGCAACCGATCTTAGTGCGGTACCGTCGCGTGTGTGGTGAGGCGCGGGGGCGGGGGCGGGGGCGGGTACTCACCGGGCAGCGGCCGTGGCACATCCGCACGTCGCACTCGATGTAGAGCGCGGGCGAGCCGGTGAAGCGGAACGTCTTGAGGTAGGCGAACACCTGCGTCTCGAAGACGCCGCCCTCCGACCACGAGCCTCGGAAGCGCGAGATGAGCTTGTCGTCCACGGGGCACCTGCGGGCACACCGCACGGCACTTGGATGGCTTTCTCTTGGCCACGACTCCCAGCATTTACAATCACACCCGTGAGATCCACGTTCCAGTTGGGCTCTGCCTTCCCTGATCCACGGTTAAATGGAAGTGAACTTATAAAAAAAATTGGATGACGTGTTAAGTTTAAAATTCGATTGCGATTGCAAATCATGGGCAAGCAGTGACAGCAATTTAGAAACATTCACAATTACTACAGGCCGTATGAAGAAATGGAATTTATGTATATGCCGACTGTGTGTGTTACTGCCATAGTAGTCTGTTAGCGGTATAATTTGAATTCACAATATTAACACGCAGCTTGTAATACGAAAAATATTGCTGAATGTTCGTTTTTCATCTACTCCTTCCGCCTACTCGTTCGTTTTTGTTTGTTGTGGAAGCCTACGCCTAAAACTAAATGTTCAGTTTTAAACGATATGGACGAATGAGTCAATAAACGAATAAAAATAAATACATTTAATGAATAAACGAACGAACAAATGAATGTCATGCCCGCAATCCGTAAGACCATTTCCAGCTTCCGCTCGAAGACGAACTCCGACCACGAGTAGCTCTGCCCGCTTAAGATGCGGTGAAGGGCCCGCCATCTCCTAAGCAGAATGTTCAACCTTCTTACCCACCTAACCTTATCGAAGCCGACGAGACAACGCGTACGTCTCACTGTGCCAGGAGTGTCACTGTGACACTTCATAAGTCTGCTGAGTTTTAAAAAATGGGGTCAATGATGTCGGTATCGAAGCATACAAATCGGGCCCGCATTCGGATACTGAGGGTCAGAATAGATTTGCGTAGAGTTGAGCGGAGCACAGTTCATCGAATGCCGATAAGCTGCTGGGTATCATCAAGTAATGGAGGCCAGGTTTTTTCGGTTTTCAGTCTGGGCCTGTTTAAAGCTGGATCGAAAGATCCTGAGAGATACTGCGGGTGAAAGATGGGCAATGCGCAATGCGAATTTTGTGAAAGAAAAGAGTGCACTGAAAGTGTTTGCCTGAGTGATTACCGGTCTAGATTCAGGGCTTTGTGGCCCCAAAAATGCTCGGGGCATCGCCAGGGCCTCTTCCTCCTCTTGTCTGCTTCTCTTTTTTTCCACGCGAGCAGACCGACACCCCCTTCTTCACAATCTTCTGATTTTCACAGAACTGTGCTTGAAGTGTTGCGCATGGCCTCTCTTGCAACCCATTCGCCTGCTGTTGTCCTGAAGGGTGACCTTAGGTCCAGGACTATCTATTCCCCTGGACTATCGCATTCCCCTTAGGACCCGACTACCTGTCCTGCGGACGTTAAGAAACTATCGCCGACCAGTCTACACTGCAATGTAGAGTCCTATATCCGCATGTGTACATCCAAATCAATTCGATGCAGTTTTTCTTAACATAATTAACAAGTTTTTCTTAAGCCATATCAGAGCGTGCCTTACAACATAATAATTAAAATTACGAACTATCTGGAAGCTGCATTTGCCACCCCACGACCTGTGTTTCTCGCGATAGCTGGAGCCAGGCCGGGGCATACACGCGAAGTGTGAACGAGAAAAGGACTTTGTGGCTGCCTCAGGGCTTGAGGGGAAACAGTGGCGTGTAAGGACGAGGTAATCAAATTCCGCACCAAAAGGAAAACAAGAGTTTAACCCATATGTAAATTGCGGACCGACCCCGAGAAGGGCATAGGTAAATTGCAGAACGATTATCTCATTCTCCTCCGAGTAAAACTGGGGGGTGACTCTATTTTTGAAGAACATTTTCATAGCCATTAGTTTTAAAGCACAACTCCCTCTTAAGTTTTCCAGAGTTAAAACTGGCGTATTTCGTTTAAAATATGATTTGGTTAAAGTTCTTTTATTCAAATGTTTTTTTTAAATTCATGGTAAAATTTTCATTCAATTGAATTATTTGTTGATTGAACGAATTCTGCTTTTCTTTCTATTTTATATTCTTACTTTTTCTCAGCTAATATTGTATATCATTAAACTTGAAATTTGGGCACTCTTCTAGTGCCTCCTTTGCTTTTTATTTCGATATAGGAGCGAGTCTGGAAGTCTCGAGGAAACGCTGCACAGCAGTGAGGCGGCGGCGGTGGCCCCTCTAACGCGCTTACCTGTTCTATCAGTCCTCTTCCTTACCTGGGTTGGTTTGGTCCGAAATTTACACGTAGAATTAGTTTCGCGAAAAAAATCAAGGGATTATTTGCAATTTACATATAGCCCTTAAGGGCGGATAGAGCACTTGGCGGGCGATGCGAATAGTACTGCCTTGCCGCTGTGATGATCTCTGCCAAAGCCTTGTCAGGTCTCGAAGACACAACATTCGGTTAGCACAAGTTCAGCGAATTCGACGAGGGCGAAGGAGACGACGACCAAGGCATTTGACGAAGACGGCGTGGGATCTCTTTTCGCTTAACTGTCTTCATCTCTTTCGTAGCAGCAGTTCTTGCTCTTCGTTAGCGCGCGAACGAGTAATGGGTTAATAACTAGTTGTTAATGTGTATAATTACTAATGCAACACATTGTTGAATTGGTAATTATTGTGTTAACTCGCGGTTGTAATATTTCTTGAATTTTCAAGTGATTTGCAATTGTAGATTATATGATTACCTGAATATATTTTGCGAATTTGGTGTATTTGTTGCGTTTAAAAAAAGCACAGATGGAGTGTTCATTTTGGGGCCAAATGTGTTTCTGAACATATAACAGTGAATTGCGTTGAATTAATTTAACAACTAAATTTCTCACAATTGGCTCTTGATGAAAAACAGCAAATTAAAAGAAATTGTAGATCGGCAGCTCTCATAAACTTAATTCAGAGCAGTAATTACGAAGACATGTATGCAGGGTATCTCGGAATAAATAATACAGATTCTAGAGCTCGTAGATGGGTCGAAACTTAATGCCAATGATTGTATGGGAAGTTACATATGTGACATTTACCCTTGATTGAAAGGCAATGCATAGGTATAGGCGGATACACGAAATTTCTTTTCTTGCCTCAGAACGCGAGGTGCCGAAGACCAACGCATGATGATTTCCCCACCAATCAACATCAAATGTCGCGTTTGAAACTTGCTTATATGTAATTTCCCACATGTTCATTGACAAAAATTGATCTTCTTTAAAATCCTCTACATGTCTTAGAAGTTTGTTACATTTATGCAGTCACGTGTATATGTACGTAATGTGTGGAGTGTAGGCAATTGTGAATGGGCGTATGCATATTTGAAAGAGTCGGGGAGAGGGATAGATAAGAGAGGTAAAGATAACGTTGCCTCTCCTAAAGGCAAGAATACGAGCCGCAACTGTTTCCAAACTTACGCTCACCCTACAGCTCCTTGGGCTATGACATGAATGTTGGACAAACGAATTATAAATAAATGAATGAATTAATCCCAAGTGCGGTCCTCGATGAGCGCGTCGCTGCGTGTGCAAGCGCTTGCACGTGCGTGCGTGGTGGCTCACCCGTAATATCCTACGAGCCGACAGTATTCGTAAACGTACGCTCACCCTATGAGCTGTGACGTGAGTGATGAACGAACGAATTGTAAATGATTGAATGAATGACTAATCGCTGCGTGTGCGTGCTCACCCGTACTGGTCGATGAGCTGGATGCGCTTGGCGGCGCCGTTGTGGGCCACGCAGTCGCTCACCACGAGGTCGAAGCCGTCGTAGCGCGAGCGCATGTAGATGAGCAGGGTGAGCGGGTCGCCCACGCGCACGGGCCCGGCCACGCGCTGGCCCGCCGTGCCGTAGCCGTGCCGGATCTCCATGTAGCACTCGGGCGGCGACAGCGTGAACACCACCGGGTTGCCCGTCGCCACCCTGCGCGCACGGATACGACCGTCATCAGGGAAGTTGTTTACAGTGCATTGAATCTAGCGCCCCGGGAAAGCCGCTCCGCAGTGGACCCTTGCCGGCTTACAACGGACATCATGTTGGCACGACAAGCTGTAACTTGTCGCAAAACAAAACAAAAGTAAATTGTGTACTCACAACAATCATAATTGATGATGTAAGTATAGTCTCCTTCACTTGTTTCAGTGATCTGTTTGCTACCAACACAATTGTAACTTTTAATTGGAGGCACTGAATAGGGTCCGTGCAAAGAGACTTTCCTGGTGCACTCTACGTATATTGTGTGGGCAGTTGGTAACAAATGCGCCGTGAATTTTCTGTTAGCCTTTATAAGTTACATTTTTAGGAAAAATGAAAATATAATATTTTTTACGTAAGTAGTACAGAAAGCATCTCTTTGGCATTCTTAAGCATTCTTGCGAATGAAATGTTGACGTGACGGCGACGGTAGGAGACGAGACCGGCATTTTGAAACAAGTACGCAAAAGATATTTTCATACGAGCTACGTTAATTTTTTGATTTAACAGAAATTCATGGAAACTTGCATATGTATAGTATTGGGATAATTTGCAATATGCGACACGGCAGGCATGTTGGTTCATGTCACCCCAGTATTTTGTTTACTTTGCACTTAATTGTTTTATACTACCTTTGCGGTACACATTCAGGAAAATAACACTTTTCTATTAATAATCAAGGATGGTAAATACTAGTTTCTATGCAATAGTGCTGAAAACACTTTATTATTAAATATGAAGTTTTTGGATAGCTCTAAGCCACTGCCAGTTCTTTATGAGAAATAAGGTAAATCATTCAATCTGACGTCCCTCGCCATGGACTAACGGACAAATGGTTTTGTTTCATAGCGACATTTGTCACACCAATTTCCCCATATTAACACATGTATATGTATAACAAGTATAACTCGACGACATGTATAACACGAAGTGTAATTGATATGACAAGTACCTTAATAGGATTATCTTAATTTCGACGACAATGTTACATAAAACTATCAAAAACGCAGAGCCCTTCATGTTGTTCCCGATGCATGCAATTTCTTTCCTTTTCAATTTCTTGATCTGTCCCTTATTTAAATATGATTATTATTTCAAATAATATTTTCTTACTTGTTTGTGGCTTATTATGGTACACTAGAAAGTAACATACGGGGATCAGAATAGCCCTGCGCTATCTTTAATATTGCTTACACAAGCGCGACCCACTAGGGTTAATAGAGGGCCCAAGTTAACCCACTTCTTACCACGATGATAAATCACAAAAAAGTCCATAAGATGTAATGTATTACTTATGAAATACACACGCGATAATTTCAGCGTTAATTTTTAACATTCTGTAATTCGTAATTGTGAAGTAAACAACATTCTTATCCCTATACATTGTGCATCATGCGATGAATTGACACTTGTTTCCCACTTTCCCAGTCAAGAAAACAAATATCTGTGCGCTACCAGACTAGACAACAAATGGCGGCGGGAAGGGAAGAAAGAGAAAAAACAAACAAAAAACCGCGGAATAGAAACCATTGGAAGCGAGCAAGGCTGAGTGCGAGCGAGAGCGAGAGCGGTATCAGGCGCGCGCGTGTGAGTAGACGCGGCTCCTCCGTCCTCGTCTGCAGCCGGCAGGAAATGCGTCTGAATAATCGAAACGCGCCGATCAGGGAGTCCGTGTGAGCGTGGGCGAGGGCGGGCGCGCGGGCGGGGCAGGGAACGCGGGCGCGTGGCGAAGGCGCGCGAAGACGCACGAAGGGCGACGGAGGGCCCCAGGCGCGCAGCGGCGCTGGAGCGGTGGCGGCTGCTGGCGGCGCGGCGGCGACGGCGAAGAGGAGGAGGAGGTCGCTACGACAGGCCCTGACGTGTTGCGTCGCAACGGCCTCGCGGGCGGCGCGGGCGGCCGTCGCACGCCGTCCTCTCCGTTAATTCTGTGTATTATTGTTATTATTATTATTATTATTATTATTATTATTATTATTATTATTATTATTCAACTAAGATCCTATTAAGAGCTAGGGTCTTCTGCCTTTTTGCAGGGAATGATGAATGAAGCGATAGGGTAATGATGAGGGGGCGAAAGGACTAGGATGATGGTGGGAGGTGGTCGTGGGCCTTTTTGAACCATCTCTGTATGAGCGAGGGAAACCACGAAAACCCCAGTCAGGATGGCCGGCCCGCGGATCGAACCCGGACCTCCCGCTTGCGAAGTCAGCGCGCTAGGCACTGAGCTACTTCACTCGGTAATTATTTGTTATGCAATTAACATGAAAGGCTGTCTAGATGTGGTTGCAAAAGTCATGCTGACATCTACCTTGGTATAAGCCGCTGTACTGCACTAACCACCAGAAGAGTAGTAAGAATACACAGGAACACCTCTCCAGCCGCGTTCTATTAGAGCAGGGTTTCTCAATCCCCTGAATGATCCCCTGTCTTTGAATATTGAAAATATATCTACCAAAACTGTGATGTACGAAATTATTTTCTGTAAGACATGTGCCATTCTTTGTGCCATTATGATTGTGTATGGTATACACAAAAACGTAACGGGGTCGATGAGCTGACGATTCTTTTAAAAGGGGGCGATGAAAGAAAAATGTTGGAAATTCATGTGTTAGAATCTCAGACCAAAGAGGGTAGAGCGTGGACAACTACTTGAGGTATAACACGCACAAATTTTGTTGAGCCCCGGAATCCATTCCCGCCACTCCTTTACCAATATTAGTCAAATTAATAATAAAAGATTGCAACAAGCGCTGTTGATAAAATCTGATAAACAGGAAATGTTCGCTCTAGTGTAATTGAAAGCCTTTTTTATCGATACACGTGCAAAATATTTAATATAATAGTTCTGCCGTCAAAATAAACACCCCCCTCCTCCACACCTCTTGCATCTAACGAAATGTGGGCTAAAGAACACAAGTGCAGATAATAGACGTGAATTTACGGAAAAGGGACAAAGTGCGTTCCAACCCATGCCCTTTCCTCGCTGTGATCTGAATATGTTTTTCTCAGCCATTTCTACATGTGCATCGATATCAATTTTACAATACCTTCATATGAAACTTTACTTATAAACAATGTTGTAAATTGTTTTCTTTTTCAATGCAAATTCCAAGTAAAAATTAAAATAAGGGTCGACTTAGCCTCACTAAATACTTTATAAAGTTCTTAATGTGTCTCGCCTTGTTCATATTCTCATTGCACCTTAAACTGTTATTTACTACCATCGAATATAACTTTCTCTTCAACATTTGCGGCATCAAGTTCTTTTTGCAAGTTTGAACGTTCATAAGAACTAAACAATGTGTAGAAACATCCACAAATGTTATCTTTTGGAGAGACCCAAGAATGTAAAGTTCTCTGACAGTAAACACCGAAAATACCGATGGAGAAGCAATAGGTTTAAAATTCTCACGAATAGAAATGGTTAAACAGGTTTAAAGTTCTCAGGAATAGAAGTTTTTTCGCATAACAATGTACTTGAAAATAAGTCTCACTAATACAGGATTCCCACGTATTCAGGTTTTACTCTTAAGTTCTCACCCTTAAGAAGGTACTTTGTAAGAATAGAAAGTTATGTAATCGTGAGCCGGAAAACAGCGATTTTTTATATTGGATTACACTGTGTATAATATGTCTGATGGAAATGTTATTTAAAACGTCGCTCTTATAATTTCACAGTATATAATTAAAGCTAGATACGTTGCAACGAATGATTTAATGAAAATATCTTACTGCCTGATACTCCTTAAATGATGGAAAATATCTTAATGAGTGAAGACGTTTTGTACTTTAGCTTCCGGATCAATGAATACCATCTCGACGAGATTTTTTTATTGCATCCCTCGACCCATTGAGCAAATGCTGAGATGACCGCTCCTTTACCATTTTTACCTCGGAACTGTTAATTTATCTTCACTATCCGCATGTTTTGTTGAGATTTCCTATTGCTAGTTGTGGGAGGAATAAGGCGGGGGCGGGAAGTTGTTTGGTCAGCAATACTATCAAATAAAATCTGTAGTTTGTTTGGCGGCGCATATACATGTTCTATCACTCGGATGCGAAAAATTGTAGTTTTCAGATGTTGCCAACCATGGTTGTTAGTACCGCTTTTCGTATATTATCTGTATATTTCGTATTATATCTATCTGTATATTATAAAAGTATGGAGAAGATGTCCTGAAACTCAAGAAGCGTACGCAGATTACATTTCTTCCACATACGCCACATGCAGTTTTGTTGGGTTCTCATAATAAATTAAATTAATTTAAAAAATTAAATTAAGTTCCCTCTCACTCAGTGAGAGAGTGCACACGCGTTACATGGCTCGCTGCACTGCTGGGAGATTCGCAATGTCGCGCCATGCGCGCACTTACTCCACGTCGAGGAACGGGAAGGTGACGGTCTTCCAGAAGTCGTAGCCATACTCGCACGTCACCTTGAAGTGCTCGTCCCAGTCCTCCTCGATGAGAGGGTTGTACTGCACCGTCACCGTGTTCCACATGAAGTTTTTCTGCACAGAAAGCACCCGGATAAGTCAAAGCTGGCCGACGACGTTTCTTACGGGAGAAAGCATAAACGTTCAATATTATATTTGATATAAAATGTATACAAATGGAAAACCCTGTAAAACGACAAATTCTTCAATTGGCAAGAAAACATAAAACCACAACTTAGTTCTTAAATAATATTAAAAAAAATAAAACCGTTAGCTTGAAACCTTAATTTACATTCACTACGTGAATTCTCCTTTGAATGTGATAAGATCAATATGCGGTCATTGTTTAGAATGAAAATAGTAATATCCCAAGCAAGTGTTGACTTTGGGAAAGACACGGCCCCTATATCTCCAGAATCCTGTACTGACAAGAAATGGAAAATTATCACTCAGGCCGTGGTTCCCTTGGCCATTTAATCTATGTCAGAATGACTCCCACAGAAACATTCCATCAAAGGTTTTTTAAGTAAACTCTAAACGAAAACTCTTTGACTTTCGTTTGGTAAGACTTCTAAAGATATTTTTCGTGAAATTTTAATTACGGAAGATTCTGAACTACGACTAGGCTAAACTAGGCTTCCCGCCGAACATTGGTGCATGTCGGGTCTCTAAATGGCAAGGGCTCCGGATGGCCTAGGTACGGACCGATGTTCTTCCGACCGTAATGAATAGAATTTGACACTTGGCATTTTGTGCTCATCAGTAAAACGAAGCTTTGTCGTGGAGCGCAGAACGCCAAGCCGGGACTGTTGCGCTCACCGAGGGCGCGGAGCGGCCCTCCTGCAGCGCGTTGCGGCCCAGCGTCCCGCAGCGGTTCAGCTGGATGTAGAACTCGTAGTAGTCGCGCCCCGAGCCGTTCACGTACACGCAGTCGGGGTCGTAGGCGTACCCTGCGCAGAGGCCACCTCGTCACAACATATCACAGCACAACACAACACAGTCCATGCAATCTACTCAGGCTCCTTGGGGCAAGGAAGAAACTCCGGGCTCAAAACAACTTCAGTGGTTTCTTTTATTTTCTGCTTCTTCTTAGCATTAGTTATAACGATAGGAAAGTACTGTAATTTCGGAATGATCGTAATATTCTAGAAGGTATAATAATGAATAGTATAATAGTGTAAGTTATTACAATCATCAAACCGTACCGGCTCTGACTTTGGGGGTAATGATGCTTTTGTTTCTTTTCCGTATTGTTGTAAAATACAACCAAGTCTTGTTAAATTTTGCTACTTTATATTTTTGAAATATATCTGTTATTATTATCGGATTGTTATATTAGCAATTTTCCTTTAATATAATACGTTCGTGTTTGAAACTTTCAAAAATCAAGCTAAGGATCAAAACTAATGTTTCTACAACTGTACATACTTTCTCGTATTATTAGTATCGATTACGAAATATTATGCTATTGAAGCATGCATTCTACTAACATGTCTTAAAAAAGCTTTTTGCAAAACGAAGCACGGGAGATTAAAGAATACACAATAAAATATTTTACAATTAAAGTTTTAACAGAAATGGCGCTAATGCCACAGAATTCAGTGCAATGTGCTTTATTCTTACGAAAAGATTAAAGAAAAAATTAGCCTTTATCTACAAATCTTGTTTAGTTTTTTGGAAATTTATCACAGTGACTCAAAATTACGTGAGAACTATTCATATTAAAAAAAATACTTAAGTGATGACGAAATTTATAGAATTTGTATTAAAAAAATATTATATTAAGAAAGAACCAGTTGTTTCAATAATGAAGGTATAAGAAAAAATAAAAAATAAACGTTTTGAACTTTTGCAAATTTAGAGGTTTTACTGAATATAGTATCGGCGCCATTTTAAAACCGTTCTTTTCTTTATTCGAACAAAAATTTATAGAAAATACTTGTAGACGATGTAGAAAATACTTGTAGACAAATTGAATGAACGTTATATAAAGTACCCCCAAAATCAAAAGATCCTTTTCAAATTTTAGGAACTGCGACATAAGCCAGATCGATGAGTAATTATATTTTTGATGAAAATCCTAGGTTTAGGTGCTAGCATTGTTCACAGACGCTCAGGCGGGCGGACGTTTTGGAAGAAAAAACAACAAAACTTTTCATTATCAAGGACCCATAAAAACTGCATTTTGATTCTAATACAAAGAAGAGAAAAATATAAATTACTTATTAAATCAAGAAAAATACATTATTTTTGAATTAGGGATCCACTAAACGCGTTTTCTATCAAAATCTCTCATCTTTTTCCCACAGCCTTACATACTCATCCGTATACGTGGTTGGATATTCGAGAAAGTGAAAACAACGCTTTTTGTAATCAGAAACTCTACTGGTCTGGAACTTTCCCGCCAAAATCTGGGAATCAATTTTTTACAGCATTAAATTGCATTTTATGTCTCTCTTTCGGAGATATAAAATTACAGAGAGGTTTCATCGTACTACAGTCTTACGTTTATCAATTTTATCGCGCATCCCTCAGTATATTCAAATTCATGAGACCAAATTTTGTCGAGCATTAAAAAATATTCACATTTTATTAATGGCAGAGATTCATTGTTATGAGACGGTGAGTTCTTCAGCAGGCCGCGGAGTAGTTGCTGGCGCCACTCACCTGAGGAGTAGAGGAGTCCATGGAAGGATCCGTTGAACCCGATGCGAATCTTCATATAGTCGTCTTGGCACTCAGCTTCGATATCTGTGGGCAGAGGTAATTGGTAAGAAGTCACTTCCATGAACTCTCCTTCGTTCTAGCCATGGCCTTCCACGCCATCATTAAATGTCCCTACATATCACTTAAACTCTCCTTTAAATTCCCTTTGTCATTTACATTGCCAACTCTCATACAGTCGTTTTTTTTCTTTGATTCTTCCTTATCTTTACTATTCCTTTTGGAAAATTTCGCTGCATAAGAACGCGCATAATTTCCCTGCATAAGAATATACAATGTAAGGAAGGAAAGGAACAGATGCCATTCGATTAGCACTTTATTTAGTTTTATTTTAAGCAACGTGAAAACATGTTATGCCATTAAATATTTTATGTTAACTTTCATATACATTTTATAGTAAAATTCAAATTTGAGACGAGACCAATAGAAGCTGTTTATGACATCTGCTTAATTTTCGAGGGGAACAAAGGAGTAGCGTTTCCTTTCTTTTTGAATTAAAGACAGTTGAAAAACGTAACATCAGTTGGATTAAATTATTACCCCAATGTTATAATACGGGTATTAACTGACAACATATGATACTAAATGTAAATCATTCGAGTGAATATAAATGCACAATTTTAGTTTCAATAAGGACAATAAATTTAGGCGGCTCGAGTACATTTTCGAGCTCTCTCCGGTGACCGTTGCTCGTGCTCGCCTCATTTCTGCACATCGTAGCAATCGACCAACTTGCATGCCTGCTATTGGGAGGAGAATACGCGATCGTGGACTCTGAGTAGACGGCTGACTTCTATTTTATTTAGGTTCATTCATTCTACGTGTTTCTTAAATGGGTTGGCATATGGAATCTGTTTGATTTGTAGATAAATATGTCAGCGAAAAGTGTATATTTTGCTGTTGTTATTAGATATAATTTTAATATTTATGCCTGTGCTGTGTCGAATATTAATTTTAAATATTGTATAGTTTAGTATAGTGTCTAACAGTCCTGTTACCTACATAGGTGGCTGTATTTCTGTGGGTACATTTTAGGTTTGAGTTTTAATTGAGTATGTGTTGAGGTTTGCGGAGAGTATACATTTTAACTTGTTTTAAATGAATGTATTTATATCGTAGAGTAAACATTTTGCATGCCTTTTGTCTGAATTTATTTTAATTCTCCAATTTTTTGCCTATTCATTGAATGTTTGGAGGTCGTCTTGTAAGTCATTCCTAGCTGTCAGAATCTTTCCATGCTTTGAAAAAAAGTGATATATTTTTTTTAATTTTTGAACTATTGTCTCCCCCCTGAAAAGATCCACCCCTTTGCCCCTGGGAGGGGGGAGAAGGTGATGTGTACTCACGCTGCACGCGCGTGGTGTTGGGCCGCCAGCCGTGCGTGGAGAGGCCCAGCGGCGCGCGCGCGTCCCAGTCGCCCGGCCAGTCGCCGTCGTCCAGCGGCCGGCGCACGGGCAGGTACGCGCCCGCCTCCGCCGCCAGCACCACCTGCAACACGCGCCATAATCATACATCGCACTCATAGAGAACTATTCATTTAATCGGTAATCACAGAGCGGAACCAGACAGAATCTGCCCTTCACTCCCTCTTTCTCCTTATCTCTCCCTTCCTATCTCCGTCTCACGCATCTTCTTTCGGTCTCTCTCCGCCTCCATCTCTCTCATTCTCTCTCTCTCTCTCCGCCCTTGTATCAGTCTGTCTGACTCTGTTTCTGTGTTTCTCTCTGTCTCTGCCTGTCTGTCCCTCTCCGTCTCTCTGTGATGAGAATGAAGCCCAGGTGGAGCGCAGTTTGAATAGAAATTGAATGAAAATGAAGCGCATTTTTAATCTGCAGCGCCATCTGGTGAAGTTCTAAGAACATTAATAGCACACAAACCTTCTGGGTGAAAAAATACGTAGATGAGTCAACTTTCATGGAGATCGGTCACACGGTGTCGGAGTTTAACGCTCACATATATACCAACAGCTATTATAGTTAGAGATGCAGCATCGAAAAAAAATCGATACCAAATGTCGATATTCAAAGTTAAAATATCTATGATAATTATACAGGAGCCATCGATGTTTAAAAACATCGATGTTTTAAGTCGGGTGAGTAACCTCTTGCGTTTGCGCAGGACGTTTCATTTGATAGTGGCCGTGTTTATTTATAATTAAGGTTTAACTGGCAAAATAAAGTTAAAAAATGATAATGAACAAAGCAGCATCAAAACTGGAGCGCCCAGGATCGTCTCAAAGGGTCTGTCCTCAGTTCGCCAAAGAAGGGTACGGGAAGAAGACGGAAGATCTTCGCCCACGACACATGCGTTGATCGCTTCTCCATGGGCGAAATAAAAGAAAAGGCGTAGTACATATCAGGGCATCGGTGTCATCACGGATGAGAAAGAGGCTGCTCGATAAAGAACAAACAGTGACGAACACAAACTGTCATTAGTAACATCAGTTATTATTTCATATTTTAGCTTTTTTGAAATTGAGATGATGGAATATTTTCATTGAGAATTGAGATTATGGAACACAAACAAATCAAAAAGTAAAACATCCATGTTGAGAAAACATCGTCTTTAATAAATCAATGTTTAAAACATCGATGTTTAATGCATAGATGTTTCTATTAAAAACTGATATTTTGAAAACACTGTCGTCGATGTGCATCGCTAATTACAATACCTACAACCTAAAGTGTACTAGCCTTTCCAATTTTGTTATTCATCTAGATGGTCTCTCTATCGCTTCGAAGCGGCTGAAAAGAGACCATATGGTACGTCTAAAGGGGGGGTACCTGAAGGGGGAAAATTTGTCGTTAGAAGACGAGTACGTTCTAATCTACTAAAATTTTCCTTAACTATTTACTTGCTGTTGCGGACAGCATTTTTTTATTTGTTGCGTCTGTGTAGACGCAAACGTGTCTTTTCTCCTTCCGTTCCCAGTCAGTTCTCCTTCTAGTCTTTGACTTCCTCAACACTGAAACGAACCCGTGCCACAGGAGATTGTCCGCACCCTCACCTCTGCGCTATTTCTCGGACATCAACTCACATTTGCCCCCTAACTTTCTCATTTAATTATTTGATGGTTTACAATTTATTATTGATTTACTTAGGCATTTACTTATTATTTTCTTTCTTAGGGATTAACTTATTTATCTATAAAGTTACTAACTTAATTACTGATTAACCTTTTCATTATTTACTTAGCTAGACGTAAGCATTGCTAACTTACATATTTCAATTCCAGTATGTGCTTCTGTGCTTCTCTCGTACTACTAACCTGTGTTATTTTTCTCCGTTTTCCTAATAGTCCGAACCTTTCCCAGAAATTTTCCCAATTCTTGTATGAAGTGAGACTTACGTAATATGTTTTGAGCGAGCGTTAAATTACAGAGGAACGTCCTCAAATACCCGCCTAGGCTGACTGATCTCCGGTAACTTTAATTTTCTCGTGTAACAAATTGATTTTTCTAGAAGGCAAATGCAAATATTCGCTACTTCTAGCGTCAACTTGGTCGCTCGGTCAGTGGCGAGACACCTTATTTTAAATGAATGTGCGTTGCACGAAATAGTGATGTACGACGTTCAGTTCTCACAAAACGTAATAGCTAGGGAAAATTTTTAAAAATCCTGCTTTCTGCATCTACTGTCATACCTCCATCGTTACCCTACTAACAACACTTATATTAACAATAACCATTATATTAACGATTATAAAAACAAATAGTATTATCAATAATTATATTTTCAACGGAACTTCTGTTTACAACTTGCGAAGGAATTAATGTCAACAAATTTAAGGGAAGGGGGCTTCAGCTTCCAAGTTCCCCTGGCTACATGTCTGCACAGAAGAATTAAATATGATGCTTTATATAGCTATTGTTATTTTGAGTATTAGTTTTCTTAAAGGTCTTTAGGTCACATGATAGAAACTGATACCACTGTAGATACGGTATAAATGCTAATATATAATCGATTTTTCAGTATCTATACCGATAACAATAATGGTAATTACCAGAACAGAAGTATACTGTATATGCATAGGCATTATCTCTTGTTCCTATACGCGTTAGTAGCAGTTTAGCGCGGTTTTAGAAAGTATTTGAAGAGCGGACCAATTTAAATTTGGTCCCCCTATAAATATTTTGAAATGAGAATAAAGAAAATGTTAACTTGAAGTTTTAAAAATAATTGTACTTCTCCCTTGGTATGTGGTGCTATCAATCGCACCTTTCAAGATACTATGACGTAAATGTCATTAAAGAAGTATTATTATACCACAATATTCTTAAAACTCAACGGCCCTCGATCCGCTACTGACAGCAGCTCTCGCCTGCATATTGGACGCAGGACACAAGGTTCCGTGAACGCCAGTATGCGCCACACAGTACGCGCGCACTCCAGTATGCGCCCGTATGGCGCTCGTCGCACCCGGGGCGGGGGTCAGGCCCCGACGGTCGGGCCTACGACCCGCGCCTGGCGTCACGGCCCGCGCCCCCTGTCCGGGCCCCCGGCGTGGGCCCCGTCACGCTCCCCGCAGCAAGTGGCCCGCGCCCCCGACCGCCCCCGACCACCGTCGCACCTCCTCCCTTAGCTGACACGGGGTCAGGGGCGCAAGGCCTCCACGCCCTCCAACCACAAAACGTCGGCTCACCCCAACTCGCGGGTTTGGAGAGCCAAGTGCGATCTTTTATTTGTTAAAGAAGAAGGCAATCGTATGCAAATTGAATTTCGTGGACCGTTATACCATTACTGCTGCTACAGCAGAGAGAAGAGAGAAATTTCCCGATTGACTTTGACAAAACATTACATTACAAAATATAAAATTAATTGAACTTTAATTTCAGTATTGTTTGGGAAGACCAAGTTTAGTTAATATTAATGTGTTCTTGGTTGCTAATATCTGACTGGAGATGTAGTACCAAACACAACACGAAGCACAAGGAGAAGAAAATGGAGGAGGAGGAGGCGGAGGAAGAGTAGAAGCAGAAGGATGAGGAGGAGAAAAAGAAGAGGAAAGGAAGAAGTTTTATTCAGAGCTCAAAATAATGATTTATGATAGTTTTTTTTTCAAAACTTTTCGCAGGCTCTGACAATCATGCTTACGGATGATACTTAAGGACTACAAAATGGTCCGAGTTAGGATGTGTTACCGAGTTAGGATGTTGATCAGTCGATCGTGTCTTGCCCTCAAAAATAATGATTTGTTAATTGTTTACGGATACGTTTAGCGTACTTATTTTCATGTGAATGATTTTGAATAATTAATAATACTCAATAGTAAAATTAATAATACTCAATTAGAATTCATTTTATTATAGAAGAATATATTCAGAAAGCTATTTGTTAAATTTGTATGAAACAGAACTGGTATTATCTAGTGAAAAAACTCTTTTAACGAACGTCCTTCCATTTCAAGTAATATTTACGGATCATAACAAGTATGATATTGAAAACTTGAATTTACTGACATTTTTTGTTTATATCCCTAATTTCATACATTACGAGGAAGTCTTCCAGTGGTAATAAAGGAATCAGCAAAGCGTTCATGGTATATTGAAATGGCATCGTTTCAATCACACTTACGATATATTATTGCTACATATTCTATCATTCGTTCTGAAATTATTTTTTTACAGTATGAATATTAATAGGTAAATGTTCTGTTATTTTGCAGAATGATGTATCACAAAATATGCAGGAGTCATGTGAATTATCTTGGCTGTCCATGTGTCGCCGCGGTGACAGCACGATAAGATGGTCGAAACGTCGACATTACAGCCTTCGACGCGGCGTTACCCGAACAGGCAAGATCATTTGTCTTCCAATGTTCTGTTTTTGTCTTGCATGATCCTATAATAGAATGAGGGAATGAAATAAGGGCTCGGTATATGGAGATTACGGAGATTACAGATATATGGAGAATATATGGATTACAGATACATGGAGATTTCCCTCACATATGAATTGATTCTACTTTGTCATAATTTAGTTAGTTGAACACATTCTTGAAATGGCAGTCATCTTACTACGCTCAAAATGATACTACTTTGCATCTACAGACCTACAAGAAAGCGATAGAGATTACTACTTATCTTTCTTAGAAAATCTGAGAGATGACCCTGAGCATAATTAGTAATCTGTGTTTTGAATCAAATGGTTGTATGGGGAGATTTAAACATTGATGTTATGGGCAAATCTCTCCAAAATAATCAATTCTTCAATTTAATACATTCTTTAAATTGATGGCACGAAATGATGTATTGTCGATGTTGTATTGAAGTCCCTCGTCGTTGACTCTTTGGTGCTCTTGCCAATCCAGTTCCATGCATTTGGGCGCACTTGTCGACTCTCAAATCTAGGGGCTTATTATGACTAGTATGCTTGGCGAGAGAAATAAACTGTTTACTTTTTACTGATACTCTATTGCTTGTTATTGACTTCGATACGGAGTTCGATATAAACTGCATAACAGGATCGTGGTTACGAGAGTAATAAAAAACAGTGATACATGTTCTCTTCTGGAGGGAATTATGGGCCGGTTATATGAAAAGACAAAGCGAGTCAAGTTAATTAGTCAATAAGTCAATCTCAAACATTAAAATTGCGTAAAAAATCATCTATGTACGAAGGGCGTTAACTGGTTCTAAAGATCTCGGGCGCCAAACAACCCTCGGGCCAAAATCCTTTGGGCTCTATCGTCGCTCGATCATTCGAACCCTTATAACGGCCTTGGTGCATAAATAACTATTAGCCGCTAGAGGAGGCGCAAACCGGGTCACTTTTACCGCCTATTGTTCAAACGCGTATTTTTAAAAACTGAAATTTCACACGGGGCACAGAATATATCAGTATTAGAGGAATCTAATACTGAGTAAAAGTTTTAGAGGATCGGTTGAGGTTACTTCTTCTCTACTAGAGGTTTCGGTGAAGTGTTGGACGTGTAGGAGCACGGGATGCGAGGACCGAGATGTGTTGATAGGATGCGCGCCGCCTCCGCGTGGTACAAGACCGCGCCACGTTCGAAGAGGAACGAGCGACTGCTCGCCGAATCTTTACCAAGTGTCAGACGTCCAGTGAGCGCCTGCCCCCAGCGTACCTTGATGCATATCAAAGGATGCGAATATTTGCCCGAGCATTTCGGCTAATCGGGTTTCGGGTTTCGAGTCACCGATTTTACTCAGCTGGACAGAGACTATCCTAGCCTACTCTGAATGAGACTTGGTCGCAGCTACAGCTCGCGTCAGCTCTAGCATGGAAAATCTAACATGGAAACAACTGGTGATAAAACAGTACATAATCTCTCACAATATTTGTAATAGCTATGCAATATTATACTACTACACGAATCTGCAAACTTGAATTCAACCAGCAAATAACGCGCCAAAATTCGATGTCAGGTCTTCCGTGTCAACAGACCAAGCAAATTACCGCTGCAACACGCAGTCGCGCGAGGATGTTGCCTTTCCCGACACTTAAAAACTAAAGGTGTCTCCCGTTATATCTAATTTATGCAATGTTCAAACATGCTTTCGCGACTTCATGCACAGGTAATACACAGTTCTGTTTAGTCTTTCTGATCACAAAAAGTTTAATAATAGTAATCATTCTGTGGGTGAATAATGAATATTCCATTTTTTGCCGAATCTTTTATTTGAGATCGGCTCAACGAACATTTAATGTTCTCTAAATAATGAACTCTAAATAACATGTGCATGGAACGATTTCACTGAATGAGTTCTTGATATATTCACAACGTAGAGTGATTTTATTTGACGTTTTAATCTAATCAATAATCGCAAACAAATCTAAGGAAACTGACTTAGCAAGATAATTATGAGTATGAAATGTCTTTGTGCCCGAATATGAAGAAAATGGGTAATATTTTCGAATTACGTCGTCATTAATTCTTTGGTATAAAGAAATAAAAAATATAAATCTACAGGAACATTTATTAAAAGAACAACGCAGAGTTCCACTAAGTAAATTAGTGATGCTTATTGGAAGTACTTGTTCAAAGTACGGGGAGCGGAAAGCGCAAAATCAGTATACTCGTTAAGTGGGTGCAAATGCATTTGAATAATTCTTCAATTATAACACGCTAACGGAGGAGATTCTAGCTGTATTTTCCACCCTTGAAGCGAGTCTCCTTAGCATGCAGCGAATGTTTTAAAAAGATATACGAATGTAATTGCAAGCAAGAATTTGAAAGTTTTTGGATTTGTAATTTTCATGAATTATCGTAATTTTAAAGACCATTATCTTACTAGGTATTTAATTTGCAATTGTATAAGTGTTTCGGAATAGAAAATAGAAAACACGTTCCTTGCATTCCAGCATTCCTTGTAGTGTAAAGCGGTCATCCTTGTGTAGGATGAAAACTCGATTTATAACAATGAAAGGGGACCGATTCAATTGATTTTATGCCTTTTGAGAACAAGTGTCTCATTAAATGTTACAAACTTCTAGGGCATGTAGAGCCATCAAAGATGATCACTTGCTTCCAAAAATCAAGTGGAGGGAAATATCATATATTGAAGTTACACATGTGACATTTACCTCTGATTGGTAAGCACCTATCTCAGGTGTTGACTTCATCAGAATGTGTGCTCCCAAACGTCATGCACGATGGGTTGCCTACCCATGAGGGGCACATATCACACGTGAAATTTCGTTGGGCCCCCATATGAGATTTCCTAACTTATCTTTTTGAGCAAAGTTATCATATTCGACCACACCCCTACATGCCCCATTAATGTGTAATCAGGAATAATATAAAAATGAACCGAATTTTTGAATAATCCTTTTTTGTTACCTTATTTAAAGGTCTATCTTATCTTATTTCGGCAACTCGTCTAAATATAAAAATCAGAGTAATCTGGTCTAGTACATTAAAGGCAATATTTGATCTTACGAAGAGAATTTGGTAGGTAATTAACATTTGTAAAATTAAGTGGATAGAATGATTGAATGATACATTTGTAAGTTTGTCGCCACTGTGCCACTTTCATGTGCAATGTCAAATTTGTAACAGGCATGTTCTGCCAATTAATTAAGGATTATCTGATACTATAGTACTGTTTGAACCTATTACTATAATAATTTGTGCTTTGAAAATTTCTTATCTTTGTAGAGTGAAGCCTAAAATGTTGCATTACTTACTTCATCTACACACATTGGCTTTCGATGAAAACAGAAACATTGTTATTTGCATTATGATAAAAACAGATATCCGCTAGCTAAGATGACTACATCCACTGACAAACAATCCCCTTCCAGTGCTGCCAAATGTTTTCGAATATAAGAATATCGCACATTTATCGCTTTTTGGAAAGATCAGGGAAAAAGATATATTACAAAGGGGTCTTTATCGCGACTCCAGACAGAACTGGCGTGCGTGCATTCCCACACTTGAGGAAAGAAGAATTGCGAAGCCTTCAGTAATATGGTGTTCTCCATACGCCGATAATAGCTTTTAGTTTTCACTAATGACCAGTAGCAGCAAAAATGCGGCTGAACAGAACCAAACAAAAACACAATATTTCGAAAATGCAGGTAGTTGTCTCGTAATTTTTGCTTGAAGTAAGAGCAATTTATATTTTTTTCAAAAAGTGTCCATTTTTTTCCAGTGTCCAATGTTTCTTGTTATGCTAATAGAGCATAGTATGTGTTTAAAAATGGTGCCCATCCCAATTTCAGTGAACTCTGTATTTGCAAAATTTGCAGACGTTACATATAATGCTAGAAAGAATTTGATATTGCAATACTTACGCTTCATTTTCGTGGCCCTAGGTAGTGTTTTCTTTTATTTGGAATATTTTAAAACTGTTAGACATGTTATTTTCAATTTAAAATGTTGAAATGGTTTTCCATATTTTCTTCAACGTTAGAATGAGGTATTATATGCAATAAATAAGAGAGTGCACGGTTTGTAATATTTTCCCAAGATAACTGTAATTTCTTCCAATATGTTTATTATTATTATTGTTATTATAATTTTTTATCCGCACATTTCTTTTAATGTCACACTTAGGAGACTATGAAACTAAACTAGGCAACCGAAATCCTAATGGGAATTTTTCTGAACATACCTTAAAGATTTCATTAGTCTTCTGTAATCCTGCAATGACAGAGTTATATATATATATATATATATATATATATATATATATATATATATATATATATATATATATTAAACAGTTCTTTGCAACATCACGTAAACAACAAATATTAAATATGTAATGGCGGGCGGCCTATTCGTTGGAGCATTGCTGTCGCATGATGTCGACTCTGAAGTATGCAACGAAGTACTAACTATGAGAATTCAGTCGCTTTGCGCAGTATGAGAAGACAAGGAATAATACAATCGAAATTGTTTCACAGCTTTTAATTTTTTTCGACGTCTTCGGTATCTAACAAAACCACGGCCACCCCTCACATGATGGGAGGCTGTATATATTACTTTAAATTTCTGAGGATGGAAAATGAGGACTATAGATGGTTTTGTATTTTTCCGAGTACCTGGGTGTCCAGCGAAACCATAGACACCTTTCACAGCGCTGGAAGCTGCATAGTTTTCTTTCAATTTGGGGTCAGCAATTTTTCCTACAGACTAGTGCTCTAACAGAAGAAAAAGTGCTCTTGAACAAGACCACGCAAGCCGGTTTTGAAAATGTTGAGGCTTGATGCAATCTATCCGTAAAATTCGAAATATCCCTTTCAAATTCACAGCGCCTGAGTTAGTTTAGATCGACCTGGAATATTAATTTTCGTCGAGAAAATCGTCTGAACGGTTTGGTCGCTAGCTTTGAAACGCTTCTCTGTAGACAGACTGACGTTTTGCCGTCAGTCGACTTTTCGGTATCAAGGACCTGTAAAATATGGATTCTGACTCCACAATGTGTTGGAGAAAGTAATTTATTACATACAGGAACAAGACATCCACTTTTTCGTTACCAGCGCCCGCCCATAGGAGTTTTCTGTCGGAAAATCGCCGTTTTTTGGTGCACGATTATAATACTTTCTCTTTTCAAGACGTAAGGCAAGAAGGTAAAACTTGGAATGAGGACTATGTTGCTAATTGACTTAACGATTGTATTACAAAGTCACACTTTTTCTCACTGCTACTATGTTTGTGTATCTGTTATGAATTGCTCTAAAAACTCCTCCGAAGAGGTCCTTGTCCTCTTCCTCATCATGCCCTCTTCCGCTTTACGTAACGTATGTTTTGGTGTCTAGCGTGTCGCTCCAACGTCATCCCATCGCATTATACAAGGTAACAGGCCTCGGTTGGATAAATCCTTGAGAAAAAATCAATTCAATTCTGCCCATCGTCGTGTGAAAGAAAGAAAAAAAAAACACTCGCGAGGCGCTAGCGAGGCTCCGGAGGTGGCTGCGGGGGCGGCCTTGCGCGGCGGGCAGTGCGGGCGGCGCGGCGGCGGCGGGGGCGGAAGGCCGCGCCAGCGGGCGGAACTTCCGCAAATAACGGAGCGCCGCGGCGGCGCAGGCGGGGGCGGCGGCGGCGGCGGCGGAGGCGGCGGGCCGTGACTCGGGAAGCGACGCCCGCTCTTCCGCGCCGTCTCCGCCGCCACCGCCGCCGCTCCCGCTGCCGCCCCCACCCTCGCCCCCGCCACGGCACTGCGGTGGCCCGGGCCTCTCGGCGGTCGCCCCGCTTTTTGGAAGATGTCCCTCCCGGAGGTTCACGGCCGCGGCGATCTCCGGAGGGGGCGGTGCCGTGGACCGGGAGCGGGTTCCAGGAAGGCAGGCGCTCAGCCGTGGGACATCCACTTTCAATGGAAGGTCCATCTGAATTTTACGGGTTTAGCTAATGTCACGGCGTTGAGCAGCATTCATGTTCAGAAGTGTATACAGACATGGACTGACATAGAAAAGGAAGGGCAAAATTGAGAAACTGAGAAATTCACGACGGGAGAAGAATCTTAGTAGCTTCCTTCAAACTAATTTCACATTATGATGGCGGTTTTTAATAAATCTTTGAAACCTACTTCGTATTAGCTACCCTGTAGTGTTGAATATCTGCCACCGTTGGGACTCGAACCCTAGGTCCTCCTGATCAGAGACGATGCACTGGCATACGTTGTTGTCCAGGGCTTCTAAGCCGTGCAATTGTGAAGATGAATTGTGCAATCTAGATAGTAGAACTGTATGAGATACGAACTATTTACTGACGATTACGAATATGTATTGCTCGTTTAATATTTATTCCTCATTTATGGATGCTTTTCTATTGTATGGTCGGACAAGTGTGTAATGTAAGCTTGATTTAAAAAGGGAGACATATTATATCATTAAACATAATAAAACGTTTTCAAACAACTCTCGAAACAATTACTAAATGCGAAAAAACACGCGTAGGAAACGTTCTTTTCAAACGTGTTGCAAGCCAAGAATAGTTGGGCGCAATTTTACAAATATGTTAAAAAGCGGAAAGCAACCAGTAAGAGGACACCAGCAATCAAAGACCGCGGTAACCAGCTAATAACAGATCCATCAGAAAAGGCAAATACTTTCAATCGTTACTATGTATCTGTGTTTACAAACGCCTGACAACGCATGCCGATAGATAACACTGTAAACAACTCGCCATTTAAAATTAACGTAAAAACTCAGAGAAAATATAGCAACAATTAATCAGAAGAAATATAGCAACAATAGAACGCAATAAATCGATTGGACTCAACAGTGTACCACGGAAGATACTGAAGCTTGGGGGAGAAATCATTGTGCGTTACATCACGCGACTGTTTGCAATATCTATTAACAACGGTTGACTGGAAAAAAGCCATATTTGTCCCAATCGTCAAGAGTGGAATCCGTTCTGACGTCGAAAACTATCACCCGATTAGTCTAACATACGTAGTAGGTAAACAAATGGAAAAAAAATCATTGCAGAATACACGAGAGCGGTTTGGGAAAACAGCGAATGGTTGTACGCAGGGCAACATGGATTCAGACCAGGCTACTCATGCGAAAGCCAACTTCTAACAGTTTGCCAAGACTTTTCGGAGTCCTTAGACTCAGGGGAAACAATGGACGCGGTAGTCTTAGATTTCACCGAAGCATTCGATTTAGTGCCTTGCGAGAGATTACTTAATAAACTTCGAAATACAGGAATTGATACAAGAGTAATCACTTGAATCGAATCATTCCTTCGCGGTCGCTCTCAAAGAGTTAAGATAGAATGATTCTCTTTCTCACGAAATTCATGTGACGTCAGGAGTTGCGCAAGGAAGCGTGCTAGGCCTCTTCTATTTATAGCATACGTTAATGATATTTTCGATTCTATTAATTCGACGATTAGGCTCTTCGCAGATGACTGCATATTATACCGACGAAAGGCTCGAGATCGGCAGATTTTGCCAAAGAATCTCGATAAAATATGAAATGGTCAAAAGAAAATGAAATGAAAACTAATCCCAAGCAATGCAAAGGTGTAACCTTCAGTAGGGAGCTGGAGAAAACATCACTAAAATACACACTTGCAGATCAACTAGTATCTGAGGTCAGTAGCTTCAAGTATTTGGGGGTTGTCATTCGAAGGGATCTAAACTGGTTCGACCACATCACTTATGTTGCACGCAAAGCTTGGAAATCACTCCATTTTGGAATGCGGATATTGAAGAAAGGAAACGCGAACACAAAGCGCTTAGCGTATACTTCACTTGTGCGTCAGGTAATAGAATACAACTCCGCGTGTTGAGACCCTTATACTGCTAGGCAGATAAACTTGTTAGAGCGTATTCAAATGAGAGTGATAAAAATTGTAAGAAAAAACAATTATCAAACACATACATGGCAAACGTCGAAAGATAGTTAGGTTAGTAAAACTTTACAAAGCATACACTGGATGTAAGGCGTTAAATGACCTTCAAACTAGGATAGGGCACTCACAATATTTCGGAAGAGAGGATCATCCATACAAAATTAAATACAGGAATAAAAAAAAAACGACGATGCTGAATACTTTTTGATCAATCGGACAATAACTGACAGGAACAATCTACCTGCTGCGTTACTAGCGACTTTTCCCTACAGTGTGCGTCGCTTTCGGAACCGTCCAGGGAATTGCATATAAAGGCAATATTTATGTGTGTTGTATGTCGTCCTAATTACTTAATAGTAATTCCCTATATGTTTCTTAACTTGTCTTTGTATGTCTTTGTATGTTGTATATGTTTTTCTTTATGTCTTTATATGTATAAGCACTGCCACAGAGCGAAAGCTCATTGGCAGGAAATAAATATTATATTAGTGTCAAAACAAAAATGCAAATATCAGTAGGTATATATTCTCACAGTACAAAATACAACTCGAAAATATGGTTTAGCACACATGTGTGGATTGTAATACTTTCCAACATTGTTACTTTGTGATATACGAACGGCAGAATAAATACAGCAAAGAAGACATGGCCATATAAACTATTGGGAACTGTAAAAGAACTCGGGCGATATGAGTCAACATAGTTGTCTTCTCGCATATTGAAAATGATTCCAATGATATACACTTATAAGTTGTCATGAATTCGTTCTTAACATTAATGTACACAACTCGTATGAGAGTGTCTTTAGCGTACTCATTTGATTATGCCGAACGTCACCTCGTCCATCAATATTTAATTCGTTCGCCAATAACTCACTTTCTGTAGTAATTACACAAATAACTATTTATATAATTAGTTTTTAGGTAACTTTTTAAGTCGTGAAAACCTATTTAAAATAAATAAGATTACAACTAATATCTTCACATCACACAAATCCTTTGTAAAGGGAAATACTTTTGTTCGTTTAATAACTTAATTATTAATGTCTTTTCTCTTGAACGTAATTCGTATAGATTAAAAACCAATCAAGGATTATCTATATGTTATACTAGTTTTGTAAGACGTTGGTCTCTTAAAGATATCACTGTCATACAAAAATAATTCGAGTAAATATTAAAGTAGACTATGGTTTCTGGTTACATAATATTATTCTGTTTTATAAATAAACTTAACGGCCTGGCAAACGTAAGAGAAATTTGGAACGGAGTTTGCGTAATCGATTCCGCAGCAAAGGGGAAGTGGAAACGCGTGGGTTTTGACCAAAGAGAACTGATAACAAAATTAACAGAGCACAACTTTCATCACAAATCCTGCAAAATAGCAGATCCGATCTGCCGGTCAGTCTGTGTGTGCCAACGATGATATAACATAGCGGACAGTGTTACCTAATTCTTCGTGAATTGAGACATAAATACTTTGCAAAGTCAAGACATCATTGTCATGAGGTGCGCTGAACACTCACATATGCTATGAAAAACATTCCTATTTATTTTGAAAATGTTAATGGTAGTCGTCAATCAGTGATATAAAAGACAAGGCGGTCCATGGAAATGTTTCAATATCCTATCTTTTTCTGGGGTACTCGTAGGTTCAAATACTAGAAGCAACGCGCAGGATTCCTGTTGAATGATTTTATAACACAATACTGTGGTATACGGTAAATAAGTGGGTAAATCATAAACTATGTTTTGCCCTGTGAATTGTCTCTAATCGTCACTCCTTTATCGTCTTGATGTTTACTCCCTAGAGGATTGAATGCGAATTCTAGGTGGTTCCGTCTTAGTTTCGAGACAGCGTTTTCTCCTCAAACTCAAAAGGAAAATCCTCAAGAAAATTAATTTCCAACTAAAGTTAGTGGACAGTACCATCGACTTTATAATCATTAATGTCCATAACACATGTTTTGAGAGAATTGGAAATAAATCAGGAAAAATTTCTTACTTTCTGTGATTATCTTCGCAGATTGCATTCTCAAAGATAAACCGAAGGATTCTTCCATTATTTCTAAAAAGTAATAATAACCAACAAATAATCTTTAAGAAATATTAGAACGTTAATAATTGAGAATGAGGCTATTGAAATATACAGATTTACAAAAAGAGGAGGAAGACCGTTAGAACTGAGGCGAGAAAAGAAAAACCTTTGTAGACTTAGGGATTTCTGAGAACCCCGGCATCCGTACAGATCCAAGAAACTAGTGGTGCTACATCACGTACTTTTCGGATTCTTTAAATTGTTTGCAATTTTAGAAAATGTAAAGTGTTCAACGAAAATGCGAAGTTCGTGGCGCCCTCCGTAGGTAATGCTGGAATTGAATAGGGCGTTGGCCCACCCTTCGTTGGCGTTGATGACAGCTTGCATTATTGCAGGCGTACTTTCAATCAGGTGCTGGAAGGTTTCTTGGGGAATGGCAGCCCATTCCTCACGAAGTGCTGCACTGAGGAGAGGTATCGATGTAGATCGGTGAGGCCTGGCACGAAGTCGGCGATCCAAATCATCCCAAATGTGTTCGATAGTATTGAAGTCACCACTCTGTGCAGGCCAGTCCATTACGGGGATGTTATTGTCGTGTAACCACTCCGCCATAGGGCGTGCAGTATGAACAGGTGCTCGATCGTGTTGAAAGGTGCAATCGCCATCCCCGAATTGCTCTTTAACAGTGGGAAGCAAGAAGGTGTTTAAGACATCAACGTAGGCGTGTACCGTGATAGTGCTACACAAACCAACAAGGGGTGCAAGCCCCCTCTATGGAAAGCCATGGAAACACACCATAACACCATTTTGGACTTGTTCAGATACTTTTGATCACATAGTGTAGCTTGACAAGTATTAATTGTCAATAGATTTATAATAATGTTCGTATAACATTTATGTCATACTATATTTTGTTCAGGATATATTTTTTGTTCCAGCTAGATGTTCCTTAAGTTGTGCGTATTTATTCTTAAAGTCAGGTACCTGTTAGGAGATAAAATATCTTCCCGCTGGGATGAAACTAATTGGTTGAATGGGCATAGGTGACATCGACTGTATTTGTGTGCGTCGTGCCCACTTCATTGTTGTATCGACATCTGTTCTACCAGTCACCCAAGAATTCTTTCGTGACGTTCTAGCTTGTTTAAAGAACATCTTCACCGCTTTAGAATGTCTCACATCGCAGACAGAGTTGGCCACCGCGTGACAGAATCAGACAGCGGGGCTGTTGACGGTCAGGAGAAATAGTACAAAAAAGTGGGGTTAAGATAAAGACAAAAAGTGGGTTAGTATTATCTTCTTTCATGTCCTTGGAAAGCTTTACAAATATCACAAATACGAACTTGATTTTAATACTCGGACTTAATGAGTCTTCTAACTGCTGCCTCGAACGTAATAAATGTGCCCTATAATTTCCGCAAGCAAATTAACGTACCATTGCATAATGGAGCAAGAAAATATTGACGTAAATCACGAGCGAGAGAATTTTCAATAAAACATTCTTTACCTTTCACGGAATGTGTAGTCATGTATAACCTTTGTAAATTATTCTTTCGTTGTTCCACGGCAACACATTGGACCAATGGTGTTGGTAGTATTTAATCTTAATTTGTGTATAAACAGAGCCTTTTCTATCGTTATAACATTATCTGAAGAGGGCAGATGTAGAATATAAATTTGTGGATCATATATCCCGTACATTCTAAGATACTGACGTCCCTTCAAGTGTTTCCTACCTCAAGGGTGTTCTTTTGCCGTGCCTTTCTTGCTTGGATTACTTCTCCTTCGCTTCTTTAAAAGGTTCTCTCACACCGAGTTACGAATTTAAATTTTGCAAATGAACATCACCTTGAAAATTCAGTACTTTATGGAGAGTCGCATTACAATTTAATCGTTTATTAATACAGATGTTACCCGATACAAAATTATTCACAAATTGAGTTAAATAATGAATATTTTTTATCTTTTTAGAAATAATTTACAAATATTTATAAATATATACAACAATAAGGGAATACTCGATTGTACCGGTTACAGGCGTAAAATATCTTTCACAACCAAGATGTATGTATGTATGTACATGTATGCACAACAGCTCTTATACGAGCTAAGGCCTAACAGCAGGGACACGGCCTTGCAGCCATGGGTTAATGGATACGTGTGGTAAATACCTAGCCATCCCTATCCTGCATTATGCTATTCTCAGCCTGGGAAGTGATCTTTTTCACACAGCAACAGATATTGGGACATTGCAAGGAAAGCTCAGAATTAATTTTTGTCCCAACCGGGAATCGAATCCGGGGTTGCGCCGAGGGAAGCGAGCACGCTAACCAACTAGCCACCTTCTTACAACAGAGATGCCAATATTAAATTAAGTAACGATAGGCTCGACACCTACTTTGAGGTAATTGTATTGAATTTAAATTGAAATTTGTGATGGAAGTTGAGATTTCGTGGTATTCCATTATAAAAGATGACGAGAAAAGAGATGTAATCCAACCGCCAGATACACGTTTTAGTAATTTTTATTAAGGCATGAAAACCAAAACACATTGAGTCTATTAATCTATTTGAATTTTTCTTTTCCTTTTTATTTAAAACACATAATAACAGAGACCCTTTAGATATACGGAGAATTCAGAAAACGCTGTTAAAAAATGTAGAAGACCGGATATTTACTGGACGGGAATAAAGTACGTGAAGGTCATGTTCGTTTAAGCCGAACTGTTTGATATTTCACTTACACTACAGAATATAGACAGACTGTAGCGTCTTTGAGGAGTCAACAAAAGTCCTAAAAGAATAGGCAATACCTTCCGATATTTCTTACAGTGCGATGTTTTTTACAACAATATATTATATCCGGTAGTTTACGAGAACATAGCGAACTAAGCTTCGGGAAGGTTTGGTTTTCAATTTGTTTTGCACCCATGATATGTTGCGAGACATTTGTACTTGATTCGTCAGTTTTCCACAGGGCCACGTAGGACGTTCTAGATTATGATGCCGATTGTTATTTTGATTGGTAATGAAGATTGATAACTTTTGATTTGATTTGTTTTCGCCAAAAAACTATATGTGGCGTATCGGGGAGAAGTATAACCTGCGCACTTTTCTTGAGATCCACTATCTTTTCCTCACGTTTTATTATAAGTTGTTGAGTGGTCAATAAAAGTACCAACAAAGTGAAGTTAGCAATTTAAAATAGAAATGTTCGCTCCCTGATTATAGAAAACATACATCGGTATACAAACTACAGATTTAATTTTATTGAATTGCTGACGAAGCAGCCCACACCCCGGCTCCACTCGTACCACAGTTAACAAAAGGAGAACGCAACAAAACGAGAACTCAACAAAACGAGAACTCAACAAAACGAGCGCATAGTTAGCGAAACTACGACTACAGCAAAACGAGCGCAAACGAAGCTACATCTACGTTTAGAAGCAAAAGAGACCCATCTTATCTCAATGGATCAGGGAAACTGAACAAAATCATTGAGATGGGGATAACTGACGTAGAAGTTAAAGTAAATTACATATTTATAGTCATGTCCTAAGGCTCGACAGCCCACTTGGGTCCTTGGCCGACCAGCAGTGTCCCAGCCTCTTGGCCACGGGATATGGGTTAATGTACAAGTTTATAGGAATACTTGAATTTAGTTTCGGACTTTTCCTTACCTTTCTTAGAAAATACGTATTTCATTAAATCTCTTGTCCCTTCTAAAAAGACTTTTCTTTGTACAAAAATCCTGGCTGAGATCACAGATATTTTTAACTGATTGTTCTAAAGGTGCCGCATTATAACGTAATGGTGACAAAATTTGAACTGATGTAAACGCATCCAGTTAGGAGCCGTCTTTGTAGGCATAATATCTTCCTTATGTGAGCAAAGCTGACAAATAAATGCGTTTGTATCCCTGATTATGCCGCAAATTATGATAGGTTCGACCTGTGGTACAACTTTCACGGGATGTTCCGTGAGTCTCGTGGCTCGCTTGGAGTACATCACTTCGGTGCCTTAGGAGAGCGTCTCACACGGAGGGCGGAGTCGGCCACCGCGTGACAGAATCAGACAGCGGCGCCGCCTCCTGCTTCGAGAGTCGATGCGTTATACCAAGGCCCCCACCCCCGCCACCTCCGTCCCCACCGCCATCGCCGCCGTCTCTCCGTCGCCGCCCCTGCCACCGCTCCGCCACCGCTCCGCCACCGCTCCGCCACCGCTCCGCCACCGCTCCGCCACCGCTCCGCCACCGCTCCGCCACCGCTCCGCCACCGCTCCGCCACCGCTCCGTCGCCGCCACGCCCATGCCGCCGTCATCACCGCCATCCCTGCCGCCCACACCGCTCCCCACGCCATTCCCGCCACTGCCGTGCCTTTCCACCACCGACCCGCCCCTGCCCTGCTGACGCCTCGCCGCCGTCCTGCCACCGTCCCGCTGCCACCCCAACCCCGTCGTCACTTAAACCGTCGCCCGCATCTCAGCCACCTTGGACCCCGCCGTCCCCACTTCTCCCGCCATCCTGCCACCACCGCACCAGCGATGCCAACCCCGCCCCCGCTTCAGCGACCGCGATTCCTGATCCCCATGGCGCCGTCCCCGACGCGTCCCGACGCCCTAACTGCGGCACCGTTGCTGCCAACTCCTCCCAAGCCGCCTCCGCCACCACAGCCACCGCAGCCGCTATCTCCGGTGCGTGGCCATGGAATTACCGCGTGGAGGAGGTGGGGTTAGAGAGGGGAGGGGAGGGGAGCGAAGCGCAGCCTCCCGGGGACCCCTCCCTCCAGGAACTACGCGCTCTCCACTTAAGGCGAATTAGCGCCACTCGGCGACGCCGCTCGCCGCGGAAGCACAGCGCTGGGAAGGAAGGGGCCCGACGTTGTTCACTTCGGCCCCTCGCCTAACGCATGCTCTGCCGCCTCGCGAAAGTCCCTAAAGAAACCTTATTACCTTGTGAGCTACGTTACATTCCTCCTGTACGTATGTGTGCGAGAGCGTAAGAACAAGAAGAGAGAGGGAGAGATAGGGAGAGATAGGGGGAGAGAGGGAGAGAGAAAGAGAGGAAGAGAGAGAAAGAAAGAGAGGAAGAGAGGGGAGAGCAGTGAGCAATGTGCACCAATATGTGTTGAGTTTATTTTTGAATCTCTGTACTGTTAAATATTAAAAATTACGCATCGCTTCTGAATGATACGTGGTGATTTTCGCAACAAAGGCGATTTTTATGGACGATATGAAGCAAAATTATTTCAGCGTGGGTGATAAAATATTGTTGCAGTAGAGTTAACAAATGCCGCATCTGGAAATTTCGGAATTTATCGTCTGCCTAAAGCAGTATCGAACTCAGCAGAATTGTGCTACTATTGTAAAGCTGCGGCTACGTCTATTCATGTGCGAGGAAAATTTTTTCAAGTATCTATCTTTTGTTAATGCAGTACAATAATTACCATTCAAAAAATATGAAGAAATGCTGCATATTCTGATGGATAAATCGTCTGTATTTTATGATATTACTCATTTTGTGCATACGAAATTATCTAAATAGTTATTTCGACAAAAAAAGTAACAAGCTAATTTTAAAACGAATGTATCAATTTTGAAGGTTTTCAGTTTCAACGATTTGAGGAGTGGATTTACGATTTGGAAATATGAATTGAGAAAATGTGTACTTACTGACACCTCTTCAGCAAGTAAAGGAAGAACAGTATTACTTTTTACAAAAACTAATTAATTTCAATGTATTTTTATTTTACAAATATATTGTTCTTCCCGGAGTGCGGGGTCTAGTGAAGGAAATTACACGGAGAAAAAAATTTAGATTTTCTCGGAGTTCGCTTCATATTTCCAAACGTCAGGTATATCGGATGCTTCTTCTTCTATGGCACTTTAAATCCAGTAGACCGACCACCAAAATTGCATTCTAGTACTAAAAATGATCGATACTTCTGACTCAGATACATTACCGTTCAAACTAATGACTGTTTTAGACACAATTATTTAGTGAAACGACATATCTTGCTACGCTAAATTGCTTTTCGTAAATTAATATCTCTATTTTAGTCGAGTTTCAAGTGTTATAATAGATACATGTATTTTCCCAACCAAAACTTGTTTCTATTTGTTTTGTTGATTAATAAGGATGTATGTACTTATAGGAAACATCTAAACCAGGAGAACAAACATCTACATATCATGCACCAAATATTTTCACAAGGTAGACGCGCCAGAAATCGAGCATTTTTTCTTCCATCTCAATAATTGGGATTGGAAAATTGGTATAGAGGAATGATCAACTTTGCTGAAAGGGAAACCGATATAACTTAATTACACAACTAATTCAATTAATATCCTACGCCAAATTACGACGCACACGCTTATTGGATTACGCCAAACGCACACGCTTATTGGATACGCTGTTAAATTTTTCCCCTAATTTTAGGTGACAATAATGTGTTAAAGCCGAAGCTTCTGATTCCCCGTTTTCTAGGTTACGGCGCTGGCGTCATCATGTGACCACGAAATGTCAAACACATTCTAATTTTATGCGGACGTTATACATAAAAGTACACGACACATAGTGGGTAGCTGACTTGGCGTGCCCTGACCCAGCGTTTGTGGAAGGGTCACCGCCGCACCGGTGCCTTGCTGCTTGTTGAGTCAACCTTTCGGACGCGATCGGCTTTAGTCTAGTGACCCGACTCCATTGGCATGCGGGACACTGCAGCGGGCCACCACGGGTGGCTCCCGACTCCAATTCTTGCTTTTAAGCAGCCTTGCCTTCGTGTACAGTGTAACTGCGTCTCACCAAAGTACAAGTAAATTAACGTATCTCGAGGTTTCTACAATAGCTGTGTACTTTCAGCGAGTTAAATACTAGTGTTCACTTAAAACAATATAATTGTTCGTATTTATAAATGGATTTGATTTTGAATTTTCATTAAAACCGTGTTGTTCATCAATTATTAAGCACGCGTTTTTTGAAAACTATTATGTTCATTCTGTCATTTTAAATTGTCTTGTCAATACTCGAATTGTCTTGACTATATTTGAATTGTATTGACAATACAGACGGAAAACAACTTGAACGCTGGCCGCCACTTATGCGATAGGCGTACTCAGAAAGTTGCATGTTATATGACGCAGCTGTAAAGGTAGTATATTAACTATCCATGGCATTATAAGGACTGAAATCTCAACACTTAAACCGGTTGCAGTTGTGTGACACGCTGTTTTGCAGTAATACGAGTGAATCGGCGGAAAACAACTTGTACGCTGGTCGCTAGGCGTACTCAGAAAGTCGTGTATTATATGATATAGCTGTAAAGGTAATATATTAACTTCGCAGTGCGTTTTAAAGACTGGGATCGCAACACTTAAAACGGTTGCAGTTGCGCGACACCGTTATGCAGTAATACGAGTGAACGTCGTTAGTTTATGTTACGCAGAGTTAGGAGTACGTGGAAAATGAAAGCGTGTTTACGCATAAATGTGTGTGTGATGTGTTTCGAATGTTCATTCAATTGCCGAGTATGTGCTAGCCAGAATAATTGAAAGGATATTCAAAGTGCCCCGACAAACTAAACTACATTAAAAGGAACTAAAGTGGAATTATATTTTTTTTATTCATTTACAAGTATATTAAAAGATTCAGAAGATTGTATATTTCTGTAGATGGGACGTGAATTGATTATTATATTTATTAATAATAATTATTTTGGACGAACTTGGCATGTTAACATTGGACGCAAAATGACAATGTACTTTTGAGCGTGTGCAAGGGGCAAACGAGCGCTCACCTCAACGTCGTGGCCTGTGAGTCAACACAGGAAAGAGCAGATTGGGGCATAGGGACACGAATTTTTAATTAGTAAATCTCCTCGTAGTGATTCGTAAGGGAGTGGAGGTTGCGTTCCAAGGCACGATTTGTGACAGATACCTGCTGTCTCCGGGGATGCTCTAGTAATGTAACAAAACTTTGCCAGGTGTCCCTGCATAATGGGTAACATTTTCGCTGATATTGTGCGATGAAAAATATAGGATGAAGGTCGTTCATTAAATTTGAACATTTTGTACTTCCAAGAAAGTTCTCCGACTGAAAAAAAAATCGTGATGTGTTTTAACAATTTTTTTTGTGGTTGCAATATAAAAATCTACTTTATTGCTTCACACATCGTAAGAAAATGATATCCGGGATGGAACGAGCGCTTTATCCTCTGAACAAGATAAATCACTATTGACACCTACGTCTCAAAACGCGCGTGCGTCTTTGCATCGGCGCCGGCAGGGCAATGCCCTCGGGGATGTGACACGGATGAGGAAGGGAAGATCGCGCGCGGTCTATAGCCGGCGTCTTGGAATAGTTATACGGCATTCGCCTGGTACTCATAGGGACAACCAGGGAAATCCATCGATGAGAGAAGCCGGCCGGGAAATGAATGATGAATTATGCCATTGCTTGTTTTTGTGTGATGTCTTATTTTGTTAAGACTAGTCGCGAGCTACTATATAAATTCACCCCAAGTAAAAAAAACTGATTTCCTAAAATCACTATATTCAGAAATCATTGGTATTAATGTTACAAGTAGTTTTTATCGTAGTACGAGTGCGTGGCACTACTTTTCCATGATAAAGAATCTTTATTATCATTCCTTTATATACCAGTGCCTAAGCTTTATGGCTGTGCCTGGAAATGGGTGTATGATTTTTATGGGGAGGTCATTATGAAGATATGACACCAATAATCATAAGGTGAGTAATGAAAGGTAATGTAAACAGGAGAACTCAGACAAAACCTACCGCGATCTCGCTTTATCTGTCCCACATTCCATATGGCTCGCACGCGATTTTAGGCACGGGCTCAGCTGTGGAAAGTGAGCAGTCAGACCTTTATGCCACGGATGTCTCCCGCAACAATACATAACGCAAATTTAAATGATTCGATTTTCTGGGAATTTAATATCTATCTCACAAATCGTTTGGAGATCCAAAGAACCAGTCGATCGCAACCGACCTGCTGGCCAGTCCGGAATTAGGTGATTTTTTAATGTACGTGATTGTCTGCTTTTGCCAATATCGCCACAAAATGAAAACATACATGCCGTGATTAAGATGTTTAAGTACAGTAGGTTATGTATGTGTAATGACACGACATTTGGCGGTTGTGGGGCGCAGAGATGACGAAGGGTGAGGGCGGGGCGCGAGCCTCAAGACCTGCTTTCCACGATGTGAAGGAACAAGAATAGTTGGGAAGGAGTCACGTTCGTTAAGACTTCGAGCGGGACACTAGGCTCAGATTGAGGTGACGCGAGAACGAAGCAAGCGTGCGGAAAAACACCGTAACGACTGGGCGGGGCACATTGACGGTGTACACAGAAAGGTTATTCAACATAGGGGAAAAGCGAGGCCCGCGGGCGGGGCCCGGGGCAATGACGGAGCCTGAGATCGCGAGAGAATTCAGAGCACAAGAGCGCCCACCAGATGGGTCGCAGCCAAACGTGTCCGAGAGGAGCGCGAGGGGTGTACAAGTAAGAATGGGTCGGGGCCGCGCGTGGGCAGGTGCTTCGGGCGGGTCGCGAGGGCGGGGCGAGGAGGGGCGTGGCGGGGCCTGTGCGTTGCGCCAGCGCCGGACGTCCGCCGCCGCGGCGCCTATCCGCCAGCATCTTCACGGCGCGGCGCCGTGCTGCGGCCCGCCGCTCCGCCGCGCTCCGCGCCACGCCGCACCGCGAGACGCTGCACGGCGGAGGCAGCGCCGGCGCCCGCGCCGGCTGTCGACACCGGCCGCATCAGCCGTGCGCCGCCGCAACGCGCCTCTCGCCCCCGCCCACTCCCTGCCTCCACCCCGCTCCTCCGCCCGCGTGCTTGCGGCGCCGCACGTCTCCGCCTCCGCTCACGATCAAATACCCGCCTTCGCCCTCGCCCCCGCCCCGCTCTCGCTTCCCCGGACAGGTCCCCACTCCGCCGTGTCTCCATCCCCCTTTCCATTGCATTCCTCGTTCCCGCCCTCGCCTTGGCCAAAACACATTCCCGGCGCCGCTCCCGCCTCCACTCCCTCCTCCGCGAGCACCGTTGCTAGCAGCCGAGGAGCCGGATACCTGAAGCAGATATGGAAGTTTCTGCTTGATATCACACAACGTTGATCTGGATAGCCGAGGGGGTAAGAGCGCGAACCAAACCAAACTTCGGGGCGAAAGGTCGCGAGTTCGAATCACGCTCTAGGCATTGACATTTCTCTCTTGTCTGTGTCTCTCTGTCTCTGTCTGTCTCTTTCTCTCATTCTCATGGGTTCGCGCGCGTGCGTGGGTGCGTGTGTGTGAGTCGCGAAATGCCTCGTGTACTGCCAAATCCAGATCCGAAAAGCCCGGTGTTAAAAATAATATTGCCCTACAGGTGATTCAATATAGCCTTCGAGCATCTCAAAATTACCTGTGACAGGATTTGTTAAGATTTGTGTGTTATCACGTTCTTGCGGAATCGAAATCGTTTCCGTTTTCCCGCTACCGAAGAAAATTGTCGCGCCCCATGGCTGCCGAAGCCTACAGCTCGGCGCTAAGAAGGGGAAACTAGTTGTAATGAAAATATACATATTTTCTGGCAATGTTTCTAACTTTTCCTAGTTTCGATAATTCACCAAAAAATTGTACATGATCATTTTTGTAGATCTATTTTTTATAGAGACAAAGACAAAAATATCAATCTTCAAATTTCTCATTTTTATCAATTCTCCCCGACGAGGAAATAAAGCTTTTTTCGCGGAAATTTACAATTTTTTAAAACCCACTTAGAATTTAATCTCAAAGTTGAAATTTGTAATATAATTTCGTGTTATATGGATCTTTTACATATGCAAATTTCAAAATTTTATTTGATACTTGAACACGGATATTACAGTTAAAAATTTTGAAAAATTATAATTTTCTAATTTTTTAACTTTTCAAAATTATAATTTTAGGAGGATTTTTAAATGCTTACCATTGATATTTTACGTAAAGAAACTAGACAAGTATGTGAAATATTACAGAAAAATTAAGGTTGTTGACTGTATTCCTTCTTGGAAAAAAATACTACAGATAAATATCAATCAAATAGCCGTAATTTACCAAGCCTAATAATTTTATTTTTAAAAGGTAAAAAAACTTACGTGGAGTATTTTACAAAACTGGAATGTCGACAAAATTGCGCGCGTCTTAAAACAAAAATGTTTGTCATTTGTGAACCGTGAGCAATACATTTTTTTAAGAACTGTTTTGAACAACCAAAACATAAGGGAATTTATATTCAAAGCATATTCAAAGTTTTTTGAGTTGGTCGTGCGACCAGTGCTGGACCACTTAAAAAAAATTGACCCCATTCTACAAAAGAAGGTTGTTATCGTCTTTATAAAGGTTTTTTAAATTTTTGTCACATTAGTATCATTCGTAGTCTAAAACGTGTTGGTTCGAGTTCCAATGTTCCTAAATTTTCAATTACGTCTAAGTGGCTGAGCTGCCCACTACCTGGATGAAAATACTAGGGACCGCAATGAACACTCGCTTATATGCTTCCTCAAACCAATTCCAGACGAATCTTCGGCAAATTGATATGGACTGCGCGCGCTCACGTCACCGCGGACGTAGTTGAATCGTTGGTCCCACATACAAAAACTCTGGCGAGGAATGGGAAACTCTCGTACGGTTGTCAATTTTCTGGGTGTCACGTAGATTGAACCAAGGGGCATTGAGGGCGGGTGGGGGTTCCGTGCTCCCTGGTTTCTTTCTTCAGCTGCCGGATGCATTTCGGCCGACTCGTAGCAGCTCTCCCACCCACAAGCCACCCGCTCCGAAAGTGAGAAACGACTACGACCCTCCCAGCGTGTAGCGTACTACTCCAGCACCAACCGAAAGACCTGGTTAACAAATATCTGGAATAGCGGTCCCATCCAAGATATGGGTAAATGTTCTAGTAGAGCATTGCTTTCTGGCGTATCCAGATGTCAACCTGACAATGCGCCCGAGAGGAATCCACCCTAAAGCCTGAAAATTAGTAGGCATTTGCAAATCAGTCAAGTGGGCTGCGTGCATACTTGCGCGGCGTCATCCCTTCCTTATTACCCATACACCCATAGTAAGGGCAGGGCGATTTCACTGCTCTCCCATCTTCATGCGGCCCATCCGTAATGGTCTAGAAAAGGCTCCGATCTTACTGCGAGCTTGCGGTAAGATAAATAGATGTGAAGCAGATAAAGCATAAAACTAATACGTTAAGTTAGAAAAGTCTTATATGTACGTGAAAAAATAAAATAATTTCTAGTTTATTATAAAAGGCGTTATCTACGAGAGGAAGGTATTACCTCACAGGCACAGAGGTCTATGTACAATTATTAATGTGCCCTGTTCCTAAAAGTTCCAAAATTGTTATCATACTCGTATTTCGCAAAATTGCAATTTTTTCCTCAGAACAACGCATGCGTGTTGAATTCTTTGTAAGTTATATCCGTATTGTGTGTTTTTATCAAGATTTTAATGTGATTTTGGATGTTAAAACTGTGTTAGGGTGTATTTGGTCGTTCCCTTCGATCTATATCCATTTGCATTCTCCTAAGATTATTAGTTTTGCTAAGTAACTATTTCAATTGCGGTCAGACTATTAAGTTAGGTTACAACAGCCACGATATGCTGCACTCTTAATTTATAGTAAACAACTTTTACAAGTTCCAAAATTTCAGAGGTTTTAATAAAAATCGAGCTCATGTCGTTTTTATAAGCGTACGTATTCGAGAAAATAACATGAAAAAATTAGTCGTGATTGAGAAAATTTTGAAAATATTCTAGGGGCTTCATGTGAATAACCCTCAAATATTTAAAGATCCGATTTAAATCCGATAGACGGCGACATAAGCCATATCAATTAGGAGATATTGGTTTTCGTACAGTTTTGGCCGTGTGTTCTTTACAGGCAGACAGATGAACCGACCCAGAAAGATAGATGGGCAGACATTTGAGTAAAAAACACATTTTTTGTATCAGGAATTTCACATTCTTCTCTATACGGAGTATGCAAAAACGTAAAAAAGTAAACAAAAAAAAAAGAAGTGTCACCCGTAATAAGATAATGTGGCGACATGTAATTGGCTGTTACGAAGCGTCTTGAATCTTTGGCAGTGGTAGCTGGGGCGCGCGACGCGCTGAGCGAGGCGCTGAGCGAGGCGCCAGAGGCAGCGTTTCCGCTCGGGGGCTCGGGGACCACGCGCGAGAGCGCCCGCCTTCGCGGCCATTGCCAGCCTCCCGCGCCCGCGCCGGCGTTGCACCAGCGCTGGCTCTGAACGCGCGACCAGCGGCGTGCTTTCGCTGAGAAGTGTTGGGAAGAATCCGTGGGGCAAGCGTTTTAATATATTTTCAATAGTGTGAAACCGATGTGGCACTAGAGGAGAAGAGACGAAATTACCTTTCCGGCAGAAAAAGTCCTTTTTTTTTGGAGAAATGAAAAGCTAGGGACCTTTTCGTTAACTCATTCTTTATTACTTAATGATTTTGCACTATTCAGTTTACATCACCACTTTGACCAAAATTTCTTGTAGTCTTCTCCAGGCCTCTTGTTTTTAATCAAGTTAGAATGCAAATTAATAACTAGACTAAATATTTACATTATTTACTTCAGTTCTCACACAGACTTTTAACAGACATGAGCAGCTAAAAATACGCTCTCTCACTGTGTTTTTAATGTTATTGTATAATATGTTGTAAATAATGTAAACATTCAGTCTAGTTATTAATTTGCATTCCAACTTGATTAATAACAAAAGGTTTACAAGATATTGGCCGAAACGACGCCAACGCCAACTTATAATAAATCACAGTTATGTGTAATAAAAAATCTAACCTGAATGTCTTAAATTAAAAGAGGAACCGTTTTTAATAATATAAAAAAGCTTTTATTACATTCCGATGATTAAAAAATATCAAATGCTTAAAATAACACAACAGGGGCTAGATCTTGACATTGGCTGATCTTGATCCATATACTTTACTGGTGTCATAAATGTGCCAGAAACTGGATTGTAACTTAGAACATCCTGGTTTAAGAAACTTATGTTCCGGATACTTGCAGACTTGCCACATCTGCGTAACGTATTTGATCACGAGGCCCGTCTATAAAAAAAATGGGTGTTCACAAAAATAATTAGGAAGGGAACAAAATATTAAATCCTTAACTTCTAAAACATATTATCGAATGTGAATTATAGAATTAATTCGGGGACTTGGTAATTCAAATTGGGAGCCCCACATAGTTTTCAGATACTATTTTTTTAAATTGTTAGTTAAAAAAGATTCTTTATTGGAATACACATTTGTATATGATGAGATACGCAAGCAGTATTTCTTTTGAAATAATTTAGTGAAATTTCAAGAATAAAAAAATTAGACTATGGATGAGGACGAGGCTTGCTTCCTCCCTCTCCCTTCTAGATCGGCCACTCCTCAGTTATGAAATGACGTTTTAACAGTATTGGGGGCCCGTGGACCTAGTTAATTTTGGGCCCCCCTATTCTTACATTCACCGATGGTACCCCCCCAATTTCGATGCAGAAATATAAAGTCCTTCCAATTCACATTGTCTTTTGTATTTTTGTAAAAAAATATTTTAAAAGTATTTCTTAGTGTTTCAATTTAACATTATGTAAAGAAAAAAATTAAATATAGGAACGTATAAGTACGTAAGAATAACAGATTTATACTTACATTGAAAGAGACGGCAAATTAAATAGCTTTAATATTTTATTGAATTGAACAAAATAAAATTGAAACGCATCAACCAGCAAATTCCATATTATAAATATTATCCAGTGATGAGCGACACATCACTCCATGATATTATTTTTTTGCGTATAGTTCAATCATACATAACTTTTTTATATTTTTCTTTACTTTATTTTTAGAAAAAATTAGTATTAAATAATATTTTAAAGTGAGAGCGTAGGCTTCCGCGGCCGGAGTCAGTATTTACTAGGCTGTCCGGGTGACGCCGCGTCCATGGCGAAGGTGCCGACGTTTCGGTCGCCATTCTAGTTACATGCCACAGCGAAGTGAGGCATGCTATTGCCACCAATAGGATACATAGACATCACTATCAGACACTAACGACACCTGTACTACCTGTATAACACTAACGACACCTGTACCACCCGGACAGCCTAGTAAATACTAATATTTTAAAGATCTATCGGGGGCTCTTGAACATTGGAGACCTGGCCCTTTGGGCTCGTGCGTTAACACGGAACTGCAGCTGCGTACTTCCCGCCGGTTTCCCCTTCCGGCTGCTTGCCTTGCGATGCGACAGTGATGCAGCAGAGCACTCACCTATAATGTGTAGTTGTGCTCCGCTGACGATATTCCTCGAGTTGTTGCTTCGTAGGCATGACGTCACTTTCGTCACACATCCGCCCACACTCCACAAAAAAATCGCATCATCGTTATGCTCTTTTGCGTTGACAAAGATCGCTCGAAGTTAGACAATAAGATCATAGTTTTTTGCCGATCAGCTGATAGTTTGAACTCGTTTGTACCAAATTATTTTTTTGCTGTGGTGAGTTAATAAAATATTATACAAAACAATAACGTATCTTTATCGTCGTGTGTAATATTTTGTTTGGATTGAATTCCTTTTTTTTGGCAAAATATAAAATTACAGGATTGTCATATTATGTTGGGTGGGGTAAAGTTTCTTTTTGCGTCGCCACCGGGAGCACAAACGAGACTGTCATAATCGATTATGCGCGAGTAGGTTGTCATTTTGCAACCTGTAGCGCCCAAATTATCATCCGCTGGCAATAAAGAGGTTTTTAGCAACACATTATTAAATTAAGTTTTAAGAGGTGTCTTTAATCTTTTTAATAAAATAAAACAAAATGCGAGGGTAAGTCAATAAATAAGTCGTTAATATCATTTACCTTATATCATGTTTTACGTGCGCATAATTTGTCAGCAGATAGCATCATATATAGTAAGCTTGTCGTAGAGGCTGCGTGGCATCTCGTTGGCCTGCGGTCAGTCAGCGGCAGTCAGTTCAAGATGGCGGTGTTGCTGAGTGAGTGTCCCCGAAAAGAACAGCGTGTGATTGTGCGCTTTTTTGTACCAAAGGACTCTCCGCAGAAAAAGTGCATTTTGAAACGCGTATCCTATGTGTTGACAACTATTTATCACGGAAAACTGTGTTCAATTGAATCCAGATGTTTAACAGAGGGAGGCAAAGCTTCACCGATCGGTAGTGGCATGGTAGTCTGATAGAGTTGTTAACTGAAGCCAGAGTACAGGGCGTGGAAGAAATCATTCGTAATGACCTGCGTATGACGATCGATGACGCGGTAGCGCGTGTGACACGCTTTCAACATGCATAGGCAGTTCAAGTTTCGTAATGTTTGAAGCGGTTGGTGCCCTTCCAGTTTTCTTAGAGAAACAAAATGAACGGGAATTGGTTAGTGGTTGCAGCAGTTCACTCGGTACTCCGAGAAGAGAGAGAACTTCATGGTACGATTTGTTACAGGGGACGAGTCTTTCAAGTTGGAAACTTGGACGAGTCTCGGAATGGAAGCGGGGGAAGAGAAAACTTCAGGGTACGATTTGTTACAGAAGATGAGTTTTGGAATGGATCGTGTGTTTTCAACTGGAAACGAAACGATCTTCCATGGAATGGACACATGACACCTTCCCCACAAAATAAATTCAAGACGATTCCATCAGTCTGCCACGTTATGTTCACTGAGTTTTGGAACATGGAAAGCATCATTCTTTCTCAGGAAGTTACTTTGGTTATTATTGCCTCTATTCAATTTTGCGACTTCTTTATTTACTTATCCGCGTAATATTTTTATATATAGTCCGGAGTCATACTTCTGTCCTATACGTCATATAGGTTTTACTTCTTCACCAAAATAAATCATCTGCTCGGATTTATAGGGAAAGTGGTTGAGTATTTTGTGTTTCCTGGCACGTCAAGTACTGTACGTGTAGTGTTCAAGTATAAGTGCATGTTATAGCCGAGAGTCGCTAGTGTTCCTCCGCTGCTGGAACAAGATCTGACGAAACCCTACCCGCCAGTTTGCGGGGTTTTGCCCACCAGGTATCTCTCCCAACGTGGCACCACCCCAGCTGAGATAAGCTCTTAGTCCGCCAAGATGTGCTGTAGTGTAGAGCATGTAAGTTCAGTTAAAAAGAGAAAGAGAGGGCTAGGATGTTGAAGGAACGATCGAGGAAGAGACACTGCAGTGGCCACGGTTGTTGTCTGTGAGCCAGCTCAGCCGGTCGTATTTATGGGTGTGCACGTGGACGTCTGGACCTTAACACGAGCCTCCGCCGCATTGAATGCAGGAGAATGGGGAGCGTTGTGTAGGCCTAGGTCGCCCGCTAATTAAGCGGCGTTTCCGCTCGGGAGGCGCGGAGGTGCAGAGGCGCCCGCGGGCACCGCGCGAGAGCGCTTTTCGCGGCCATTGCCAGCCGCCCCCGCTGCGCGATGGCGTAATAAGGGTAGACCCAGGGGAGCTAAACACTACAATGGTGTGCAAACGCCGACAATCGTCTGTCGTCATTCCCTGCTAGCTTCAAAACAAAGTGTACGAATGCAATTGATGGGCGTGGTTTGCAAACCTACTGTGACGTCTTCCTCGCAAGTCACCATACACACTCAAAACAGCACTTAGAGGGAGGGCATAAAGAAGTCAGCCTTCCTTCTCGTTGTCGCTCATAAATCAAAAGAGCGCTTACTCCATATGAAGTAATTAATGAATTTTGTAATTATAGTGTTTTCAAAATAATTAGGTACATTCGATTTAAGTATGTAACTTTAGAAATACGTAAGCGCTCACGATCCTTTAGATGTCTACAATTAACGAGATCAGTTTAATTACTGTGAATTATGCACTTAATTATGCACACATATCAAACACATATCCACTTCACACTTCGTACATAACTAACATTGTCCATAACATCATATTATATTGACGTAAAATACTTCTCCGTACACCAAAAGTGAATGTAAATATATTTTTATAATTTTAAGGACAAATTTATGTCGTTCAACATCGAAGACTTTTGCAGTTGGAGAAACCACTTGTGTTAACCAATAATTTGGCATACATTCAAGGAGTATTTGCTCAAAGTAACGCCCTAAACGTGTTTTCCTTTTCAATTATTAAAACACACTTCTAGGCAGTAACAATTTGATTTTTTATAAACTAAAGGGTACATTTATTTATATATTCTCTTCTTCGATAACACCAAGAATCCGAACAACTAGTGTTGACTTTTAGCCGAATAATTCAGCAACTTTCATATACTGATTAATGAAATACGAGTACTGTTTTTGCAAAACTCTATGATCCCTGCACAAAAGTTTAACATTGCACCTGGGATGACTATTTAATCAATCAAGAAAACAAAGAAGAAGTGTATGATGTACGGCAAAGCAATGTAACCGGAAAACTCCTGAATTTTGGGAGGCTGATTTATCAGCAGCCACCAGGGCTGCCACACACTCGAACCGCAGTTCCAGAGCTGGACGTTGAACAATCTCACCACTGCGGCACAGCATAATTTCTTTGACAAGAAAAGTATCTTCCTGCTGTCGTGAGAAGAACAACGATAGAGTTCGGAGATGGCGTCTCAGACTTTTTAGCATTTCTTCCGCGACTGAGCAGCAAAGGCAGGGATGAGAAAATTGGAGTCCTCTCTTGTCGCAAGAAAGCAAGCTCCGTTTCGGATCATGAACCACTTCCACTCAAGTACTCAAAAGGGAGGACAATGTGAAACAAGAAAGGAAAGTCTTACAGATATAAAAGCACTCTTTTTCAAGTAATAGTTTTCAGGAAATGACCGTCGATAAAATGTTCGAACAAATTTCATTATTAAAAAAATGAAAGGTTGATTTTACAAGAACATCTAAGAGTAAATTCTAGTGAAACGGGAACTTGTTTTAAAATCTCCTATTTCGTTATTTTAAAATGTTATTTTTATCGCCTTTGAACCCACAATGCCGTGACAGAACTTCAGTTAAAAGTAAATGAAACTAAAGTATGGTTTGAATTGAAATTGGAGTCTCTTGGGGTTTCATATTTTTTAAGCATCACGAGAATACCGAGAGGCAGTGCAGAAAGAGTTATAAAAAGTTTCATATTACTTATACTATACATACGAGCAACACAATTCTTCCTCAACAATGAAATCGATTTTTTTAAGACCGAAGATAGAGGCAAAAGGGATGTGAATAGGAAGGTACTATTTTCGGATTCAGATTACTGAAAACTGCCCAAAAGTTATCGCAATGAGTTTCTGTAATCCATAGAAGCAAGTTAGTTTTCAAGAACCGAGAAGGTAATTACCGCCCAGGTGTCTGCATGCTGACTACGGCCTAAGTCTTATCACCATTCCGAAACACCAGACTATCATTAGTTCTTTAGGTATTCATATCCACGGAAAATACGCATTTAAATTTTCGATATGCTTTTTTTTACTATGATCATTAAGAAGGACATTGTTGGACCACCATTAAAATTAACTAATGCAAAAATGCACTAATGCATCAAAATCATTATATATAAAAAGAGTGTGATTAATTTTCCATACCCAGTGCAGTATCTAATATTATAAAAACAATTATCTAGCAGAAAAGAATTTGTCGTCGCTTTCTACTGAAGTGGGCTGACCTGATGGTGATGATAACTGATCCCAAACTGAGGGTTCCAACTCGTACAACCACGGGATTGAAACACCGGAAGTAGTGACCTCCGTTTGATCTACGGCAGGGAAGAGAGAAGACACAAAAAGGCAAGTAGTGAAAAGTAGCTGGCGCTCAAAACAGCTGTGTTTGTTCACTAAAATACGCCTCATGAACAAGGCGCTGTAGGGTGGAACGATGCCTTGCGCGAAATTCATGTTTCGCCACACTTCCGGTTGTTTCTTCTTCGCGCGTGCAGTTGCGTGAGGATTTCAAGTGAACCCACTGCCTAAGCGGCTGCATGCCACTCCCACTCGGTTATTCAACATATGACGACTCGTCGAGAGGCAATCTTGTTCTTGCAGTGTGTATTCGTTTAATTTGTATGTTAGAGTTTCAAACACTTTTTCAAGTATTGAAGGCTGCTAAGAATCGCATACTAATGGAATTTCGGTAAACTGAGATTACCAAGGGCGAGGGAGGGGGGAGAAAACATCGGACCCCAGAATAAACTGCAATATAATTGAATGAAAATTGTACATATTTACGATATAATTTTACATGTATTTAGCAATATATTACAATCATTTCCTGCAAGATTCCCGGCTGGGGCCAAAATAAAGCTGTAGCTAATACAATCGCCTCACTTTCAATATCCATGTGACCGACAAAATGTTCAGGCAGGCCAAGTACGCTTGATGAGAAGAGAGAGGATTTTTATCCACTAATAATCATGAAATATGCTTTTAAAAATATGCATTTATGATCTAAAAATTCAGAAACATGCGCTTTAATATGCAATTAAAATTAGCAATATTTCATTTCCTATATAGCTCTTTTTGTTAAAATTCATGAGAAGCATGCTTGGAAAGAAAATATATTTCTTTGTGCAACATAATACAACTTACCTCACTTCACGGGGTAAATCATTCAAGTAAATATGCACCTTAGTGAAGTACATTCTATATCTTATTTCATTTCTGGTTTAAAAAATTGATATCAACAAATACCCTACATTTGCACAAGTATTTCCTCAACCATAGAAAAGGGAACAACGCAGACTGTGACAAACTCTTTCTAATCAATGAATGCTCATAACTAAATATATTCTGTGAAAAGATGAAACATTTTAGAGAGAAATCTCTATTTAAAGGAAATATGCAAAATATGCAAAATATGCACCTATAATTACACGATTATGCACCAAACCACCATCCAATTCTAACCAAATGACAAGAAATTTCATTTAGCTTTACCCTGAAGCAACAGACAAAAATATACAAAATCATAGATAATATGAGATGATGATAATATGCTCGCCACATGTCTCCCTTACTTCCCGGCATGGACAATAAACAAAAACGGGGCCCGGGCCTGGGAACAGGAAACCGCTAACTGGCGTAAGCGGAGTGATCCGACCCTAAAAATGCCAAATACATACATTTTTTGCAAGTTTGTTTTAAAATATTTTCAATTTTTGATGCATATATAACATATACATATGCATACACATATGCATATATATATATATATATATATATATATATATATATATATATATATATATGTATTTCGAACATATTCTGTACACTCAGTCATTTCCGCGGGACCACAGAGGATCATGTCCTTTAAAAAATAAATAAATAATTAGTTCAGTATTCACTACGTTTTCAACAACTAATCTCTACATCGACAGATGCTAAAATATGATTTCAGAGTGTCAATGGGCTGTAAGAGAACGCCGGTGTTTTCACGAAGCAATTACGCATAGCGACGGCTTCATTTTTTTCTGTAAACATCCGATAAGCATTGAAAGACGAAACTATCAATGGGAGTTATAATAAAATGTAAGTAAATAAATATAGGTTCTAATAATAAAAAAATAATCGATGAAAGTGTAACTCTTTACATCTTTCACACTCTACCACCGTAACCACCTTAGGTAAAGAACAGAAATACAATGTAAAACGAGTCTTTTCAACTTTTGAACAATTAAATAATATACGTTAATTTTTGATGTGGAAACGAAGTAACTAGTGAATTTATACCTTATAGTAGTATTAAATTATTATCTTTACTATAACTATGACGCTTTATTTACGTTTTTACATTCGAATCAGTGATGCCCTCCCAAAGAAAGGCTCATTTCCGGTAGTAAATCATTAATAATCGCTGTAATGAAAAATAATATAATTATTTTTATATCCGGGAATATTTATATAGCCTTCTCTGAATCACAAAAGTTTCTTTTCAATAAACTATTATCAACACAAAGGTACAGATTTAATCCACATAACTTAAAAAATTAAATAATAAATGAAAGTAATGATGTTTGTTATTCTTGGAGAGCGCAACAGATTTTAATGATTTTTTAGATAAATATCAAGACGCAGCTTAGAATCTCATATCAATTTGATGTTCGACTATCAGTGTCATCCCAGTGAAAATGGTAGGTAGTGTTTGACAGGGATAAAGGAATACGCCAAAAAAACGAACGCGGCTAAAACGAACGTATAGACAACCGAACGTAAGACCATCTGTGAAGCAATCGTTAATGCCCTATTCCGTTCGTGAATATCCCATTAGGAGCAGACTGATGAGAGATTTGTGATAACATTTAAATAAATAGATTTGTAAATTAGAATAAAGAACAGTCGTAATAACCCAAATTATACATTAATTGCAGACAAAAAAACCTTGCAACATAGTATGTACTTCCCTACGTTAAAATAAAAATTATATGCTTTCTAGGCCTCTTCTTTTTTCACTTTTTTTCCAAAGCCATGAGTACTGAAAATTAATAATCACGAGTATGTAACAATTTAGGGTGTACGTCGGTTTCATCTTCTGAACTTGTTGCTTAATTATTTGTTAATGGTTGATTGACTTTCCTCTTTGAAAGATCTTTTTAATATTTAGAGATTACAATTTTTCTTCCTTTATATTTCGCATTTTCCTTTTCACTTTTTTCATTCTCTTTGATATTTATTTCTTTCACTACTAATAGTTTTTGCAATAACATTTTGAAACAATAAAATTGTTTCGTATTACGCCAAGCGTATTTTCAATGGGATAATATGATACATAACTTTTCTCGCTTCCAGATGTATGAATGAAACATTTGATTGGAAAGCCTATCTAACTATTCACATATCCGAAATTTTAAAAAATTCAAAAGAAATGTCTAACCAAAATAGCAAGAAATATTTCTTTAAATGCAACTGTTAATTGGTTAAATTTATGTTAGACGCGTCTTCAAAGCGAAATATTTTTGTGAAAAGAAAAGATGATGTTAATGATTTTTTGGAGTTTGTGGACAATGGATCACCCCCTAAAGAAGAAAAGAACGAAAAATATTTATTATCCCCATTTTTGTAACCTCACTTTTCCTTAATATTAGAACAAACAAGTATAAATTATCAAGTTTAAATGTATGTTCAGCTGCTGGGGATCCCCTGTAAGTGAGAGGCCTCGCAGAAGGGACTCCCTGAGCTGCTGCACCTCCCACGTAATTGAGGCACTTGGCACGAGCCACCGCCTGCGAGCCAGCGCGACTCCGCGGGGCGGTGCGTGGGCGGAGCGGTTCATGGCGGGGTAATGCGGGGCGAGGCAGAGAGGAGAGGGCGGGCGGGAGCGGAGGCAACGTGCAGGGGGCGGGGCGGGGCGTGGTGGGGCGGGACGGGATGGGGCAGGGCGGGGCGGTGAGGCGGGGAGGAGCGGGGCGGGGGGACGCCGCGAGGAGGGGCGTGCAGGAGCGGAGGCTGAGCGCGGGCGGGGCGCCGCGCCGAGGCAGATTCTGGCTGCCGTCTGCACCTTGCACCCGTCGCGCGCGCGCACGCGGGCGGCGGCGGTGGCGGCGGGGGTGGCGGCGGCGGGGCGGGCGGGGCCGCGGTCCCGGTGGGGCCGCGAAGCAGAAAACCGCGGCCGTTGTCACGCGCACGCCGTTAGCCCGGAGCACGCGCGGCGCCACCCGCGCGCGCGCCGTCACGGGGATCGAAAGCCCCCCTCCCCGCGTGTCCCTTCGACCCCCCTCGCCACGACCCCCGCGCTCTCTTCCCGTCTCCCGCTCCTCTCCCGCTCCCCTCCCCGCCGCCTACTCCGTGTCTGTCGTGCGCAGATACAGATATGCTGCGTATCGCGCCCCGTGCCCCGCGCCCGGCGCCGCTTAAATCCGTTTCACGCGTCGCGATCTGCCTTCCTAGATCGTGAGCTGCTAAGGAGACGACAGCCCTCGCTTTTTCTTAGCCGAGTGCTGGCGCCTGCTCCGCTACCGTTGACGCTGCACACGAGTAGCGGGTGAACCGGCGACGATACTCAGCGGCACGTCGTTACTGCCGGGGGCGGGGGGACGCCCTTCCAATGTTTTCAAGCACCTACACTCAGTAGTCAATTTCTACCTTCTTATACTAAACTCACTTTCAGTAAAAATGTAACGATGATATTTGTTTGTTACCATACATTCAGACTGCAACGATAACATGATGTATACAAAAATGTTTTCTTGTCATTCATTAGTCAAAAATGCATGTGAAAAGATCTATTTTCTCATATATTAATTATATTTGGCCAATAGGTATACATGGACAGACAGTCTATAAAACCAAAACGAAAATTAGAATATCTTTACAAAAATTTTATTAGTCATAATTTTCTGAGCGACGTTTCGGGGAATTCGTTTTTCCCCATCTGCAGGTTACAATACAAAGTAGAAAATTATTACTATTTTGAAAGGAATATAAAGTAAGAAGTTACAAGATAACTGATTCAATAGCAATGATAAATTATTAAAACGAAACATAACACATAATAAATGCACATATAATACATGTAGATTATTATAAAACACCTTGCGAGATGACATTAAACGATTAAATTTGATACAAAAGTTTAAATCCCAAGTGATCCCAAATCATTTCTGCCCATTTAAATCCCAAATCATTTCTGCTGCACAACTGTTTCTATACAATTAGAGACTATACCGAGCATCCAAAAGGAGAGTAATATTAATTTTAACAATGACATTTAATGTATTATATACCATTTGGATTGTAGAATTCTAAAGAACCTGTAACAAGTATTGTACTTCAGCTTCTGGGTCAATGACCTCGTCTCGATAAGGTTTTCGTCCACTTTCCCAGATCCTTGAGAAATGCTGAGATGCCCCTTTGTTTTGCTTCTGGACATAAATGTAACTTCAAATTAACTTCTCCCGATAGCACGTCACACAGTTTTTTACTGTTTTTGACGTAAATAAATAAAAAAGCTTTCGATGTAAACTAATATAGGGACTCACCATTATAAACAACAACAAAACATACAAATATATACAAATATGTACAATATAGGGTGCAAACGCACGTCCAGCATGACAATCATAATGAAGCATTTGAACTGACTGTAAAAGAAATGGCTGCGACTGTTAAGAGGTAGTGTCCATGTAAATCTAGTGGCCGTTAATATATGAGATTGTGATTATTTATGTTTGACAATATTTTATTTTTTAATGTTTATACAGATCTATTTTCTCCATGTTCCTCCATGTAGTAAGTCAATTCCTTCACGAAGGGTATAGTGAGGGATAATAGCAAATATTTTTTATTATAGGAAACTAATATTTTCTTATTACTTTTTACCAGAAACCCTTATTTCCGCTTGTATTCAAAATTAATCTTTTATATGGGATAGGTTAGTCATCACAGAAGTTACAAAAACCATCACAGAGTACACTTCTCCATATAGTTCGTCACCCTCATTTTTAACTGTTGTTATGTTAAATAAATATAAATAAGGCATGTTGTGAAGAAGCTCCCAAACAGGAGGGTAGATGTAGGTCTACCTTCACCAGTCTGCATTTTCATAACCAACAATGAGGACCTACAAGCACATTGCTTTGCTCCTCTTCTCTAATCATCGCCGCTGCCATCGTGTCCGTAGCTGCCGTCATTTTCTAAGTTCATTGTCAGAGAATTTTATTGAATTTATGAGTAGTTCGGTATAACTTCAACTTTTTCTTCTACGCGTGAATCTTGTTAACTTTCATATATTAATAATGAAAATTGTCGAGGCTGAAACTAACATTCTGCTGGGGTACTAGCGTTTAAATCACGCCCTTTTATGCTTCCCCGAAGCTTTCATGCTTACGGAGCTTTCTCGATTCTGCAATCGGCGATGGAGATGGATTTAAATCACATTGATAGCAGCAATAAATCAGTAACCGCTCTTTAGATTCAGCCACGTCTACAAGCAAAACTACAAATGGTTTTTGTATTAATGTTCACTGAATTGGCTAGATAACCTAAGTCTTTCAATTTCTTCATCCCACATCATCGTAATACAAATCATAAAACGTTTTGCTTTTAGACCTCGTCCGCATTAAACGTCCAAAAAGACGTACCAAATGTAATGTCAATGGAAATGGATTAATAAAGTTCCATTTGTGGTCGCAAAACGTAATCGTTTTGTATTACTACTTCAAATGTATTTCTTTGTAACTTAAAGTGCGTTTTACCTAGAAAGTAATACATTTTTAATTCCAGTTATTATATTATATTATTTTTCTTCTAGTAAATAACACAGCAATCACTTTCAAAAGCGCACTTGTGACAAGAGAGAACGTCAAATATCCGAATACGGGCGTCTAACAATCACAATCTGAACTTGTGTACCATGCGACAGTAAGTAGAGCACAAGCATGGCCTGTGCCTACGCTTACGACCTAGGAGGTGAACTCGCACTCTGTGAAACGAGCTTTGTACTTCTTTTTAGTAATTAAGGATCAAAGGAAGCGAGTAATTTCAGAGACACATACACACAGTGCGTTTGTCGGTTTTACGCTCCGAAATAATAACCTAATTTTTATCGCCCACAATTCTTTCTAAATCTGATTACTTTCACGGTGTATTTTAATTGCAGTAGAAGTCTCCAATGACTATTTTTGCCAAAAAGAGTTCGACTAAATGCCAAGCGTGGAAGCGTGCGTCAGGCATAAGTGCAGGGTGAAGTCACATGCGCTCTCCACAACAATTAACAAAATATCTCCGCGCGCATTCAAGCGCATGAATGGACGAGGACTTTTGTTTCTTTTAGGAATAATTTCAGATAGCAAAAAGAAGGCACTATTATGAGAAATGCTCTCTCTACAAGGCTGGAAAGTTGAATCTTTGCAGAAAGTAAGGTTACGTAAGACGAATGTTTTCTACGCGGCGACAGTCGAGGGTGTTCCTCATCTTCTGCATTGTCTCGAATCTTGAAGCGCACACGGTAAGTGGGGAGGGTCATCCTACTGTCCGAACTATTGCACTGTCTACTGATGTTTACATGAAACCACTCGCGGTCTGTAGACCAATTGGCTGTCCTCATGCAAATGCCATTTTAAAAATCCCATTGTAAAAATGTAGAAATTGTATTTGGGGGCTGCAAAGACCCAATGAGGACGAATCGCAAGAACCTAATCAAAACGTGTCACTTTACTCTGGATATGTGTTTCTAAAACTGTTTAAAAATCTAACGAAATATTAGATTAATTCATTAGTATTTTTGATTGCATTTTTAAAGTAATAAATACTCTGGTTGGATCTGCATTCCATTTCAGTGCAGTGGTGATGCGGCAGCGTTGCTGCAATTGTCGAGAACCAACCGCACTCTAGATCAATCTTTCCCTGCAATCTCCAACCTTTTACGGAACCCTCGCCATTATTCCAATTGAAATTGTAGCCGTCTCCCATTACTTCTTTATTAATGTGTAGTGCACTACGTCAAATACGATTATGTGTTAATTTACGTTCACAAATATACTGAAATTTTGTTTTGGTGACAGTTTTAACATTATTTTGTTCAAACATTGTTTTCCAATGTATATTTCGTGTTTAGCATCTATGTATCCCACAGAAGAAATGTGTAGTCTGTAGAAAATATTTGTTGCTTTTCGTTGATTCCGTATGTCGTTTTTACAAACTATCTTGGGGGTGTATGTACTACATTTTTACGTCAGCCAACATTGACAAAACAGTTAATGCAATGACCATGTGCCGCCTATTAGAAAGTACAAAGTGTGATTATAGCGCAAAAAGAATGTAACGCGACAGATGCTATATTTCCGTCTTACGCGTGACATTTTTTGCAATATTCTTCGATTGGGAAATATCGTCTATTAGCTTTATTCAGATCTGAGTGCATCACGTTTATCAATGAAAAGCAAGAATTTATGTAGTGTGTTTGTTTGAATATGATCAACAAAGATGATGCCATTCCTGTAATCTTTTTCGCAATTTTTTTTTCTCGTGGTTACAAGCTTTTAACACTTTGGTCACTTAAAGTGTTTGTCTTCGTAAGCTCTTTGGTGCAACTTAGAGTTCTTGGAATTGCATTCTACAGCGCTACAGCACGATCACGCACAAAACGTGATTTGCTTGGCGTGGTAAGGTAGCGTGTATAAAGCACAGGTACTGCTACACATTCCCTGAATTGCACACTTTTTGTTGGAGAACAACACACTCACAAACCAACTGAGCTTCCATAAAGTAACATGTCGTTGTCTACCTGGTTACAGTAAAAATACAATAATTTACGTCAGATGTCTTAAATTTCTACTAGTGACAGCTGATAATAAATCATAATGCTAATCAAATATGTTGAATAACTGCATTTAACCATTGTTCTTTTCTGCCATTTACTGCGATATATTGATTTGAAAAATAATAATATGAAATAGCACCATCATTCATTATCATATTCAAATATTTTCAATCCAATACTGAAAGATGTGCTTCCTCCCCCCCACACACAAATTTCCATTATTTCTGTCTTATTTCGTGTAGCTCCTCAAGAACTACAGATGTTTTCTACCCATTTTTGAGTCTCCTGTGACACTACTCTCTCGGAATTAAATGCAGTATATTTCTTGCCCATCTCCTCGACTACCTATATGACCGGCCCATCTTCACTTCATTTCTCTCGTTGTCACGGCCAAACCTTCTACTTTCATAGTATGAGGTCGACTCCATTTATTTGTCTTCCTGCCTCTTCTAATTACTCCTAGCATGTATTTTCCATTGTTTACTTAACCCATTGTTTTTGTGACGTTTGCGCTTGAGGCCCTCAGCCGTACGGCATCATAGACAAGGTGGAGGGATTAGATTATAGTATAATTTAGTTTCCGTACACATCGGTAACTTTATTTAAAACAAAATAAAATTCAGTCTTCCAAACTAGATTCATCCTAGTTTTCCACTTGTTTAAATAACAATACCATGTATAAATTCAAATTTTCTGCTTTCTACGTAATTGATACGGCAATAATATGAACAATACGGCAATAATATGAACTCAGTAGTGGCTCCATACATTTTCCAATAAAGGACAAATACCTTTTTTTCTAGGGGTAACAAATTATTTGATTACATTAAAAAATATGCAATAAACAACAAATAACTATCAAAACTTTTATTTGAAATATTAGTCATTCAGAAAAAATATCAAACTAAGCCAATTGTATTTGAAAAGGTCCCTGCGCAGCGATTTCTTTCTTCTCCTCCATCCATGTTGGATTCAAAATATTTTCTGTTCTGTATGAATTACATCAGTACCTCCGAGGTACAGATGTAATTCATAATGGAAGGTCCATGTGGAGGGCAATCAGCCCATCACCCGACTCTAGTGTTGAGAATAGGGATAGAATGTGCAAGAAAGGTTCGCGATCCCAATTTTGAAGTTATTCCTGTGAAGTCAACATGGACTTGGAGGAAAATAGGAAAACGACCCTTCAGCAGTCGGCCTGTAGAATTCTCACCAAGTTGTATCCACCAGCTACTTAGTTGGTGTTCGTTTATTAGCAAGGAGTATGTTAGCATTCGAATGTGTTGATATCATTTTTACATTTTGATTTTTAGGCACAGAAAATTTTTCCGAAGTTGCAGGTACAACTACAACCGTTTATAAGTAACAGGCTGTACAGAGAAAGAGCGAGTAACGGGTAAAGAAATGTACTCCCGATCACTTCATTATTACTTACATTCCCTTACTCTGCGAAATACCACGAACCACTATTGTTACACGAGGCCTTATTTTTCTGTTACTGAGTTAACTTTTATTTCTACTTTTGTTTTTTAATGTGACTCATAAAATGCCCAACAATCCATTGTGTGATGTCATTACACTAACTTACAGGCACTTGAATGTGGAAATTCATTTGTGAACTTTGAAATGAAAAATCCGATCAGGGGACCTCGCTCATGTGTTACCTATGCCCAACCCAACAATTTGGAAAATACTCGTAGAAATGTCTCTGTTTTTGTCGAGATTCATGAACATTGTTTATGAATCTTGAAGTCATCAGAATCAGTCATGATAACTCCACTGATTGGGGTAATGCATAAGTAAGTTTTAAACGGTTTTACCAGCGGTCTGCGCTCAGTAAAGCTACATTTGAAAGCCTGGCGTATCTTGCACTGTTCTTCGTATGCGTTGAAGTGTGTTGTTAGCGGCGTGCGTAGGTAAAACTTTAAGATATGCCGAAAATGTCGACGTGTATGTGTGCTGTTAGGTCTGTGTGTGCGCGCGTGCGTGCGTGTGGCTGGGCGCTCGTCCTATTACAACCTTGAATTAATTATTTTTTGCACATTTTCCGGAAGGTCTCTTCGAAGCAGTGTTTGTGGATTGCGAATAATACCAGCAGAGGCATCGAAATGTGACGTAAATGTGTAAACACCTCGCATTTCTTTCTAACCAGCCACATCGTTAAACAGTTTCAAACAGTTCAGAATAAAATAACTCATATTAGTTTTAGGAATAATTATCGCTAATTGCAATAGTATTAATAGTACAATTAGAAAAATGTATTGTAGATAAAAAACCCTCTTTTTTGGCATTCCACCAAATGAAACTCTTCTCAGGTAATCATATTTACTGACGATGTGAAGGTGTTGCCGTGGAGTAAACGCGCCATCTTCCTTACCGAACGTCATTTCCTTAGGTACTTTTAGGTTCAATAGAATTATTTGTATTCATCTCTCTCTATCCACGGTATACGAATATTGTTAAAATAGATATAACGCATCACCCCACAACATAATACTAACGTGCCACAGCAACAGAATTCATTTCTTTACTATCCTGCACGCTTTTTTATGTGCTTTTGAATGGTTCAATCCACTGCTAAACTCTTCGCCAAGGAAAAACATTGCACCCACATGTGCTGAAAGTTTCCTAAGGACTTCAGCTTTTGGTACACATTTAGATGGCAAAAAACAGATAACAAAAGCATGTTTTTTGTACAAACGGAGAAAGGTGTAGTCATGTTTACATTGCAAAACGAACATTAGGCGATAATGCTGAAACGTATCATAAACAAAGTTAACGATGTCATCTAAAAAGGATGGTGAATGTACTAAGTTGTATAGTCAAGCTACAGACAGTTATAACTGAAGTATAGACTTATTAACTTAGCCTGGTAGTTTATAATACTGGGAGGCCACAAGTAAATTAAAGTTGAATTTTCAAAGGCATTTTTTATTTTCCAAAATTATGATTGCAAATAAAATTGTCATAGATGCTATAGAAAAAAATGCCAAAGCCAAAGTTGCTACGGAATCAAAGTTAACATTAAGCCTATCACTGAGGTAACTTGTAAGTTCCATATATTTCTTCGTATTTCTAACATCCATTGGACCATGATCATTCTTTTTATAGCATTTTTAACTACCATTTTAAGCATTTTTCTCTCTATCAGTAAATAGTTTAATCTAAAAATGTGATGCCATTTTTGAGAAAATTTTGAGACTTCCCTTAAATCCCCCAAAATCAAAATATTCGTTTCACATTTGTAGGGTATTGAGGCGAGATCAGCGGTAAATATGAACTTTCGAGAAAATAGGTTCTGAACGGTTTAGGCGCACATGTTGACCTCAGACGGACGGACAGAAAGACGTTTTGCCATAAACCAATTTTTCGTTATCAAGGACCAAACGTGGAATTTGACCACGCAGCGTATTTTATTAATTATAAGAGTAAGGTACTACTTGTAACAGTAAGATTTATGTACTTTTTTAAATCAGAGGCACATGATACTTTTTCTTATGAAAAATTGCCACTTTCTTCTGCAGCATTTCTACATTTGTTTTACTACGTAGGTACGTAGTAGACGCTGAGTTAAAGTGATCCTAATATAACCATGCACGAAATCAATTATCATTAAAACTGACTGACTAAATCTCTAGGACGCAGTAGTGGATACAGGGAGTGCTAGGCCGCCCCCAAAATGCCTACAGTTTTTGTTTGTTACCTTCTTTTATTTGGAAAAATTGATTAAAATACTTATGTTAGAATTACGCAAGTATTTTAAAAATAATAGTGAATAGTATCATATATACACTACAACATGATTTAAATTTAATAACTAATATGTTTATTATTCAACAAAAATTTATGATGCCCCCGCCAAAATAATTATCGGCTGGATCCACCCCTTCTAGGAAGTATAAAATCCTAATCGATGAAGGAAGAAAACGGCTCTTGCTTATCTAAAAAAAATCCATCATTGCACATTCTCGGACTTCCCACGAATATCTTACGGTAATATGTGCAGAAATCAGTAGAAATATTTCATGTTTTTGTACCTTCAGTTTTCTTTAAAAAAATGGAAGTCCTATTTCCTCGGTTTGTATATGATATAACGAATCCTAGTGAATGAATTTGAGTAAGTAATCTGTATTTCAAGACCTCGTAAGTCTGTCAACAACTTCTGGGCCCATTCCCGACAATTTAGGAAATTAGTATGCTCCAAAAATCTCGTATGAATTGAGAGAAGACAACTTAGTATGTTTAATTTCTATTAAATATGCTGGGTGCGTCAACCGTGTCCGTGCCGCTAGGGGCGCTCCTCGTCAGCTCCGGCACGGAAAGGAGACGGAGGGGTGACGGAGGGTCGGGTGCCCCCCTGCAGCAAGTGGCAACATCGTCATCCTGCGAAACGGAGTGGCTGACGCCCGGGCTCGAAGCCCACTTCACCTGCACTGGTTCACACAGTCCTGTGTTACACATGCTCCGACTTCCTCGCGGAGGCGAGGAATCCCGTGAATTGACTTCACTGCGTGTTGTATTTCAGCGGTGTCTGACCCTAGGTGGCTAACTCGATGTGGCGATCCAGTCTTGAAATATTTTTGTTACGAGACAGCTTTCTGTAGACGTCTCAGCAATCAGGGCCACATTTTTACACAATTGTAACAAATTAAAATAATATTGATTATGTTAATTTATTAAATATAAATTAATGAATTATTTGTAAGTAAAACCTTACAAACTGTTTGTCGGTAGGGGAAACGTGCAGTCTGTTGAACTTGAAACTTGAGCTCCAGAATAACACGCATTTTGTTATACTATATTAAGTTAAATTATGGATAAAAGTAGAAAGGAGCGTGTTTGAAAAAATTTCATAACAAGAAATATTCACTCTTTGTAATAATTTGCCTCAGCAAATGAGCTAGGGATTTTCACTCATCCCATATCCTGCCCCCTCGGAATCAACTGGCTTCATGGCGAACATGAAGTATGGTTATTTGATGATACACTGTTCACAAAATATCTGTAATTCTCTCAGAGCTCAAGAAAACGTGAGCATTTAAAAAAATGCATTAATGCCCAGGAGCGAAAAAATGGGTAATCTAAGCATTTTCTCAATGCGTCAAGGGAAACTGGACTAAAAATCTATTCGGGATGGGGAGTCATTGATCTAGAAACTGAAATTGAATGCTTGCTGCAGCTATAATTAATGTTTCAATGAAAGTGTTTTAAATCTTTTTGAATAGCCACGAAGAGTGAAGTATTACATCTCCCAGTTCATGTAATCACTTAGAAATTGCTCATTCATTGACGTTGGAAAACGTTTTTTATCATATGAAAGCACGGAAATTCCTAACCTTGCTGTCCGAATATATGATTTATTAAATTCGCTTCTCCACACGTGTCTGAAATATTCTTTGAAGATTACTTTCCCCCAACTAGAACATTACGTAACTTTGATTCCTCACCTTCGATAATATTGTCTCTCAATAATTGGTAATTTCAGTCAAGTGCTGTAGCTGGGATCACTGAATTAGAAAACAAAGAAGCTTGTTGTTAAAACAGTCACAAATAAGCAAACATAACCCATTGTCAACGAACACTGTTTCAACCATTGACTTTGCATCGAATTACGGTGTATTTATGCACTGAACAAAGAAAAAAGGAACACCGCGTTATCAGGCGATACAAAACCTGGGTCTCTCAATTCAGGCCGACCTCAAATGAAACGCCCATTTAAATGAATTGAAAACAAAATTAATTTCAATATGCTAAACCTTCAAAATTCTTTCAAATTCATTCAGTCTATAAAGACTGTATGACGGAGTATAAACTGCTTGTTGTGTGTAGGTTCAACATCATGGGAACGTTCTTTAATTTGCGAGCAGAAACTAATGTTTTACGTTCGTTCTCTTGCCTTTTCGACAGTACCAGATGCTGATTGGATGGACTATTCGTTGAAACTGACCTTTCAACTTTTCCCGATAGATGACACTTCGGACGCTTTGAGAAAACTTGTCGACCATCTTGAGAAAATTTTACTTTCATTGTTTATTGTGTTTATAGATAGAATCATCTGAAGACGATTCATTACAATTTTGCTTAATGTTGCTAGAACTAGGTTTCCTGTTCCACCATTTAGCAGGGGATCAGATGGCTCAACAATAACACGTTATATTTACATATATTCCATTCCATTGCCTTCTGTTGAAGTGAAGAAACAACAAAATACAAACAATGTTTACCCGCCTCCTTCGATGGAGCGGTCCAATCAAAGCAACATTTTGTGGCTCAATTTCGACAACTCGTTTAGATATAAGAAACATAACGTTGTTCAAGTAAAGCAACTTTAAGTCTTCCTATTAGTATTCGGAAGCTGATTAAGTATATTTGTAACTGTAGGATAAACGTTCCAATTCTTATTCCCTTCGCTTACAATGGCTTACGATATATAACACAAAAAATAGTAAGAAACTTGATAAAAACACTGTAACACATACCCTGTTCATTAAAATAACTGCTATTCGCTTAAAATATACTAACAGTCCCATTAGAACATTCATTAGCATCGGAGCTAAACGTATGATCAAAATTCTCTCATAGAAATATGTATACATTTCTATTTAAGAAATTATTCGAATTCGACAACTTCCCCGTATCGTTTACATCAGTGATTCCATGTGTGCGTAATTACATAATTCTTTAGGTATCCTACTAAATGTGTCGTAGTTATTAAGAAATACGTATGCGATTATGGGTATTCCTGCGAACACAAAATAATATCTTTCATTCAAACGAAAAGTATTACTCACACGGACTGGAAGTTGACACTCATTCTGTGAATTATGTCAAATGCACAAAACGCACAGTTTCTGTTCATTGTTTCCTTCTAAATTGTATTCCATTGTCAAGCAGATCAAAGAGACCGGGGGGGGGGGGGGGCAGACGGCGATTCGGGTGGAGGTCAGGTGCGCATCGGCTCGCCTCTTGCCTCCACCCCTGTCCTTGCCATCATCACAGATCCGGACCCGCCGCCTCCGCCCTACTCGGGCCTCGAAGCGGGACTGCGAAACGAGGACGCTCCTCGCCTACATCCCGCCCGCGCGTTGGAGTCACTTCCCCCGCCCGCCCCTCGCCCCCTCGCCCCCTCGCCCCTTCGCCCCCTCGCCCCCTCGCCCCCTCGCCCCCACGCCCCCTCGCCCCCACGCCCCCACGCCCCCACGCCCCCTCGCCCCCACGCCCCGTCGCCCCCACGCCCCCTCGCCCCCACGCCCCCTCGCCTACTAGAGCACACGCTCCCGACACAAGCGCATCGAAATGAAGCAGACCGTTTCTTCTTACAATAAAATCACAAAGCTGGCATTCCGTTCATGTATGATGTTGCAAACGTGAAGACTGGAAACACTAGAAATCTCTGTTGGTAAATGTATCATTCTTTGCACGTGCCAGCAAGTTTTTACATGATATACACATGCATGTACGTCGTTATTATTTTCTTTATTTGATGTGAAAAAATTAAAAACTATGTGTGACGCGAAGTACACCTCGGAAGCTCACTTTTCGGACAATCAGCGTGGTAAATAAAATGTCTTTCTTCTTCTAGAGCAGTGACTCCCAATGGTTCTTCGGGGTTTCTTGGAACTGTTTAGGGGGTTCGAGGCAATTTAAAATCAATCTGAGGATGCGTGGACTGCGTAATTGTGACCCATTTTTCATTAGTATGGAAATTAAAAATAAATAGTAATAAATCGCTAGTCATATTTACGCCCTCCTTAGGAAAGGTCGTGGCTGAATGGCTGCAGGATCTAAATGATACTTGATTTATTTGAAACGCTTAAAAACTCACATTACGCTACAAAACGAGCTTTCATGAACAACATATAAGCCTGCTTTATATGCCATTTCCATCAGCCTAAAAAAACTGTTTAAACTATTTTTCAAGCCACTTACTCATACTTCCATGTAGTACAGACAGATAGCACTAGAAATAACTGAAGAACGTGGAAATGCACAAGAGATATGCTCATAAAAGTATAACTAGATTTTAAATATGTAAACTTGGATTTTATTTCTGGTGACGGGCGAATCATAAGATTTTAAGCAACTGCTCGGGTAACTGGTGAAAATTAATCGGACGAATGACAAGCGGCAACAAGTTAAAATGGAAACAACTGATTTAATAATTGTTCCGTGTAGTCACCTTGCTCGAAAGCAGAAATATTACTAAACGAAACAGTCACTTTCAGCTAACTCTGAACATTCATTATACTTAAAACGAAAAAAGTAAAATCATAAAGTGCATATCTTCGGACCGTCTATGGCAGTATTTCTGGCAAATAGCTGATAAACAGATTTATATTAATTATATGAATGTTTAGAGTAGTTGACACCCTAGATCCTTCGATAACTGCAAACACTACTGTAAAATATTGAGTGTCAATTGACAGAGTTTCGTATTTTTGGATATTACTACTAGAGACGTAACAATGTTTTGACGTTGAATGAGATGTCGTTACGACTGCTAATGATAATTAATGTTATCGTAAAATAGCGATGGAACCTTTCACATCCGGTCAATAAAACCTAAATATATCTCGTTGGTATCAAGAAAAGCATACATGACAACCCATGGTCCAAGAATTCATCATTGATGTTACACCCCTTGCGGATTACATCAATAAAACAGAAACAGATAAAATTCAAAACACATTCCCCTTTCAATAGAATATAAAAAAAATATCCAAACTTGAGTGTCCTGGGATTATTTCAATTGCCATTAGAGCAACTCATCGTAAACAAAAATATAAAATATTATTTAGAAAAATTATATTTTTCTCCTCAAAAAATTAAGCCAAAAGCTCAAAAGTCAGTCGCTTTAAATCCTGTCGGATAGTTTTCACGGTTCTAAATATGAAAAACTAGGAATATGGTATGCCTAAAGGCGCCTCACAGCTTTAGAAAACCGCGAGTGAAAAATTAGGGAATAATAATAATAATAATAATAATAATAATAATAATAATAATAATAATAATAATAATAATTTGAAAACATAATGCCGGGCTCTTTAATGTTTTCCGACTGTATTTTCTGCATGTTAGAAAAATGTAATCACATCAACTAAATGTGACAAATATTATTCTAAAACATGCATTTCAGAAAATTAATTTACTAAAAAACCTAATGAAGTAATTATAAACTAAAAATCGAAACCCGAAAAAAACTTGAATATGGGCCATGTAGGGACAGTTTTGAAAAAGAGGCTAGAGGTTATACCTTACTGGCTGCTTCTTCTTCAGTCCAACCATTAAGTTAATAAATCAAACTGCCACTAGTCGGGAATAAGTTGAAACGTCGTAATCCATGCGACCTAAATTATTTCCCCATGACTTAGTTTTCTGATCTCAATTCGCAAATTGCAATTCATGACTTCACATTCGTCTGATGCTACTCTTATGCCATATAAAATACTCCTGGCTAAATACCCCCACAAAACTATACCTTCGGACGAATCCTAATCATATCGCGTATCTGTTCGGCGATGGAGTGAGACAAGTGACTGATTAAGATGACATGGAGTTGACACATCCTTAATAGTACAAGTGCGAGAAAAGTCTCAGCAATACAGCCCATGAACTAGTTGAGCAGTGGACAGCGAGGGCGCCTTCAGAAGATATTTAAGGACGAGAAAATTATTTTTTCAACTGCATTTATATATCATAATCACTATTTAATACACACATTACTTTCCATTTAATTACTAAACAGCTGGAAAATAAAAACCACTATACGACTGTTTTTTTAATTTTTTTTCTGCTGGTAGTATCTCACTAGAAGTAGATTGCAAGACGCAGATATTGAAGACATTAAATTTTGAAATGGTTAAGTGTTTAATACAATTGTATACAATTTGTATACAATATTGTGTTGTATACAATTATGGAGCATTTTTTAATTGAGAAACAAATATCTTTTTTATCCGCTACATTTTCAAGGGAGACCTTTGTCACCACGCCCCCTTCCAGAGCCGCCTTTCCGTCCAGTGCGTCAACATTTCCGCGTGGCCCCGCACCTTGCGGAGCGGCGCGCCGGGGCCGGCGGCGGTGTGTGCGCATGCGCGCGCGCGCTCACCTGCTGCTGCTCGCTGGAGGCGTGGCTGAGCGCCTCGCGGGCCTCGGGCGCGGCGGCCGGGCCGTGGGGCGTGGCGGGGCCGGGCGCGGGCGCAAGCGCGGGGGCCGGCGCGTGGCCGTGGCCGTGCGAGTGGGCGGGGCCGGGGGTGGCGGCGGGCGGCGGGGCGAGCACGGGCCCGCGGCTGCTCACGCTGCGGTTGGACGAGGTGCGCGACACCGTGGCCGAGACGCTGGTCACCTCGAGCAGCGGCTGCGGGGGCGGCGGCGGCGGCGACGGGCGCGCCACCCCGCGCACCTGGATGAGGCCCCCGCCGCCGCCGCCCAGGCTGCCCCCGCCGCCCGCCGCCGCCGCGTCCGCGCCGTCGAACACGGCGAAGTCGGTGGTGCCTGGCGCCGACGCGTCCGCCGACGCCGCGCCCGAGCCCTCGGCCGTCAGCAGCAGGTCGTCGCCCAGGCCTCCCTGCGGACACATCAGCACTTGTTGGCACACATCACATGCGAAGTGAACGACTAGATTCAACACGTATTTCATCATTCAGCAACAAAAAGTGTAAAACCACATTTTCGTACTACTGTGCGATTATATAGACTCAACGCAACCAAACAAGGAATTAAAAACCACGCGAACGGCCGGCGTCCGTTAAGGAATTAACAGTCTACTGTCCGTTAAGAACGAACTGATCAAATAAGTTGTAGTTAAAATAGCACATGAGCTCCCTTATGTCAAAAAATCCCATTTCTTGTTTATATGATTTTTTCTTATAAGAAGATGGTATAACGAAAAGTATGGAAGGACAGCCGGCCGCCAACACATAGGACTAATCGTTATAAACTTCGACTATCGTCTCGCTTTATAAACTTCAGTAGCGTTTGTTATTTGCCGGTTATTGGCGTAAAGACGTTAATTAATAAAATATTTAAAAAAATGAAAGCCTTGAAAAACATTTTTGGCAGTTCGTACTCATTTTCATGGTTAATGAAAATGTGCTAAAATTATAGATATAGCCAAGAATAATTCTTAGGTTATTGTAAGAGAATATATCATGTCATAGACAAGTCAACATTCCTTTTTTGTTTCTTTTGGTTAATTTGATCATCGGTACAGTCTGGTAAACGTTCTTTGACAAAACTTTGTTACTAAAACACTTTGTTTCAACGCAATTATAGCTTGCTAAAATTGTTCAAATTATACTGAAGATCGCTTCAAATCAAAATAAAATTAAAAAAATATTTTCTTGAAATTTTATTATTTCTGTTGTGCCTTTCGCACATTGACACGTGTAGATAGGTAATATTTACTGTCATTAACGGTTATATCATCATTGGTTCTTTCACTAACTGAATATAGTATTGCCGACACTTTGAACTGTTTTAGAAATATTTTCAAATGTTAAAAGTGTCTACTTAAATTTCTGCTTAAAACATATTACTTTGAGCAGGTTCTTAATAAAACGATAATTTAAACATTCAGTTGAATGGAATGTTTTAAGTAATATATTAAGAATTAAATGTAAAATAATATACAAAAATAGTGAGATGCAACTCATCTTGTCGGATGTTCTTCCGGGTTTCGGCCACTACTCACCCCAGAATATTTGGGGCGGCTGCAGCCTCATCCAAGCTAATTTAAAAAAATGTTCATTTGCAAGCCCCTATTCTACAACACACTGTTCCATTCTTATATACTTACATTAGAAAAGAATTTTATATTCGAAATTATTCTTGGAATGAGAATGCCCTGCCTTATTTGCACTATCGTATATGCTACTCATAACAAAATTATGCAAAAACTATAATTGTCTTTCGCGGTGGCAATGCTGACGATGAACCTTTTTTTTCCCAATGATCCAGCCCTTAACCGCATACTGTAAGCAGCGTCGTCCGAGCACTACAATCGTCCGAGCAATACAGTGATAGCAACCTGTCATTTCATCGTCTCATTGGCGTCACGTGCGAGGGCACATTCTCGGAAGTGGGTTCGGCCCTGTGGCGGGGCACGTGTGACGCGCGGCTCTAAAAAAACGCAAAAATAGGCTTTTTGAAATTTCTTAGATTCTTCGGGACGGATTTGCAAACAAATCTTTAGTTCCCTACCAGGAGACCTAGTCGGGTTGAGTGACACCTCATTTGTCTAGACTTGTAGACGGAAATGGGGTCAAACCGTGACCGACGGACGGACAGACATATGTAAGTTATTCAAATACCACATAAAAATTTCCGGAATTCAATCCAAAAGTCATAAAAATTAAACATTTTGAAATAATTAAACGAATTTTCGACTCCCTGGCACCGAGACTTTGTCTTTTAACGACAGATTAATTTGCAATTTTCCTTCTATTTTGAAACATACACCCACACGCCCGCTCCGCATCAACATGTTTCGTGAAAGTACTATGAAATAAAGAGCAAGTCTGATATTGTAAAAGTATATTAGAACACTTACAAAGAAGAATAATTTCAGTAGAAAAATCAATTGAGACAATTTTCGTAAACGTTAATTCTAAAGTGGAATATTATCAAATATTTTAATTTTTCCCCATTTTGAAAATTGCGTACTAATGCAAAAACTTTGCATAAATATGTCGAAATACTTTTCTATATATTACTGAAATGAAATTCGACCAATTGAAAAAATTTGCGAGGATATGATAGACACAAAAGATATCATCATACCGCAGTGTTAAAAACGTTGTTTATAAGACACGTAGCTTAAATGAGAGGATACATTTATTGTAGTGTTAATATTCAAGTAGAGGTGCTACAGCAGCTCGTACTCTCTAGCATTATTTGTGTTTCTTTTTTAATTTTCGAAAATTCAGAGAGTTCAACGAAAATGGAACATACGCCGTTTTTACAGGCGTAGGCTTACATTTCTTCATTCAAGAAAAAATTGGAGCCGTTTTGGAGAAAATGTTTTTACATTACCATTACATCAAATAAAGATCTACACATATTTTCGAAAGAAATCTACACATATTTTCGAAAAATTGTACAAGATCTTATTTAAAGATCTCAATTTTAGATTAGAGTAAATCACTATGATCAATGTTGGAGTTTCTCAATGTTAATTTTTACAATTTACGAAAATACAGATTTAACAGAAAACAAGAATTATCATTTCTATAAACTTACAATGCTCTATCACAGAAAAAAACATTTAGAGCAGTCCTTTTAGATATATACGACAAATATATGTAAAAGCTACTCACATTTGCGAAAAACAGTACATAATATTATTTAAAGATCTATTTTAGAAGAACAGATTTTATAACGGAAAATCTGTCTTCAATATTTTATATGTAGGTTGACACCGAAAAATTGAACTTTTACATTCTTCGAAATTTCAGATTTCATCGAAAATGGACCCATTTTTTGTCCTTTATCTGAAGAAAAAATGTAATCCAAAAATTTTGATCAATTTTTGAGAAAATTTGAAAATGCCTCGGCTTAGTGTCGATCAGGCAGGTCAGGGGGAGAGGTCAGGGGGAGAGGTCAGGGGAGAGGTCAGGGGGAGAGGTCAGGGGGAGAGGACAGGGAGAGAGATCAGGAAGAGAGACAGGCGTTTTGCCGCAGGCCAATTTTCGCAAAACGAGGATTCCAACTACACAATGTATTAAGTTACACACTACACAATGAGTAAGTATTTTTCTACGAATAAGGATCCGGATTTATCCCCTTTTTCAATATCAGGGACCCACAATACAAGTCTATATGACAAAATAATCACCAATTTGCGCTGCAGCATTACTATGATTCTTCGTAAGTATGTAATTGGTAAGAAACTAAAAATGCATTCATTTTTTTAAAAAACGTTTTTAACACATCCTATGACATGTTCAACATGTTTTTCTTAAAAATACGTAGTTCAAAGTGAATTAATTTCATAAAATATCTGGCATTATCTTCACTCCTTACAAGTATTGCAATATACTACGACACCAAGCAAAATTTCTTAGTTCGGAGTACATCGTCTTTCTCCAGGTCGGTTCATTTACGGAAGTTACATGTAGTATAAAAATTGCTATGTAATGCTGCAAAAAATTGATATCATGACGTTGATGGATTGACAAAGATACATATTGGTGGTACCTGAACCCGAAAAAGTGTTGGTTTTGTTTCTTTCAAAACTTTCCTCTGTCTGTAAACAACACTACCACCAAAATCCTTCTCAGGTGTTTTCACAAAATAGATAATTCTTAATTGATTTGGCCGAACTCAAGGCACTGCGGATTTGAAACGGATCATGAAATATTTGGAGGCAGGCACTTTACGTCATGAAGCGTCATGATCAAGCTCCTAGGACTTTTCAAATTTTTTTTTCTTGAAATGTTTTACTCGAATGGAGAACAGTGAAATTCTGAATATGGTGCTAAATATGCTAAATATGTTTTTTTATTAAAACCTTTGAAATTTAGAAAATTTCAAAAGTTCACCTTTTTGGGGAATCTATTCTACATCTTCAAAATTGATGCTAGAGGGTTTTTTATTATTGTAATTTAATGTTGAGTAATACATCGCTAAAGCCTTTCAGTTTCAAATATTTCGCTTCTCAAAATAATCTCACGAACGTCAGAAATTATTTGATATTTTTAAAAAGAAAACTGAGATATGCCTAGAATGCAAGTTGTATGTATGTATATATTTCACACTATCAGTGAATTGTTCGTCTTTGCCGGCTAGCTGCCGGTATCCCTAAGCTCGGGCCTAATTTAATTCCCACATTTGGGGTAAAAGACATGTGCCGAACATGATGTATTCCTTTCATCGTAACTAGCAAACTCCTCATGCCTGAGATTTTCTTAATCTACAATATAAGTTGCGCAATATTATAATACTACGTACGTAACACTAAAGGTATGTGCTATTGGAGCAGCATTATTTCAATAAGACAATGGGGAAATAGCTTGGAACCGCTTCAAAGGGGAATCCAACGATTTGTTATAAGAAAAATGTAAAATCGTAACCGAAATTGAATAAGAAATCTTTTTTAATTGAAACAGAAATCGGAACGTCATCTCACTTCCTTCGTCAGAAAAAAAATAGAATTCTTCAGCCCCAGAAAGTATTCAATCATCTTTTTTGCTCATTCAATTCCCAAGTGACGTCATCGCTTTTGTCAGAGTAACTTCCTGACTCCGGAAGTCCAAACGACTGCGTTTGCGCCGAAATTTCGCGGGTTCCCGAATGAAGCCGTTTCTTTCCCTCGCTCCCCCGTTTTCGAGGTAGAGCGCGCTACAGGAAGAGCTCAAACAAATACAAAGCGGTCTTCTCGAGACGAGCAGCGTCGCAAAAACAGGCGCGTTGCCTAAAAACGTGGGGTAACTGTATCGGCTGGCGCGGCCCGCGACCGCGGCCCCCACGCCCCCACGACCCCACGCGCAAGCACAAATGCGCACCACGCCACGCGCTGCTCGCGTGGCCGAAGGTCGCACGTCGCGCGGCGGGTTGCCTACTCTGTTTCGGGGACGCAGGACAGAGTACTGCAAACCAGGGAGTAAATAAATAAATAAATGTCTTTATTGATGGCGATGCTCAGGCCATTTAGCCTGCTCTTCCGCCTGACCACTATTTTTAATACAACTTACTACACTACACCAATTTTTTTTAATACAATAGTTAATGATAAGAAGGTCATTCAAAGAGAAATTCGTACGCAATTTGGATGAGGGGGTTTTTCACCTTGAAGACAGGAATGTAAACTATGGAGGAAGGAGTAGCTAAAAAAGGGAATAATCTCACAGCATTTGTGAGATTAAATTTATTTATTTATTTCAAGTTAGGTAGGCATTAAAATTAATCATGAATATATTAGATTGAATGCTACGAGAATATACTGAAATTCAGAGAAGTTATATTTTCTGGCTCAGCAAGTTAGGTACAGAAAGGACTGGCAGGATCTTGTATAAGTCAGTGAAAGTATAATAAGTTCTACTAAATATTTCACACAGTGGTTTTCAAGGAGCTAAGATTGCGTACGTATTATTGAATAACCCCCAAAGAACACCAGAAAGGGAGGGAACATTGTCAGCATACGAGCGAAAACACATCGAGTCAAGCGTTCAAGCCTTGAGAGAAAATATTGGAAGGTAATGTATTTCGTAATGATAATACTCGTATTTAATAATAATGACTATAATATTAACAATATTAATAATATGAGAATGTATTACAAAACTGTTCCGTTATTAAATTAAGTAAAAAAAGGGGATGAAAAACGTGGATACGATCAATTTAATTTTAGGAAAAGTTTTCAATTTGAACCCCGTACTACAAAAGTATAAATTATGAAAATGTAGGAACTGTTTACCAATTAGAATATTCCCAAGACTTGTAACCCTGACCCAATATCTCCCACCCGTAAGCTAACGATATATACTACATTTATTACGTTGGGGAGTACCCGCAAGCTACGACAATTTTAATGTTCCTGAATTAATGCAATGCATTAGTCGTCTGATATTTCACGTATTCCTTCACTGTACTTTTCTGAAAACGCCTGGCCTTCTATTTTTATCCTTCCGCTGAATCATTTCCCGTGAGCATTTTGGAACTTCATCGCTGCGCTGCGCGATATCTGTTTGATAAGTTGCGCGCACTGTGAGCTCCTGCCGCAATCGGACCGCATCATGGCATTATTATCACCCACGTCTATGTAAGTTGCCTATTCATAAAATGTAATCATTAGTTTTATCTAGGATCGACTGTCACATTTTCTTCCCAATGAGAAAGAAGTTGTGCACGAGAGTCTGTAGGAAATGAAAAAAATGCGAACCTTCCAAAAGGGAAAAAAGACAAAGACTTTCCAAATATTTTGTGAAAAATGTAAAAGTTTGTTTCTTTAAAAAATGCCAAAAACATTTGTTGAAATTGTATGTAATATTATTCAATAATATTCTTTCTTTGTCAATTTTTACCTTTCTCTCCAGAAGTATTAAGACAGGGTTTGGGCAATGTAGTATTCATTAACAATTCCATTCAGGAACATGTACAAACTAAATAAAATACGTATTTCAGTAAATAGAGATTAAGATCATTTGCATTCACGAAACATTGCAGCTATATCTGAGATATATTGCGGGCACTGGCGTAAGTTTACCTATTGTGGGCACCCCCGGGTTAAACTAGAGGTCGGACGAGTCACAAATTCTTGGGTGATTGATTAGTGGTTCCGTGTGCGTCAACTGCTATGGCAATTAGTCACTTAAGTACAGTACATGGTTTCATCGCGGTATGTGGCGTTGATCTCCCCCGCTGGCTGACGGGATTCGGCGCCGACCTATATCGGCTTGCGTCAATTTACCCCAACCAGGTATTTTCCTCCAACGGAACTCCGTCACCGCCGCGACAAGCTCTAAGCTCCCGACTGGGCTCCTGACGTGGGTGGCAGTGCATGTGAGTGTGCATTTAAGTTAGGGGTAAGGATAGGGCAAGGAAGGGGAAGGGACAATCGCGCGCGCTCCGTGGCCGGTATTAGGGTGCAGCTCCGGCATTCGCCTGATGTTGATTAGAGAAACCACGGAAAACTGCCGATAATAGCAGACGGCCGCTAGAATTCTCCTCCAGGCAGCGGCTGAACTTGACCTAGTTATGAAACTTGTGTCGAAAATCCTGAAAACGTCGAACCCAGGACCTCCGGGTGAGAGGCAGAGCAGTGTCCGCTGTTGATGTCCTGAGCCACCTAACCCAATAATAATAATAATAATAATAATAATAATAATAATAATAATAATAATTCTTATTAATATTAATATAATAATAATACTTATCAATATTAATAGAATAATACTTATTATATTAATATAATTATAATACTTATTATTATTATTATTATTATTATTATTATTATTATTATTATAAATGAAACAGTGAAACAGCTAATAGACCTGATAATTTGAATCTCCACTGAGCAAGAAAATTGTGTTTTTTAATTGATCCATATGTGTCCTGTGGCGTGATGCTAATTGTAAAAAAGGGTGAGAAATTGAAAAAGAGTGATCTGATCTCTGTGATATAACAAACCATCGCTAACAGTGTGGGTTATTTATAGTAATACTACATACTTGTTCTGTACTAAATATATTCTGTGGTAGTCCAAATTGTTTTATATTTTACGTACGTTTCTGTACATTATACCTTCGACCAGAAGCGGATCAGGTGAAATTATTTCAGGGCGAGGAGCAATTAGAGTTTGGTTCCGATTTCAATTCATATCGAAGACGTTTATATATTCAATAACTCTTGTGCCATCTCCAACAAATCACCAAATGGTCTCTTGCAAAGTTTGATATCACTTTTTACACAGTACACCGGATCGCATGGTTTTCCACACCGTTCTCACATTTACGAGATATTTTCTTACTCCATTTATAGAGTATAATTCTCCTGACCAGAACTAAAACTGTTGACCCTTGGACATAAATAAAGGAGAATATGTAAGCATTCAGGTTGTTTTCTTAGGTGGGGTAATGAGTGGGCTTCTAATGTAGAGGAAAACAACAAATCTTGCCTGTTATTCTTCTACAGTAAAACTTGAGTTTAATGAATTTGCTGATTTCAAAGAAGGGTTACGTGAACAAAGTTTGCTAATCTTATGAATCGTCATGAATGACTTCGTGTACACGTAGAAAAGGGTTTTTCAGAAGTTATACGTATGTTGTAAGTTAGAACAAGTATTTTCAAAAATTGATAGGGTTTGGGGTTGATTAATACATAGAAAATACCGCAAATGCATAGATCCCCACCTATACAGCATTCTGAATTTACACCAAACGTTATATCTGAACAACGCAAGAAGCAAGAGAAAATTAAATGATCTAGTGAGAGATTTAGAGCTTCCAAAAGTCTCGGCAGAGTCGTTAGCTTGTAACCTCTAAGAGGGGATCTATCTCGCAGAAGATACAAAAGTGTACTTTTTCGCGTCAGAAGCAGTCTGAGAAATATTTCTGAATAGAAGAATGGGTTTTTCAATTGTGTATTTGGCTTGTTCGAAGTGATGCATTTGATACACCTGTCTGAAGAATCTTGTCTGACTTTCATCGACCGTATTAAATTTCAATCTCAAATCAATTTTACTCCATAATGATAGTTACCTTCCATTCCTGTTGGTTTTGAAGCGCTTAAGAAAGAATAATATTTTGATCTAAAACTATTCCTTAATTTAATTAATTATAATAATAGTAAATATAAACTTTGTGGAAACTTAAAAGAAATTGCTGTAGACTTAACTAGATTCCAACCACGCTAATCACTGAATTTCCTTCGGTGAAACACTGTTTTTCTCTGGGGCAGTAGAAATAGGGCATCTCATTCCACAAAAAATGGCTTTTATGATAGCGAATAGAACTTGGAAAATTTAATGACCACCATCAGCCTCTAGTACAATCAGAGAAAATCTTACATCCCCTCTCCACATAAAACTTTGTCTATTTTTTTAAAAGTTGGATCAAAGTGGAGGAGCACTTAAAATAAGTATGTACAAAATTTCCCAGAATAAATACTGCGACGATCAAATAAGGAGGTTTTGTGGCTCCACAGATTCGCCAAATTTTTCAAGACGTAATTTTTTAGAACATATTGGATGATTTTGAGTAGTGGGCATGGCAAGCTTTCCGAGAAATGGTAAACAATTTCTTGGGAAACAAAAGGGCCGAGAGTTGTGAGGAACTGCTTACCCCACCAAAAAATAAGATGCGATATGTCTCTCAAATTACACTTTTTAAATTCTCATCTTAGATTTTTTTTTTACAAATTATGTGGCTGCGAGCGATTAACAAGGTGAACGTTTTCATCAACCTATTGTGAGTCTGACAAACCATTAAGAAGGAAGATGGAGTACAAATACGTTTCATTCATATCGCGAACTAATAGTTAAAATTTGTTGCTCGGTGTTATGAGACGCATAAAATTATTCCGTTTAATATCCTTTCATTTTTTCGTTGCTAATTAGTCATATTGATGACCAGTATTCGTGAGATGAAAAGACTAATCTACATAAGATTGATCTCAGTTCACCCCTTTCTTCACATATCATTTATCTTCGCGAATCCACTCAAGAGAGAACTGCATTTTAGTTTCAAGGAGCCACAAATTCAAGTTTTGCTGCAGTATTTGTTTATCTGAGTGCATGAAACTTCAATAAATAAATTTGAAATAATAAATATGGAAATAATTTTAAGACGTTGAGGCTATTTATTAACTTTGGTCATTGTATAACCGTTAAATTTAACATGCATGTGACTAATAGTATCTCCCATACGTTTTATTAAAAATTAACTTATTTCAGAGAATGATTCATCATATTCACTAATTTTGCGTATATATTTATAGCTACTTGTAACAATTAAGTCTTCTTAAGGTATGTCAGGATCATTTACAAACACAATTCACCATGAAACACCAATTGTTTCCTTCTAGTAGCCATTTTCAAAATGAGAATGTCGCTCACCATTATCTTGCCCACAATAAAATAGAAGATGTTTTCAGCTGACTCTAAAAATGTGATATTATGAAAGATAGCACGAAACGTAGTATGTACATGAATAGCAAGATAAGGGAACAATGAAATCATGAATTAATTCAGAAAACGTTCATCTTGGCGTTTACCATTGTCTTACCCGAAGGCACAGGATTGTTTTGGATATTAATTTTCTGCCGGATTCTACAGTCGTAATCTCTATCTTTTCAAATCTACAATTTTAGCCAGAAAGTAAGTTTCCCTATTTTTTGCTTTGAATGTACACGCATTGAGGCGGGGAATTTGCGCATGCGTAACAGATTTTTGACGTATCAATCTTGTACCGGCCGGACAGGCCGGACAGGTCCCGCCGAGTTCCAATAGCGCGACAGCAGTGGCACGAAATGGCAGCGCTTATTCGTTCCCCCGCCGCCTGCGAGGTTTGGTCCGTGATAAAATTCCTTAATGCATAACACATCGCGCCGATCGAAATTCATCGTCAGCTCTTACTGGCATGCTTACTACAGGTGTTGGCATGCTCTTACAGGGATGCTTACTGGGCTGCTCCATGCCAATGCTCGTCCACATACGGCGCGGCAAACAGCAATCGTTCTGCAGCAGTTCGTCTGGGAGCTGTTTGATCATCCCCTACACAGTCCCTATCTCGCACTCAGCGATTTTCGCCTTTTCCTACTCCTAAAGACGTTCCTGCGACGGGAGGCCGTCAGCGTTTTCTCAACGGCGAAAAGCTGAAGGCGACTGTGTCACACTGGTTCCAGTCGCAGGCGGGATTCTACGAGATATAGAGGTAAACATAAGTTGATACCACGATATGACAAGTGTCTCACTTCGTATGGTGGGTATGTCAAAAATTGCGCGAACATTGCTGCATCTGTTGCCAATCATGTTTTGCATGTAACTATGTTGTATTTTATTTCACAAAATAAGGAAACTTTCTTTCTGGGTGCGCTACGTAACAACTTTATCTATCCCATGAATTCTTCAACAATGTATTTGTCGACCATGGACAGCTCTGTCATCACTCTGTCGTGACAGCAGTTTCCTGCAAAATGTCCCATTTTGCCAGATAAATTGTAATTTAATTTCTTCACCAATTTGGTTTTACTTTCGTAATTGTATCAAAATTATTTATTTTGATAATTTATTAAACTTTCTCTCAACGTGTCTAAAGTTATATTAGTATTAGTGAGTGAAGCTATCATAACTTGCCTAAATTGTATTGATAATGCCTGAGGGAGAATTATTATGGGAGAATAATCCCGTAAGAAATTCCTCTCGCCATTGTTCATTTAAAGAAGCCTTTTTTTGCTACGTTTAATGATTTTGAATATTTGATACGACGTTCTTCACCATTTGTGACCATCTTTTACTTATTAATTACGTACATATCAGTTCTTAATTTCCATAAAAAAAGACACGTACATTGCAAACTCACAAAAGTTTACTATTCTTCAATTATTAATCCATTTCTAAATTACTCTTAACAATTTAATATAGATGAATGAGTAACTTGACATTAGTCCATTAACAGTTTTCTCTAATTGTTTTGATTCGCTCTTCCATTCCCGTGATAAACGTTCGTTACAAATTTAACCCATTTGACATTATTCCTTAGGTTATTAATCAGTTTCTTGAAAACATTTCCTACATCATATCTCTACATTGAATGTAGCCATGGGACTGCATATCATTAAGACTGCTTTGATATTAGTATATACTTTGAGGGGATGGATCTACAGGAAATTATTTCTCACAAGGAAAGAGGTTACAATTTTTCAGAAATTGTTTAATATTATTTAGTAAAGCATAGACGTTTCATTTATAATTATTTTTAAATGTTTACTAAATCTTGCGTAAGAAATATCAGTTTTGTATGAAATTGCTCTTCATTATGCACTTCAACTCTTTTACACGTTCATCTTCAAAGATGCACGCTCTAAAATATTTTTCGGGGGTCTACCTTCCCAAGTTCATGTGTGAGCCATACTTGCCCCTAGCCCCTGTGAATCTCATATTTGCCCCCTTATATCATAACTTCAACATTTAAGCCCTATAACAAGATACTTTTATTTAATAAAAATTGCTTCAAGTGATTGTCCTGTTATAAGTAAATACATAGATAAGTATTATTTGTTGTAATTAAGGGCCACCTGCAGAAGAATACTGGTATGAAAGCTTTTGAAAAGTTGGCTTCAATTTTGATTGTCAATTTTGATTTGATTGTGAAGACATTTATTTATTTATCATCACACTACTCTCCACGACTTTACAGCAAAACATTTCAATTTACTACAAAATAGTATTTATACGCCAATAATTAATTTTTGTGGCAGGAAAAGGAGTCGGTAATTGAAACAACCGCTATTCCGCAGCCACGAGGTACCGGAAGCAAAACGCGTGGAAGACGCTGCACGTTGGGCGGCTGTTTCGGAGGCTGTTTTTCAGAGCCCGGAAATTATCGCCGAGCGTACCGCCGTGAATTATAAACCATTGTGACGTTCGAAATAAACATTTCACTGACCAGGGAGTAGAATTACCAGTCAATAGTCTACGAGATAACCAACTAAAACGAATATTTTTGTGAGAAATCATTGACTACGGACAGTTTTTATTTGTCTGGAAAGCATTTCATCTCATAGATTTCATTTTCCTTTTAAAACTATCTTCGAGCGGAATTCGCGGAATTGCACTGAAATGGATAAGTTTATCTTAGCGATAGATTTGCTGAAAGTAGAAATCCCCTTCTGGCATAAAAAATATTTAATTATTTCAGTTTTCATATTTAGTTACCAGTTCGTTTTCTTCTATCAATGAATTTTTCATTCTGAAACAGATACACGATTCTTTTCGTCGACAACACTAAGGTTATCTGTAAAAAACTAAATAGTGAATAGTGCGGTATCTGGCACCTTAAATTGGTTTCATAATAATAAGTTCAAAGTAAATAAAGAAAATCTGCCAAACAGAAGAGCATAATCAGAGACTCATTTCATTTTGGGAAATACTTAAATGAAGCCTCAAATACATTTTGAAATTTATTTCAATAAACGGCACCAAATATATAAATATTTCTCCTTGTCATGTACAATTTTTCAGAAATATGAGTTCCTAAGCGTAATTTTGCGTGAAATATAGGCAAATTTTAATTTTTAAACACTTTTTCTCAAACGTGGCATCATTTTTTGAAAAACATATTCTCCTCGTACTATTATTTCTATAAATATTGAGTCACCCTTGGGTAGAGTGATGGGTGGTGGGGTAGTGTGTAACAAGGCGCCCGTATTGTTTTAGGTAAGCATATGAATAAAGGGAATACGGATAGAATGCGCGTATTTAATGAAGTTAAAAGATGCCAGTAGTTACGCGAGGGAAGTGAGTTAACGTAAGCTGTATTTGTGTTTGTCGTAAATTGCATTGAGCATTTTGCTTCCGGATCCAAAGTGTTTTAAAGTATATGTTAATCGCGGAGACTTAGGGTGAATTTCTAAGACGTGATGTGAGTCGCGGTTTTGGAACGGAAGCCACAACTTGAAACGTGGCGCGAATCAGATTGATAAATCGATGATTCAACGACGTCTGGTGAGGTCGAGGTCTCTAGCCGAGGCTCTGGAAAATCAGTGTGGCAACATTGCCTTGGCGTGTGCGAACGACGTTGGTCGTGTGTTTTTGGAGTAGAAACTGACTAGTTCGCGGCAAATGGTGGATATACGTTTGATAGCGTAGGTACAAATTATATTTCCATTCTTATTTTGCACAATAATTTAATGAATGACGAATTATACTTTTATAATAACTACAAAGCCATGACAAAATTTCGTTCGGTATTGATACAGATGGCTCGGTTTGAAAAAGAAAGGGGGATCCTGGCAGAAATTTGTCAGAAATACACAGTATTAGGGATGAAGCGCTACTGATTTAAAGTAATTAGTGAGAGGAGGCAAGCTTGGAGGAAAATATGCGAGGAATTAACCCCATCGAATTCGAGAAAACCTCAGCGACATTGGGGACAACTACAAGGTAAGTTTTTTGTGACCAAATAGCGTGTTTTGTAGTTGCTCTAGTTTCTTAAGACGAAATACCTACCGACATATATCAGGATTAGCTAAAAAGGTTATTGAGTAAAAGTTGTAAATATAAATATTGTATATACATTAAATCAATGTCCTTACTTACAGCTTTGTTATTTTGTAACAGTGACATATTTATCTTTTGTATGACATGTAATTAATTTAGAGTATTAGGAATTTATTGGTCTGGTGAATAAGATTTTTAAAATATTATTTATTAAAAATACTTGAAACAGAACCAGGTGGAAATGGAAATGTTTTCTGGAAATGTTTGAATAATTGTTAAAATTAGAACAATTTTTGATAACATCTACTACAAACTAATTTCTTTTTTACGGGGGTATGAATTTTCAATCTGAGTTAATTTAACAAGATAATGGATACAATTCCTATTGTGGAGGGTTTCCTTGTAGATTTGAGAAATCTTAGAGATATTATTGTATTACAAAAGAAGGTACATATTATAATTATATGTTCTTCAAACAGTAATGCAGTAAGAGAGCTGCTACATTAAATATAATACACATAATAATTTATTTTAAGTTAATATCTGCAAGTTGCATTTGGTTATTGCTAATAAATATTTGCAATTTTCATGTTTTTCTTTTGCAAAATTGTTTCTTGTATTAATATTTTTGAAAGGGATTGAAAGATAAAAAAGGATAAATATGATAATAAGTGGGGGAATGTAAATGGTAGTCAGGAGAAAAGAGGATTTAATGACAAAGAATGATGAAGTTCTTCTCTCACAATTTCTACTCCTGTAACCCCCCAAAACGGTAAAAGAATAATTGTTTATTACTAAATGTTTGAATTAGTACTATTCTGAAGAGTGGGCTTGCTGTGTCAAAATAGTTCATGCATGTGGTTTTGTTTTATAGGAAGGAATTAGCAGTTTTCTTGAAATAAAAGATGACAGTCCTTGATAAAAATTGAACTAACAAATTTTGATTTTCCATTTTTTCTCAAAAAACAAAACAAAAACAATTGCGAAGAGGAATTATTGGAGATGGCAAGTCACGGCAAAAATGATAGAACATATAAATAAATAGAAACTGATAATAAAAAACAGCTTTGCTCGTACATACACTTCAAAAACATTATGACATAGCAAGTTATAATAAAAACATTAATTTGTATCTTTGTTTATCTTAATAAATAATTATGAAAAATTTGTTTGATTGAAGTGAGCTTTGAGTTACGTGTAAATCAGTAATCTTCCGTCCATGTAATTGAGGTTTGGTCGCAAAATTTAAGCCGAAAGTCGTATCTTTCGAAAAGTCGCAATCCCGCAACACCCTTGTTATCGGATTCAGTGTCCTGAACCGATGACATTCTTCCATACGTCTAAAGAACTCCATTTCTACTATTTGAGTGAATGAGCCATGGCTTTATACCACCCTTCAACAAGGTGTAGAATTTTCCAGCCGCGGCCTCGAAAATTCGACAAAGCCGCGTCATATCAAGATACACTGAGATTTCGAGCCGTGGCTCGAAGAAACAGCGGCTCAGACCTCGTCCTAGAAATCCACCCTTAAGGTCGGATTCACGCTAAGGATTTGAAAATTTGGGCGTACACGAGACATTGATCATATCAAATTGGCGAAGTTATATTTATTGTATGAAGTCAACTAACAGTCAAATTTTTGATTCAGGTGGCCCTGTGGTAGGTACAGGAGCGTACGTAGACACTAAAACTGATTTCGTATCGAATGTATGGATTTTTATTTGTGGTTGTAGCAATGGGGCACTTCCCTATACCAAATTTATCATTGCTGACCCCCTAATCCTTCCATAATTTTTTTTGTTATTTAAGGTCGCATCAACATCTAGATCAATAGCGATCGCTATTGCATTTAACGGTATGATAACTGTGAAGATGACATGATATGGTGATAATAGGGGTGAAAGGACGAACACAAATACAACCATGGCCGAGACGGGACTCTAACCCGCGATCTTTCAGTCCGAGATCGCTACGGTACTACTGCCATAATACCATAATGCCATAATACCATGTCGTAACCTGTGACAGTGCAGATATGGCTGTAGGCGTAATTAAGAAACTGGCTCCCTACAACCATAATAATGGTTCAGCACCGAGATGTGCCCATGGGCTTCCTCAGGCTCATATATGTAAAGGTATAGGGCCGAAACGGTTCCAAGAGCAACCACGGCACGATGTTCGAAGAAGCTCTTCACCCGCAATTCTTCCCACGAGAGCAGTGGTGGTTGCGGTGGGCTTAGGTGCCGATAGACGATAGCTGATAAGGAGATCCGGCAAAACGAAAAGTTAGCCCTGACCGAAATGAGAAGTGGATTAACTTTTTGAACCACACAATCACGTGATGAACACAGCGCATTCGTCTCGTGTTCCATTTATCTGGATAGTTTGGAGGTTTGCTCAAACATACAGACGGGGGCGGGGCGGGGCGGGGCGGGGCGGGGCGAGGGCGAGTGAAAACGCGCGCGGCCAGCGACCGCGACGGGCTCCCGTTGTTCCCCGTGGAGGCGCATGAAATGGCCCCATCCGCCGCGCCGTGCGCGCTCTTCACGACCCGCCCCCGCCCCCGCCCCCACCCCCGCCCACGCCACCGTCCCGCCTCCGCCGCGGTCCTCCGCTCCACCACCTCCGCCTCCGACTCCGCCCGCGCTCGCTTCGCAGTTTGTAGGCCAAGAGGCGCTTACACGACGCGCCTTGATTGCGGATGCAAAAAGTGCGCTCGGGGGTCTGGCTTGGGAATTCGGTCGTTTACAGCAGGTGGACCGCAAATTAGGAATTTTTCCTTTTGGGCTCGTTTCAAACGCTTACTGTGCTTTAGTTGCGAAGACTTTCCTAAAACATTGTATTGATCTTACAAATGAAGGAATTTTCATAGTAGATGTTGTCCCCAGACGTATTGATTTAAACTATGACTCACAGAAACTCTTCAAGTAGAGTGGCAAGGGATCAAACCCATATTTAAATTAATGAAAAAGGATAAATGTGATGAGTACATGGTCATCAGTTCTATTAGGGTAAAGAGCAAGAACATAAAGTGTGGCAAGGTGATACCAACATTGTAGCAACAGAAGCAGGGACTATCGTAATCATCATAAGATTTACTCAGGAATGTTAGTAAAGTGCTGTTAAAAATGAGGCGTACAGTTCCAAACAATAGCCTTATTAATTTTTTTTTACAATGAAGTATTCGAGACATTTGTTTAGTCCACATTGCATAGCGTCATTTGTAACTGGAAAAGTGTTCCTAAACCGCTTTTATTTCCGTGTAAATGTATTAACAGTTCGTTATGCATTTCCATAAACCATCTTCTCTTAGATGACGTTGGTATGGTGCTGAGTATTCTCTCCAAACGAGGAGGTTTAGTCCAGCGGGATTATGAGTATTCCGTGCAGCTATTAAGTTGGTTACGTGCTGCATATTTGAGTCAGTTTTACACCCGTTACTCATTATGAATTATAATCGTTATAACAACTGAGCTCATGGTGGCGTGCTGATTTTCCGTGGTGCGATCCCGTGTTCGATTCCCGGTCGAGACAAAAATAATAAAATAGGGCAATAAAATAATAAAATAATAAAATAGGGCAAAAACAATAAAATAGGGCTGTATCATTCAAATACAATCACCTCAGTTTCTGTAGCCGTGACGAAAAGAAGGCTCAGGGAGTCTAGACACGCTGATAGGACTACGTCATGCTCGCCACATGTGTTCCTTACCCTCAAAATGAATAATAATTAAAAAGAGGACCCAGAACATTCGTTCATACATACGTATATACATGTATAACATTTAAATGAGGTTAAGTGTTATATCTAAGATAACTATTTTGGAAATTGCATACGAGTAATCAAAATAGACGTAATCACTTAGCAATGTGTGTTTTTAAATTTCCTTACTTTTTCAAAAATCCATCGTAATCTACAATAACTGTTCCGGAATCCTCCTTATTCAATTGTTGATTTCCTAATGCGCCGCATTTATTTTTAATTTGTCAGTATTTCATTTCAAAGCAACGATTCCTTTACAAAAATTAGAAGAATAGAAGAATATAACGACCTTAATACAATAGTAACAACGTTAATAACGTTTAATGGTGAATAATTCGAAAAGAGGTTTTTCTTCGGGTAGTTCTCACCTGTGCAAAGGCGGGCGCTGGCGCCGGGGTCCCCAGTAGCACGAGCAAAAGCAGAAGCAGCGCCGAGGGCCGCAGCGATGGCGGGGGCGACAGCTGAAGCAGCCACCTGCACACGGCCAAACACACACACATACGTTATAGCTTTAATTTTTTTTTTATTTGTTAGTCGTATGCACTTCAAGAGTATTAGTGAATAAATAAATTACTACATTTTAATGCAGGCAATTTATATTATTTTTTTGTACATCGAGGATCATAAACATAATTAAAAAATTGTATAAGTAAACAAATCAGTTCCATCTATACGGCATTGTGAACGTTGATTTCTTTACGAAATCAATAATTTTCTTTTATAGTTGGTTTAGTCACGTGGTGAATTATCTTGACCCAACCAGACGCATAAATTTCTCGTACAAACGATAACAGCGACAAAAGTTTGAACGATTTCATATTATCTGGAATAAAATTAAAGAGCTTAATTTCAAATCTACGTATCTCTGATTCCGTTTGTGTTCTAGTTTTACATTGCAACGTATTCTTAAGACACTTCTCCAAGTGGCCAATATTCTATGTTAAACATACGTTCTACGGTATCCTTAAACCGTGGAATCCTATCTTGAATTATATGGCAGAATTTGTAAGCTCGGTATTCAATTGTTGAAACTGAGAATTCAATAAAATTTATTTCCAATTTTTTTGTTACAAAAAGATTCTGGCGAATTTGGTGAATTTTAAAGATAAACGAAAAATTCTCGCAAAAAACAAAAAATGTGGATATTTAGGTGCTTTAGGAAGAGTGAGAATTTAGTGAGTTTTTTATTGAGTTGTACAAATATTTCTTCAGAAAAGTATTATTTCATTCCCTGGTGAGCACAACTTTCCGGCAGCATTAACACAATAATACTCACATCAGCTTTGGTACAAAGTTTTATTGCTTCAAGCTGCTTATATCCGCGCTCGGAGGCATTCTCTTATTTTTGAAAACCAACTTCAAATTTTAGCCTTATTTATCACTATAACAACGTGAAAATAAAGGCTTTTTGACATTTATTATTTTAAGTTTATCATTTAATATTTAGTTATATATAATGTTTCATATTACCTATTTAAAAAAAGTGTGATGTCCTGATGCTTTTTCGTAAAATAGAAAGCAAGTCTCCCAGAAAAAAGTGACTCTATTGATGACCATTTAAATTGGATGCGTGTTCAGTTAGTAACATGTAAAAATGATTCTCATTTACTTCACAAGCGTTTAAAAACTTGTATTGGGTAGGTGCATAAATCGTTGTCTAATCCTTTATCGTTGGTCCGAGTACTATACGACAAATTGCAAATAGTAAAGGTAAAAAAAAGCAACCAACAGTCACCAAATAATTCAATTTTTGTAGGAATTAATGTATCATTTAAAGAACCGTGTTGGCATAAAACATCTAAAAGTAAAAATGTTAGCGTAATGTCATAGGTAGGCAATGTATTACTTACGCTGTTTGAGGATCGTACGTCTCATCATTTTATACTTGATCGTCCTATACTTGATAAGTAACTAGAATCACAGCTCGCGCAAAAATGTTGTGTTATGATCAATACCTTTTACTTTTTCGCTATGGAGTAGAGAGAAAGTTATGTAATCCCGCGCGAAAAAACGACAAATTTTTGGCAGTAAACTTTTATTACAGGGTCCTGGTAATAAAAAAAGTGGATAAATCCAGTTGCTAAATTTAGAAAAAATCCTTTTAACACGTGGTGTAGTCAGAATCCATGTTTGGCTAAACGCCTGTCCGTCTGTTCGTCAGTCTGTGAACAACACTAGTGGCTAAACCGTTCATCAGATTTTTTTCCAAAATTGATATTCCCCCGCGGCCCCTTGAATTTGAAACCGATATTTTAATTATCTGGGTGCTTTAATCAAGCCCCTGAGATATTTTCAAAATTTTCAAGAAAATGGTTCTATAATTTTTTATTAAAGTTTGTTGTTGGATAATGTGAAGAACGTTTAAGAGAATAGTGAAGGTCTCATCTACATTGAAAACTGTGATGTTTTGAAAATTGCAAAAGTTCAAATTCTTTTTTTGTTTTTTCCTATAACTAAAATATTAAAGATAGAAATTTTTCTCTTACTGAAGTCTATTCCTTAAAGATAGAGTTTGAAATGAAGTTATGCATAATTTTTCGAACAGTTGAGTACTTTTCGCATGATTTGCATGAAAATACCGGCGAGAAAGCGCGTGCGGTTTTAGCACCACGAGTTTCTAAAGACGATAAAAGAAACTCCCAGAAGGGGCTTTTACATAGTCGTAAACGATAGATAAAAATACTAAGACACTAGGGAAAAAATTGTGATGTAACCCTTGGCATTGTAAAGATTACATTGAATTTTATTTTAATAGCTTTTCCGTAAATATTTGTGTATTGTATGTTTGTTGATATGAGAAATAACAGGGAAATTTCACTTTCAAAATCGAAACTTTTATAGCATATGTGTGAATTTAATGAAATAAATTAATTCACATTTTGCTCATGCATTGTTTAATATTTTCGAAATAATAAATTTATTTTAAAAAATTAGCCAAATTTTATAACGTTTCAGACTGTAATTAACCCCTATTCTCAAAGACTAGAGGTTCAGAACTGAAACAAAAATATTTCGTGATGAAAATCAATTTTTGTCCTATGGTCCCTTTAAAACTGATATTCCATTGATCAGCTATTTTTTACGGAATAAGTGAAGGACTTGTATTCTACCAATAGCAAAATGTGAAACTCATGCTTTATGAAACGCAAAGTTCGATGCCTGTACTTTTACAAATGCTTTTTTATTTATAGAAATTAATTAGAAACACTATATACAATGCTGATAGATATTAGAGCGGAAGTGATACCTTCCTTATGGGATTCTTTCTTCATGCACATTGGTGGTCTAAAACGAAATAATTTAAGCAATGCAACGTGGGATGACAGAAGGGGACGTTATTAGAGGTATTTAAGTTTTGCACGTTACTACGGAAAACGACGCAAACAGAAGCCGATTTCGAAGTGTATGACTCAGAAACAACGTACAAGTGAAGGAAAGATGAAAGTAATTATGATGGTGAATTCTGATAATAAATGCATGCAGTGAGTTTCTAGGACATAGTATGTTGTAAGTAGACGAGAAATATGTTTGGATGACAGAAAGAGGAAAGAACTTTATTATTAATAACTGATTATTAATAACTTATTATTATTATTATTATTATTATTATTATTATTATTATTATTACTATTACAATCTTTATTTGCCGTCAAAAATGAGCAAAACCTATGAGACATTACATAAGAAAACTACATTACTGTCCAAAAGCAATGGAAGATTAGCGTTTGTTCAATACATCGCGGGATATTTAACGAATAACCTAAAGGAAATGTAGGTCATTAACGCAGATTAGTGCCGTAGTCGTTACTTGAATGTTCAGTATATTAGCATTATACACTACAAATGCACATAATGCATTATTGTCACTAGTGTAAAATAAACTTTATTTTGGTTTTGGTTCTCAGTATAACGTCTAATGACATAAAACAGTTAGGCTTCGTCTTTGTCTCTGCATATGAATGTATGCGTGCCTGTGCGGAACTGCGGACAAGGGATGATCGCCCCGGCGCGTCTCCGACGGCAGGAAGGATGTGCGCAAGGATAAGACGGGAAGGGGGCCGGAATCACAGGCTGCTTCCGGGATCGCTGAGATCACGCTGATGTCTTCCGCTTCTCTAATTACGGTTCCGGAGAAGCATTGTCCTTCAAGCAGAGAAGCAAATCGCAGTGAAAATCCTCTGCGGGTCCTTCGTCTCCACACCGGGGCAAAAAAGTGAGACCTTGAGGAACTCCTTTGAAATATCAGAGATTTTTCAATTGAGTTGATTATAACATACACGGTCTGTGATAATGTAAGATAAGAAATATTTAGTATTTCCGTGACACAGGACGAAGCGACGGTTTCTAGACGGCTGGATTTCTTAAAAATTTAATACGTTTTTCACATTTTTAAGAGGTAGGAGCAATTACAGCAGAATAAAACACCATTTATACTGGCGGCCTAAAATTACGAAACAATCACTACTTAAATGATATAGACGCGCCGTGGAATGCTTTAGGGACTGTAATAGTATGACATTTCACTGTTTTTAACACTGATTAAAAAGTAATTTGTCATCATTATGGCTACACCGCGTGTTGGAGAATCCTTTCTCTATATTTAGCTACTGGATTTATCCACTTTTTCGTTACTAGGGCCCGGCAATAAGAGTTTTTGTGTCGAAAATTTGCCATTTTCCGGCACACGATTACAATACAATTTCTTCTTACGTTAGTAAGGGCAAGAAAGTAAAAATCATTTGTTGTTTTGTTTGTTTTCTCTCTCGACGTATAATAAAAATGTTACTTGGCAATGGCTTCTCTATCCATAATTTCATGAGTAATTAATATGTTACAAAAACAATTGGCCTAAAATATAAATATGAGGTTGAATAAGGGTCGAAGAATTTACATGCGATATTGCCAAAATTGTAAGTACGCCATTGTTTGTAATAAAGCGATTCTTTTTCCTGAATTTACACTAATGATCTCGTGCGAGAGGTTTCTAGAGCCAGTGATGCGTAACCGGGGAATTTGATCAAATTGCGCAGGTTAAGGTTAAGCTTTTGCACCCTGCCCTTGGAAAAGGATTTGTTGTTCCTGGAGGTCAACTAACAATCGCAAGGTCTCGGAATTAGAAATTAGAGGATATAGGAAGTACCAAACACCCATTGATATATTCCGGAAGAGAGTTCTTGAATTCTGTATATGTAAACAAATTGGTCCTGGAAATGATTATGGACGATCCCAAATAGATGCGAACATACCTGATCCTATCGGGATATAAAGTTCACTAACCAAGCAAAAATTAATTTACCTGATCATTAATATATTTCTTGCAATTCCGTGATTGTTTGAAAGAAAGTAGAGAACAACATCTGATCACGCTTAAATATGTACCAATTGCTGATTACAAAGAGCTAAAGCAAGGAGAAACAAGGAAAAGGTATGTCATTCCCATTTCGTTTATCTTCATCCTTCATTCCATTTGTATCACTAAGATCGCTAATCATTATAATATTTCTAAATACTCGCGAGAGCAAGGAGAAAGTTTCTGGCGATGAGAAATGCCGAGAATCGGTGTGATGAATATGTAATAAAATATTCTTTGTCCTCAAGAAGTTTGTGTGTTTTCGAAAGCTCTCTACGTTCCAGACCGGTCTCCCAGCATGTGATAGTGTGGTGCATGTTATGTGTACCTAAGGGAGTGAGGATAAGACAAGGAAGAAGTTGGAAATATTGCGCGCGGTCTGTAGCCCGTTTGTTAGAGTACTGCTCCGGCATTCGCTTGGTATTGATCCTAGAAACGACGGAAAACTACCGATCAGCGCAACTGGTCGCTAGAATTCTCCTCCTAGCGACCGGATTCGACCTACCTGACAAGCCAGTATCGAAAATCCTGCCACCGTCGGAATTTTAATCTAGGACCTCCCGGTTAGAGGAATTGCAGTAACATCATTTGGTGTCTGAGCCATCTCTCCCGATTTGTTTCTGGTGAAAAGCAATAACGGAATATCTATAGCCTTGAGTGTGTATTTTTACGAAATATTTGAAATATTGATGTACTGGAAGAAATTAGAAGAGAGAAGTTGCTTGAGAAATTGTACTGATCTTAAACCTATTAATAGTGAAGATAAAATTGATCTACATTGAAAAAAATTGAACTGTGGCCAAGAAGGACGTAGTGTACTTATTTGATGGTAATCAGATTTTTTTCTAGTTTCATAACTATTTCAAAAATATTATTACAGAAAACTCAAACGATTGTGAAACATTGTAATATGAAACAGGTTCCATAAGTGATGGTTCCTATTCAAAATCAAAATTGATAAGTTGAAATAATTTGATACTAAGTTTGTTCTTATTATTAAGTCAGTTTATTTATTGAAAGTTAAATAAGGATTTACAAATGCAGTCACTAAAGTAAAGGAAATAGTGAAAAGTTGGGTTCACCATATCTGCAATAACTCCTTACCAATTCAACAAATACTCAGTAGAAAACTCCCATAACTCATAACAAATATTATAAAATTTTAAAAAAACGTGTGCATACTCAATCCAAAGTATATGTAATTTATGGTAAATTATTAAAGAATGTTCAAATTTAATATACATTATTTTCACTTTCCTGAAATAATGTTTATTATTTTTTCTATTGTCTCGAATTCTTTACATGCTTCTCCTAAAAACTGTTCATTTTGACTTGCGGTCTTCCTCCAGGGGTGCTATATGTATATGTTTAAATGCATTTATGTCTTTTATGTACAATATGTAGTACAAGTTATTTTATCGAAACATCATTCTAGAAAATGTGGTACCTAAAATGCTTCTACAAATCATTTTGTTTTTAGATTAACAAATGAATATTTCTATAATTAAGAAGGTCTTTATCATAGATAATACCAAGAGTGCTTTGGAAATTGTCGATAAATCGGCGACTCGCGAAGTGAGGAGGGGATTTATCTAAGAATTTCCAAAGCACGAGTGGTATTTAATAGGACTAGTCCAGGAATGAAATTACTTCCAACAGAGTTCTAAAATACGCCGAATATTGAAAATAACTGAATGCAATGTTAAAACGAAAGAGGTGATGTTTGTGTCACAGTTTATGATTGGCCAGCAGGGAGAAGCGGTAAGAAAATCGGATAGAAAAAGCGATAAACTTTTCGTGATACACAGCCCTGATTGGGTCATTTTGTATGTATTGTAAAACACTACTTTAATTTCACGAGTGGAATAGTCGTGTTAATTCCCTGAAGTATACGGGCCAAATGTTGGGTTGGGTGTTTACCTAAGTACGAAACACATCGAGAAAATTGGTTTCCCTAGGGCGTCAACAAAAAGCGAACACAATTTCATGGGAAAACTTCATTGTAGCAGATACGGCACACATAGAACACGGCGCACAGCGTAGAGCTGACCGGGTAGGAATATTTCAGGTGTAAGAAAAAACGGAAATCGCTGTGAGGCGAAATGACTGGGGGAGTGGAAGTTATCACAGTGATGCAGAGTTGCAGGTGGCTGGTAAACACAGGTACCAGTCCCAGACGGAAGACTTATACGGTACAAGAATGTAAATTTTCGTCGCTTGAAATGACATCGTCTCAATTCTGGTGGCGAGTATCTAAAAAATTGTGCAGCATGACTGTATCTGCTCTGATGAAGGTTTTCAATGAAATTGTGTTTTCTTTTTGTTGACAACCTAGGGAAACTCACTGGAAACTTCTGGATGCGCCTTGTTGAATTTGAACGACGGACCGCTTCATTTCGTCAATACAATTTCACTGGAGAATATGTTGTTGTTGTTGTTGTCCTGGATAGTGGAAGTGATGTAGGTGAGGAGGCTACCGCGACCTATTAATGATAAACAGATTATCAAATTATGGGTCGAAGGAGCTGCAACGAGTCTAGCAAGTTGTTTTGACTAAAATATATTTGGATTTTATTCAGGCGGAGAACACTTACTCATTAATACTATACCCGGTATTTAATAATATTAATGTTATATCAGTAATATTTGAAAATCCTAGATTTTCTTAATATAAGTGGTTTGTTCTTAATATAAGTGTTCTCATTTCACGACATAATACCCTACCTACTATTTCACGTCAATTACCCTACTGAAGAATTAGAAATAATGTAAAAGTAGAGTTAAAAGCAAAATTCATATCTGCTACTTAAATTTAGTTTATAGAAAAATAAACGGGTGGCCGAGCGCTATTCCGTATTGCTATGTATTTATTTCTACAGGATGTCTGATACATTTGCTGAATTGAAGTACTTCAATATAATTCTTATAACAAAATGCTTTTCTATAATTTTTGTCTGAAACGTTTTTTTATTTTTATAAACCTGATCGTATCATATTGTGACTTGACAGCTTCGGAAATATTGTATCTATAATTAATGTCTAAATGTCCAAATTTCCATCTGCAAAATTATTTGAATTCCTTACGTCTCATTTCCATGGTGAAAAAAGTCATCAGTGAAATGAATTCATTTTTATTACTGACAAAACTCGCTCGCGTCTCCTTATTCTATAAGGAAAACTGTTAAGGAAAGTGTAGAGTCCTGTCTTCCTTCACACACATTATATTTATCTTAGTTTTTGAGATAAATTGCTTAATTTTACTCGCCAGTAGGAGCGGATGCCTTCAAAAACAGTTAGAGCTGGAGACAGAGATCATGTCTTCGTAATTAATTGTCACCACTCGTATGTTCCGTTTCCCTCAAAGTTATCGCGCCCGTCACGCATGTAATTTTTTGCGGTTTTTTATTTGGAAGAAAGGTATGTGTGCCTAAGACCCGTAATATACGACACAGACGTAAAGGTGACCAAAATTGATAACAGGGTATGTGGGTATTCCTCGCCCAAATATTTCTATTAGTCTTTGTAAACATGCTGTACATGTCGATTTTTTTAGAACGGCTACTTCTGTAGCAGTTGTTATCGTGTGTAATACTGAACATATAAAAAAATCCTTGTGGAACTGATTTAAGGAGATATCAGAAATGAAAATGCTAATATAAGAGAAGTTCTTTCTGCACGCTTGAAGTTGATTAACTTGCGATAATTAAGGTTATGTAAAGGGACTGCTTTTCATGCGACGACAATTTACTCTGCTCTACATTTCCTGTCCCTTTAAAAGTATACGTACCCGGAAAGAGAGCCAGTTGTACTATGAACTATTTTTCGAGATGTATGCAGGGGGTTTACGCATCTGTTTCTGTCTAGCGGTATGTCGACGACAGAACTGTTCTCGGGTAAAGAGCGCTTTAGCCGCTGCATTTCCTTTTACAACCGTATTTGAAAACGTTTTAGATCTATTACTCTCCCTCCTACTGAACGCGTGATATTCACAGTTGCGTAAAGCAACCGGGTATGCGTCACATTTCGGTTGAAGGTAAGAGGCGGTAGATGCCGAGCACAGTCGACTCTCGTTGGTCTGAAGACGGTCGTCTTGGAAAGCTTTAATACCTCCAACTTCCGCCGTACAGATCGAACTTCTTCACATTTCCTTTAATATGTTTGAAAATAATTACATTTTTCTCGTCCTATCTGAAGATATTATTTTCCTGTTCGGCGCCACTTTTTTCTGTCGCCGGTAGCGCACTGTACCGTGAACAATTTGCCTGTCTTCGCACATTTCCACAAGTGCAACACTTTCATTGATTTATTTATTGATGTTTCCGGGTGCGTCAACTGATATGGTCATTAGTCCCGTTAGTGTAGTGAATGACATTTTTGCCTTGATGTCGTCCTCACCTGGATGGTGAGATCCGGCACCGACCTGCACGTTTGCAGTCGGGGGAATTCTCCTTCCAGGTATCTCTCCCATCTGAGCACCGCTCCAGTTGGGACAAGCTTTAGTGCTTGAGCTTAGGGTGTGAGATTAGGCGCCCGATTTGATTTCCGACGTATGTAGTAGGATATTGCTTGTGAGTGTGAAAGTAAGAGGGAAGGATAGAAAAGGAAGAGAACGCAGAGTTGTCCGTCTTTTAGAGTCTGCTCCGGCATGCACGTGATATTGATCGAGAAACACGGGGAAACTACTGAGTAGAGCAGCCGGCCACGAGAATACTCCTGCAGTCAGTCACCGAATTCCACTTTATAGATAGCTTTTATATAACTAGTGTCGAAAATCCGCCATCGTCGAACCCAAAGACCACCTAGAGTCACTACAGAGACAGTTGCAATGTTGGCTCTAATATAAACACTGCCGTCCTGCCCTTCGAAGACAATCAAGAGGATATCATCTGTCTAATGATATATCATGTAAACGGCCCTTAAGGGCAAATTTACGTATAGAAATATTAACATTAACGCTAAAACGTGAGCATATGACACGAACGAAGATTCCAGTTCCCATTAGCACTGATGCCCGCAAATGTGAAAATAAAACAACTCACAGACAAATTTTAAAAAAAATGTAAGAACATATTAATATTGCCTTAACAATAGCAATTAATTGATTAAATAGTATTATTATAACTATTTATATGGGGGCTAATACCGCGGTCGCAACCTCCTTCTTCCTACGCAAACGCGTCTCCTTTTCTTCCTAGAGGGAGAGGCCCAGTCACGTGGCGGCCGGGTCGCACCGCGCGCGGAGGGGGCGTGGCAATGCGGGGCGGCGTGAGCGCGGCAGCTTCTTTAGGCGTTAACGGCCGCGCGCGCGCGCCTCTTCGCTTACGGTGGTCCCGGCCCACATACGCCCCCGCGGCGCGCCATCCCTCGCCTGCGGGGCGGCTGCAGCTTTGCGACGCACTGCATCGGGACGGGACGCGGCGCGACGGGGCCCGTCGGCGTGGCGGCGCGGAGCCGTGAGCAAAAAGAGGCGCCGCCGGCGACCGAAGCCGCGCCGCTCGGCAAGAAGTGCGCTACCTTCGGAACGCGCCTCTGCGGCGGGCGGAGGGCGGGGCAGAAGACGCCGGTAGCCGCGGAGGCTCCGCGACGGCGAGGTCGCCGCGGCGCTGGTCCGCATGTGGCGGCACGGCGTTCGAGGGCAGCGGGTCGAAGGTGGCAGAGTTGGCCGTCTCGGTGGGAGAATAGGCAGGGGGTTGATTCATTGTTGTGTTCGGGCTATGGTCGTTAGTCTCGTTAGTGTTGTGAATGTTTTAGCCCGGGAGGGGGTGGTGTTCGTCATCCGCTGAATTGTGAGATCCGTCGCTGACCTACATGACGACTTGCGGGGGATTTCCTCGCCAGGAATATCCCCAAATGGAGCAACCACTAAGCTCTCGGCTTCCAGACATGTGTGATAATGCAGTGTATGTAAGTGTGTGAGTGCATGACGATGATGTGGAAAGGAAGAGGTCGGAAAGATTGATATTGCTCTGGGATTCATCTGGCGCTGATCAGAGACACCATCGAAAATAATCATTCAGAGCAGCTCGCGGCTAGATGTCTTCGCCAGGCAGCAGCGGCTGCATTCAACTACTCATATAGCTTCCATCGGGACTTGAACTCTAGGACCTCCCGGTTAGAGTCGCTGCGCAGCATTTTGTTATAAGAATTATATTGAAGTGCTTCAATTCGGCAAATGTATCAGACATCCTGTAGAAATAAATACATAGCAATACGGAATAGCGCTCGGCCACCCGTTTATTTTTCTATAAACTAAATTTAAGTAGCAGATATGAATTTTGCTTTTAACTCTACTTTTACATTATTTCTAATTCTTCAGTAGGGTAATTGACGTGAAATAGTAGGTAGGGTATTATGTCGTGAAATGAGAACACTTATATTAAGAACAAACCACTTATATTAAGAAAATCTAGGATTTTCAAATATTACTGATATAACATTAATATTATTAAATACCGGGTATAGTATTAATGAGTAAGTGTTCTCCGCCTGAATAAAATACAAATATATTTTAGTCAAAACAACTTGCTAGACTCGTTGCAGCTCCTTCGACCCATAATTTGATAATCTGTTTATCATTAATAGGTCGATAGCCTCCTCACCTACATCACTTCCACTATCCAGTACAACAACAACAACATATTCTCCAGTGAAATTGTATTGACGAAATGAAGCGGTCCGTCGTTCAAATTCAACAAGGCGCATCCAGAAGTTTCCAGTGAGCTTCCCTAGGTTGTCAACAAAAAGAAAACACAATTTCATTGAAAAACTTCATCAGAGCAGATACAGTCATGCTGCACAATTTTTTAGATACTCGCCACCAGAATTGAGACGATGTCATTTCAAGCGACGAAAATTTACATTCTTGTACCGTATAAGTCTTCCGTCTGGGACTGGTACCTGTGTTTACCAGCCACCTGCAACTCAACTGTGATAACTTCCACTCCCCCAGTCATTTCGCCTCACAGCGATTTCCGTTTTGTCTTACACCTGAAATATTCCTACCCGGTCAGCTCTACGCTGTGCGCCGTGACTTCGTGGCTATGCTGGCTCTCAGTTAAACACTTTCGGCAAGGTTCAAAGGCAACATAAGGTGGTCGTCTTGGTGTGTGGATTGCCCATTAGCAGAGGAGGGGGAGGTGATACGATGGGTGCTCGAGGCAGACGGCGATGGAGATATTGTTGGTAGTCATCGTGGCATGACTTTTGTGGAGACATAGGCAGCACAGCAGTTGACGGCAGTGGAGTTGGGGCTGGTCATGTCAGTATGGCTGTGGAGAATGTAGTGGATGTTTCCTTGACGTAGGGTCAGTGGAAACGTGGACGGTAGCACCGTGACGGTGGGTGGCGGAGGACACGCTGTTTGTTTCGGTGAGAGCATTGTTCTTGAACCATGTAGGCGCTGGCAAGTAGGGAATTGGGCGGGGCCTGTGTAGATGGAAATGGAGTAGTACTCGCTTCGAATGGGATCAAGAAGACATAGGCGGTTACATCACGAATGAGGGCGATTGGGACGAGGGTATCGTAGGAGGCGTGGCCGGTAGTTTCAGTGCGGACGTGGTGTGGACTGTCTGGATTCTGAAGTACTTGCAAAGGTGACGAGGGGCTGAGCCTGGGTGGAAGTGGTTCCTGTGACGGGTCCTCAGTAGAAACGGTGGTGACCGCATCGCGAGACGAGTGGTGACGACGGCGGTTGTCTCCGCGCGTTCGGTAGCAGTAAAGACGATGGTACTTGCGGCGCAGCCAAGTGGGCGGGGCCTGGTAGGAGGTGATTGTTTTGTCGCGAAGTCGATGGACCGAGGCAGTCGTCATAACGCGAGTTGCGGGCAACGCCATGGGAAGGGTGTTGTGGATGCGGAAGCTGATAGGGCCGAGTGTGTTTAGTGGACAGGTGCCAGCCGAGACGATGGAGGTCGTTGTTCCGGCTTGGGGTCAATGGAGACGGAAGTGGTGGTATTGCGACCACATGAGATCTACACTCCGGGCAATAAATGTAAGCGTCTCAAGGTCTTATTCGACGACTTGCCACAACTCACTATGGTGTCGTGCATTTCTTAGCTACGCTCTAGTCACCATCTGCCAAAATTCACATCCACGTATCGATTGGTGCTACGTAGTAGAGTCTGCAGAATAGGAAAGGAACCATCTAAATAAATTACCTCTGCCATAGTCAAGAGCGGAGGAAATAATGAAGAAGTTGCAGGCGATGCGAAGTCAGAAGAGAAGGCGGAAGTCAAGAAGTGAAAAGTCAGAAGAAACGACGCTGCGGTATGTGGGTACACAGGTCTAAAAGGACATTTCTGTCTACGCAAAAGGCTTGGATGTCGGCGGTGACAGAGACTGTTCTGGAGGAGGGAATCGGCCAATGACGTCAGAGAGAAAGGATAGATTCATCTCGGAGCGACGTCAGAGAAGGTGGCGGCATAAGGGCGGGCTCTCAGCGAAGGAGTTTGTTGAAGCGGTCGTCTCGACGTGCTCTGAACAGTGGAGACGGGGGTCGATTACCCGACCTGCAAGGGCGGGTAAGGAAGTGGCGGTCGGTGGTCGATTGCCGGTGTATATAAACGTGATGGCCTAATCTCATCAATATTTTCTTCGTGGAGCCCCTTCGTAGAGTGGTATACGTCGCTGCTGGAAACAGAGTTTCTAATTATGAAGATATTTCAAATTGAAATCCTGAAAGAGGCGGGTTTGTGGCAAGAGATAAACAGTTAAACTGAGTTCATCCACCATCTACGTAAGAATTCTAGAGGTCGTGGATGATGCTTGAGTGATCTGACCGATTGGTATAGACCGACATACATCGCGAATAATCTCGTACTTGGCAGTAAGCTCCTTGGAACACACTGTACTCGAAGGGATCATGCTCATTTTGTTTAATTATCAATGAATGGCGAGCACCATTCATTGATAGGAACATCTTAGCTGTTTTAAATCTACTTGTCGATGTCGTGAACTAATAGTGGCTCGTTCATCTCGAAACGAATTGACTGGCTACAGATTTCCCAGTATAGATAGTGATTTCCTTTCATTATCGAATATGTTCAGCGGTAGCATTAAGCAGTGAGAGATGAATCGATCAACTTTTTCCTTCTAATTTGCTGTCAAACTCGATGAACTTATTATCCATGTCTGCATGTAACACGAACAATTAACACGAAAATAAAGTTTCAAGGCAAAATGTACCCTTCATGCGCTATTTTAACGTAGGAGATAGTAAAAATGTTTCAAATTACTGACATTACACATTTCAGGGTGTTTGTAACCATAGTCATAATAAAAATCATTGGAATCGTAGTAAAATAAAAAGGTGTTAATTCATATTAAATTTCGATTATAAAAATATTATTTAATTAAAAGATTCAGTAAAGGAAGGCAATGGTAAGAAATGACAATATCTCATTAGTTCAGGGCTTTTACAATAATAACTGATAGCACCTTTCAATAAATTGGTATGCCCAGTATAACTATTTTATTTAGTAGTAAAAATATTTGGCCGATGGTAAGAAATTATTTTTATAGTCGACGTGCCTCAATTTTTGAGACGCGAACATGTCAGCGGCTGTCTAGCAGACCCCCGACAGTAAAAATCTTTTTAGGTTCTTTGGTCGTCTATGTTGTGTTTCGATTTGAAATTATTTTAAACGTTTACCTTAAAAAGCGGTCATATATGTTGTGTTTTGTCTTGAAAATATCATATTTCACTCAGACGTCTACCTTGACATGAATAAAATTGCATTAAGTTTCGAGACGTAGTTTAGTCTATACTGTTTCAAACTTTTAAAAAAAGTTTGTGATAAGCAAGCAATTCTTGATAATAATTATTTATTCGATAAACAGTTGTTAAACTATTATTACATTTTTTCAAACTTTGATCAAAAAGAAAATGACAGTTTTTAATTATTTGAAAAAAATAAGTCGATAGTAATAGACCATTAATCTAATGCTTTCCGCTCCTACAAACTCTTTGAATGATCCTGAGGGATCGTATCTCGGAACCTCTAAAAGAAGACGACGATTGCGATTCTGAAAATAAAACCGTTTAATTTTATTATCTCTAACAATGCGCAAACCTAGAAACTGATCTATTTTCTCTAGAATTGTTATTATAAAGTATAGGTAAATGTGCATAATTTAGAGCGAGGTCACAACTTAAACTATTATATCTATTTTTTAAAATTCGGTATAATGCACTCCTCAATGCATTCTTTTATTAGTGATTATCAGGAACTACATTGCTGCAGTGCGGAAGACGTAGCGATGATGTAAATGATTTTCCCTAGCAAAAAGCATTTCCTTAACAACTCCGGGTCACAGTAGCTTCTTCTACAATTAAAGTCAAAAATTAAACAAGCATGAAAATTTTCTATTGTTTTCAACAATCAACGTCGTTTACCATCAGATATCTGTTTCATTTTCACCCATCCCTTTTCGTTGTGATCATTTTGCAGTATTAGTGACCGTGTAAATCATGTTAATTTCAGACCATTGTGAATTAAATGTCTGCACTAGTGCAGCAGCATACAACTTCAGAATTCCAATCTTCCTGTTAGAGCCGTTTTCCATCAGAGATCTAATTGCCTCATTTTTACCCATCCCTTTCTGTTAATCTCGTTTTGCAGTATTAGTAACCGTGTAAATACATGATAATATTTTTAGGCCATTGGGAATTAAATTTTTATACGTGCGCATCATTCAACTCCAAAATTATTATCTTCCCAAATGATCTCCGGAAATATAAAGTGCGGATGTTCTCGACAGCTTATCTTCTTACGCGATCTTAAGCTGTGTTTGGGACCATGGCGCACTTCTGAGCACGCTACATGTTAATGACGAGAAATTAGGTCGCAGGAAGTCCTGTGTGAGCCAACGAATCTCCATCAGTTGACTGAGATATCGCACTTGCTCGGGCTCGATAAAAACAGGAAGAGACGGAAAAGTTCCTGTTCCTTCCTCCGCCGATCACAACTGACCCAAGATCCTCCGTCTACTGGCATATTCCAAAGTTTCACTTTGCCCTGTGAATAACCGATAATATAGTATACAAAGTACTCGAGTATAACAACATGCTTTCCGAGAACTCTTTCATTACGTAATTGTAACATTTAGAGCTGAAAAGAACGACTATGCTATATCTCTCATTTCTTGTAGCGCGGTGTGAGCCATGGAGTGAGAGTCATATTGCGCGCTATTAATAGCAATGACAATTAATTTTCAACTTCTAACGCGAATGAAAGTCCAGTTTGATGACTAAATTTCCTAGAAGTCCTTTTCTTCTTCAGCTATTCATTTTCATTATATTTCAAAACCAGTATAAAATTACACTCAACATGAAATATTTTCCCGAGTTACTTGCAAATGATAAATTATTAATCATTTTTTAAAGTATTTAACTCAGAATTTACTTTCAACTTTACAAAAAAATTCAGATTTTGGCATAATAGTGTCGAGAGAGCAGTGCTCAATAAAATGAACCACTCTAAATCAAGCGGCAGAAAATATTATATCACAAGTTGTGGACAAAGTTCTTATTAATAGTGCACTTGCAGTCCTTTGTTATGTATTATAGTATTTATATTTAGTTTCTGGTGCTTACAAGTAGTTCATTTGGCTTCGAACGTACGTGTTTTTGTGTAACCATTCTGGTAGTAACTCATAAGTAAACCATGTGTTGACTAAGTGATATTAATGAGATAATCGTTTTATAAATAATTATTTCTTGAGCAGTATTCTATTCTCGTTTTGTAGAATACTGCTAAAGAAAGTTTCTATTACCGTTTAGGACATTTAGTTCTTTTGAATGCTCCTATGCCAAAGTATGGATGGTCAGAATAGTGCAAAACCCCAAAATCTACGTAAAATTAAATTAAAGTAAAAATAAATAATATTATACTGTAAAACTAAAGAGACAGATTTTCTACGCAATTGAACCTCAACGCTTAGCAATATTATAATGATTACTCTGGCACACTTCCGGGCCAAATATACTGCGATGTATTCTTCTGGAACTGACCCTTCAAAGTTGAGTGAGAATTATTAAAACGGTTAAATTGGCGTTAATTAATTAAATCAATTATATACAAAGTGCAGAAATTTAGTATGGGTAAAGATAGTTATGCTTTATTGTGTACTGTTATATAGAACGCGTGTGTATCGGTGCATTTATAGTATAGCACAAGAAAATAGTTTTTAATTACAATTAAATTATTTACAATGCTATTATTATTAGAGCCAAATGCTTGCTGAGGTATTGACAACCAAATTTCTATACCTCTGACAACTTGTTTACGAATTTATTCATGAATTAATGAATGATGCTGTCCTTTTATTGGTATATTACCAAAAAAAGAGAAATAAGAAAGAAAATCAACAAAATACAAAAATAAAAAAAATAAACATCTATCGCAAAACCAAGAAAAATGTGTTTAACAAACGAATTCAATGCTGTGTCTGTAATTAACACCATAAGGTACTACGCGCCTTGACTTACACGAAGATCGATATGTGCGAAGTACGATCCGCGTTTGCGATACGATTGCGATTGCAGTCGTCGAGCCCTGTTGAATGTTAATCCAAGCCACACAATTGCAGATGCATGCAAACGAGTGGCAGTGGAGTGAGGAGCAGCCACCGGAAGTTCCAAGAGAGCGCTTTGTGTCAGCGACCGTTGCTGCAACCGCATCCCTTGCTTCCTCTTGCCCCCCCCCCCCCCCCTTCGCTTTGCTTCGCCCACACGCACGTCTTTGCCTTCTTTTTCGGGGTTCTAAGTTGGACGTTCTCAACTTTTATCTGCCTCTTTCAAGTTCTAAAATTGTTAGACATACGTAGTCTGAAAGATTCTAAAAAGTATTGTATAAATACTATCAAGATGGTAAGTAAGAACATTTTAGCATCCATTGGAATTTGTAAACAATACAATTTTGTAAGAGGTTGCTAACAGACTTCTACACCGAAAAACTACGTTACTTTTCTTTTATCTTGTATTTTTTCGTTTGTATTCACTTTGAATTTTATTACGTCACTTAACTGGTAAAAGATGGAAATTACAGTTAATACGTTTTTTATTACATGTTTGTGAGTTAAAACATGCAAAAATTATAGACAATTATTTTTTCAAATGTAAACAATACGAAATTCTAATCTAATTAATTAAAAATATAAGTAATGTATTTTCGAACCTTTAATATGAAGTAAGCGGAAGGTCAAAATGTTAAAAATACCACCCAATATTTGTATCTATGTACCTAACACATCATTGTCAATCTCAGCACCGACGTGCACAGGCAAAACTTTCAGTATTTTGGACAAATATTTGATCACTAATGTATCATTGAATATCAAAAGACTATAAGCAAAATCAGAGCATGTTATTTGGGCGATACTTCGCTAGAAAATCGTGACATGAGCATCATTAATTATTAGCTAACATTTGTTTTTATGGGGAGGAGGGGTACGCAGCTTCTTGATTACGTTCCTACCAATTTCATTGATCTGTTAAATTTGAATATTTACTTCCAATAAAAAAACTCGTACTTTCTTATTCACCTTAAGATAGTGACAATTCACTAACTCGGATATTTTTTCAGAGAGAAACCACAGGATTTCTTCGCCTATTGTAAATGACAGTAATGATATTGCGTAATAGCTAATGTACCATTCCGTGATGTTCGACAATTCAAGTGAAATACTTCATTCTGGTCCACGGAGCATGATGCACACTTTTCTCACATTACTCAAGAGACCATATCACGTTGTTGTGCATAAAAAAATGGATTTTCCTACCCACTTTTCCATTTCAATTTCATTACTGATGACCAAATGACGGGATGAAAACGGGATGGAAGTACCCAAATATCACTCGTGATTCTTCTCTGATGAATAGGTTCAAATAAAAAAAACAAAAGATATTCATAATGGGGTATCATCATCAATCTAGCTTACACCTTAGTACACAGATACGACAATTACAGTTCTACTACTCTCATATTTTTCAGTAAAGTTTAAGAAATAACACTTCAAATTAAAATATGAAGTAAGCTTAAGAAGTTATTCAAGTCCCCTGTGCACGATGCAATTTTAGTTGACTGAACTGAAGATATAATTATAAACGGAAGGCAACAGCAGTTAACACTTTTTAGAATATCGTACATAGGTATAAATAAACAGATCCCAACACAATACAGTTGGATCCTTCAGCATTCTATGCCTAAGAGGTAATATTTTATCATAAAATAATATTGATTTCTGTCAACATTACTGATGAGTTCGTGACTCAATACTCATTTGATCTTATTAATTTCCGAGAATAATTTGTGCCTAGTACGTACGAAACCTTGACCAATTAAATGATCAAATCCCCTGTGGTATGTGGTTCGTATGCCCCTGTGGTGTGTGGTTCGTGGACAGCGTGCTAGCTTTCTGAGCGGCGGTCTTGGGTTCGATTACTGCGAAAAAAAAACAACATTGTGTCGAAAGATATCACAGGCAAGCCAAAAAGCTAGGTACGGTGACGAGAATACGTCATGTTCGCGACATGTCTACTTTACCCCCAGGGGTGGATAATAAATAAAAACGGGGCTCAGCCCTGGGAACCCCGCTAGCTGGCACACGTCGGATTAATCCGATTCTAAAATGCTAAATATATTCATACAATGCCTACATATATACATAAACGTTGGTAAGATATTTAAATCGCATTTATAATAGAAAAACGTGTGTGTTTTTCCGGGTAGTTGTCTTGAGGAGGGAAGACAGGAGGGCTTCGTGATGGACGGGACAGCCATATGAGAGACTGCAGGCGCTGGACCCCACGCTATTTCCGGGCGCCACAGTCTCTCTGAATGTCTTGGGGAGGGAGTAAAAGCAAGTGCTGGCAAATGCTGTTTTTAGATTTGTTAATCTTGTACTGGGAGGTGTATTGATGTGGAAGGTCTACAGATAGTGAATAAGGGGTAAGATATTTTTTAAGTGTTTTTTGGTATTCTACTTTTTTTCAAATGATTCCTAGAACGGCTTCGAGAAATAATGACAATACCATGTTATCAATTTATGGAAGTCGTACACATCTCTCATACATACTACACGAAAGCTATGCTAAGCATACTATGCTAAGTGCTACTCTGGCCGTATTGTCAGCATCACCTTCATTGTAGTAGTAGTTTCAATATCCTTATCCAATCGTCATTTATTTACGCACCATTCTCGTAGGCATGGGTAAGAGTGCCTTTCTTGTGTCGCACTAAGGATATTTAAATCGCGATATGATCGGATGGTGTACCGAATGGCTGAATGAATACAACCCGCAATACTAGCAATAGCCATTCTTTCCTACAAGTGAAATGAAATGATTGTGGCGTCGACACGTGTTTAACAGTGGACTGCGTACGAAAGACATTGACATTTGTAGAATTCGTTATCTGAATTGCTTCCTTCACTTCCAGGGTTTGCAAATGGCATGATGTAGTCTTAATATTCAGTTAATATAGATCGGTTCTCAAAAGAATGCAATGGAGGTGTTTGGCTAAACTCAACGAACGAGTATATTCCTGAAAAAAATTGCCCGTTGTCTTTAAACAGAAATGCTCAGTTGGTATTTTCTAAACATCCATGTGGAGGACGTGAAACAACACTCGAAATAATATTCTCATAAATATGTAATGTCTTGAACCAATTTATGACGTTCATGACTGAAAAATTAAGTTCACTTCTTATATTATGCGATGTTATCACTCCTCTGAAGATATTCACTATTTTTAGAATACCTTTCCAAAGTATTTCTTTAAACTGACAAATGCTGCGATCGATGAATTCAGAATCCTCTGCCAATAATACTAATTTTACTTTATGTATTACAACAATAAATATATTACAATGATAAAAGATCATTGTAACTCAAGAAACGAGGTAGTTTTTTTACAATTGTATGTAATATTCATTCTTTTGTCAAGACTAAAGGCTATGTTTCACAGAAATTTAATTGTTGAGGAATTGTGGAGGATCTCAACCATCCTGAGCATCCTATCTACAAATCTAATTTCCGCATCCTAATGCACTCCTGTTGCTAGTGGTGTCGACAGTTGTAGAGGAAGAAGACGAAGAGATGTTTGGAATATATCAGAACTACGTTGGTAAATGGGAAAAACATTTACCAACTGAATATTCATCGTAGTGGAGGAATAGTTTGTAGATAATATTAAAATGCAAAGTCAGTTAAACCTATTCGCTACACTTCACAAATTGTCAATTAACACGTCGATTATTGATATTATATAGTGTAAATGTTCGAGCGACAGGCCTTGTTAAAAATTAGGAGCGGAGTAATTTAAGAACTGGAAGACACATGTTCGAGTGGTAGAGTGTTCATATGTTAGAGTTCAGAAGCATTTGCACTCCACAACCGGACCACCACTTGATTTTGATGTCTTTCCTGGTCTAGGCAGCATGTACCACGACTTCACCCAACTTATTCAACTACATCACAAGACTATCATTCCTAGTCACGGTACAATGAACCATATCAGCACCAAACTATACGAACTACCACAACACAAGACTTCTGAATGGACTCCCATTTGACGGCACTGAAATGTCATTCCCAACAAATGACGGGTAACAACCACCCCAACGACAACACTAACCAAAACCAGAATTACAAAAAAATATAACCCGAATTTTTTGCGTACTCCAACTTGTGATCCCGCGCGCGCACAACGGGAACGCCCGCGTGCGCGAAGGCAAGCAGCGGGGGCGGCCGCGGGACACACCATTGCCTACGACGGCAGCACGTCCCCACGCAAACACTGTCACACCGAGCGCCGGCTGTCCACGAGTGTCACCGGCGAGCACAGGCGCCAGCGAGGACTCACCTTCGTGGGCGGCGGAGCTCCATGGCAGCGGCGGCGACGGCTGCGCAGTGGCGCGTGGGAAGCGGCGTCTTGGCCTACGACGAGCACTTCTTCGCCAGCGACGGCGCCAACGACGAGCGCTGCTAGCGGGCGAGCGAGCGGGCGAGCGAGCGAGCGTGCGGCGGGCGCTGTCGGTGCGCGAACCGTGGGCGGCGAGCGCGGCGCGGCGACTGCCAGACGGAGCCGCCCCCGCGAACCGCCCCCGTGCGGCAGACGCCCCCACCCCCACCCCCGCCACCGCCGCGCCACGCGCCGCCGCCGCCCAATGGCTGCGCTCGCCTAACGGCGCGCACGCAGCCGCCCCCGCCGCCGCCACTTTCCCCGCAGTCTGCGCTGCCGATGCGCGCCCCGCCCCCGCAACCGCCGCCCCCGCCGCTTGCGTTCCCACACGCGGGAGTCCCCGTTGCCCGTGCGCGCGGGGTCAGAAGTTGGGGTAGTATGAAAAAATGAAACGAAAAAATTGGGGTTATAGTTTTGTCATTCTGATGGTGGGCCGTGTTATCGTTTGGAGTGGTTGCGACCCGTGGTTTAAGGATCGCAGAGAACCCTACACGAATTGTACAAAACAGCAAACTCTACAATTTGCATATATCTTCCAGTAAGACCACGTCCATGGCTTTCCAAAGTTCTCACTCCGTAAGATGTAAGCTCGTTTTAGAAGATAAGATAATTGAACAAGTTAATACTTTTAGATTTCTAGCATGTAAATTATCATACCTCGGAGAACTTGATATTGAAAAAAGATCGAGAGATTCAACCACATGTGTGGCACCATTAAAAGAACCCTTAGAAGTAAAGTCATACATTCCAGGTCTTAAGGGTCAGATATCATAAAGTATCACATTAATCTGTCATGGTTTTGCGTCGACGATGCCGTAACGTCGACATCTACAAACAACAACAATCATCGACGACATCCACAAATGTGATACATTGTAACGGTTATGCGTGTGTTGGCTGTTTTCCGTTGTGTTTTGTCGTCTTTGGCCACAATTAACGTCATAAATACAATGTTAAAAATTATAATCCCTGCCACTCTTTTTGCCTAACTTACGCAGGAATCCCCGTGCACGCCTGGAATACAAAATAAATTATGAAAAAATAAAGCGAAAAACTATCATTCAATTTTTGTCTTTCTGAGGGATGTTTCTATTTTCTTTCGAGGTTGTCATCAATGTTGTCATGCTTGTCATCGTTGATTTCATCATCAATCGTGATTCCAATGAACAGTCCAATGAACAGTTTGTGAGTGTCGTTGGTCGCTGTCCATTTTTGGCGTACAATGCTTTAACAATCTCGGCTAAATCAACACTTAACATTCAGCAATTTCAAAATTAATGTTTTTTTTTTAAAAGTTTATGTTTATTGACGAAAGAAAATTTGCAATATACGAGATTTGATATTAGAAACATTTTGAAAATAAGTACCCCATTTTAGAGGCAATGGGAATATATGGGTAATGGTGTCCTTAACGCCGCTCTCACATCTTTTCCACACGATATAGATTGTCGCAATGTGTTATAATTCTTAACCCTCCACTTCTGACCGTAAGCTACACAAAGTTCGAGATGTAAGATGGTAACCGGCTACGAAAGGAGTCGGTCGTCGACGAAAGGAGGAATGTCGCGACTTCTTTTGGCGGTATTTTTGTTAAACCGTTCCGTCATGTACCATTTTAATGCGTGCCTTGTCTGTGCCTGAGTCGGGGCTCTTGTGAATTACTTTTTCCCAACCTTTTTTGGGTCACTGCCTCTCTTCCATTTTCCTGCTCGGTATCTTAAAGTGCATCACCCCCAAATTTTTGCCAAAATTTCCTTGTGTGAGCACGCAACGTAAGAACCGTCAAACATGAAACTGTGTTGCGAAGGCACCGTGCTGAGTTGATCAACTAGGGAACCAAAAGTAAACGAACGCAGTTCACGAAAGTGGTTCTTGTCCTGCATGATTATTTATTCAACATCATTTTCGCAACTAATGTACTCCACCCCACAAAAATCACATTTAATATTTGAGCGTTATTTTACAACACATTTGCAGAAGACAATTAACGATTAAAATCGATTTACGAGTTCAATTTTTAGATAAATTCGTTTGTGGTGCATAACGTTTTTTACAATTAGGGGCTATGTTTAGTATCAAAAAATAAAATAATATTTAATTTGTAATTATACCAATTCGTTAGCGAATATTTGATCTACACAATGCTTACAACTTGAATATGTCTGTAACAACTATTATAGACAATTCACTCTCTGCTTCTGTTTTCAATGACTCCGCCGCGATTAGCCCTTTGTTTCATTTGTCTTGATCTACTGAACAAAGGGAAAGACATTATTCTTCTGGCCATTAAACGTAGATTATCTACGAAAAAAGGCGTGATCTACAGTTTTTATTCTCCTAATCAGGTAGGAACTACATGAAGCTTAAATTTGCGTCCCTTTAAAGCGTCCATCAGACGTTCTCATCCACCGTAACCTCTATATCAACAACTGAATTTCGTAGCCAGAGAGGTGCTAGGTTCGTGTCTTGTTAGAGCCATATTTTCTACACCAGCTCAAGGTTCGATACCTAACAACAGCCCCGAAGACAGAGAGGTCCAGCCGGTACATCGCTCCAGCCCATGATTCTCAATATGGTCCATGGATCTCACGGGGAAAAATGAAGCGATACGCGTCCCGTAATGTTTATTATAGCTTCCGGGTCAATGAACTCCATCTCGATTAGTTTTTTGTCCAGTTTTCCTGATCCATTGAGCAAATGCTGAGATGGCCCCTTGCATTTTGAAATGTAGCATCACTTAGCGCACGTTTTGTTGAACTCTCTTTTTGCTTGTAGTGGTGGTAGTGGTAGGAGTAGAGCGAGGCAATACAGAGGAATCAAATCTTGGGGTTGGTTTGCCGATGCAAATAAATTTTCTATGACTTGGGAACGAAAATGTCAAGTTTCTACACAAGTTGCTAATCTCACACGTTTTTAAATTTTTTGATTATTTTTTCAAAACTTTTACTCTCCCAAGTCACATACAGTTTCTACTGCTTTTGAAAAAGAAAAAGAAAAAGAAAAAGAAAAAGAAAAAGAAAAAGAAAAAGAAAAAGAAAAAGAAAAAGAAAAAGAAAAAGAAAAAGAAAAAGAAAAAGAAAAAGAAAAAGAAAAAGAAAAAGAAAAAGAAAAAGAAAAAGAAAAAGAAAAAGAAAAAGAAAAAGAAAAAGAAAAAGAAAAAGAAAAAGAAAAAGAAAAAGAAAAAGAAAAAGAAAAAGAAAAAGAAAAAGAAAAAGAAAAAGAAAAAGAAAAAGAAAAAGAAAAAGAAAAAGAAAAAGAAAAAGAAAAAGAAAAAGAAAAAGAAAAAGAAAAAGAAAAAGAAAAAGAAAAAGAAAAAGAAAAAGAAAAAGAAAAAGAAAAAGAAAAAGAAAAAGAAAAAGAAAAAGAAAAAGAAAAAGAAAAAGAAAAAGAAAAAGAAAAAGAAAAAGAAAAAGAAAAAGAAAAAGAAAAAGAAAAAGAAAAAGAAAAAGAAAAAGAAAAAGAAAAAGAAAAAGAAAAAGAAAAAGAAAAAGAAAAAGAAAAAGAAAAAGAAAAAGAAAAAGAAAAAGAAAAAGAAAAAGAAAGAAAAAAGAAAAAGAAAAAGACCAATGGAAAACAAGGAGAAGGTAGAACTATTGACTCAGCCCAAAACAGCGTGCTCGGTATTCATATGATGAATCATTAATTCTATACATTTTTATTTCGCGCTTGAAAAGCCTGCTACTGGACTCCAGCATCTAGTGTCGTATAAAAACAATTGAACAACAGTGCGTGTGTCCCACTGGGCAACAATTGAGTGAGCCGGTGAAGGTAAACACACGCTTGCGTGTAAGTTATGTCTATTATAATATTAGTTTGTAAGTAAGTTTTAGTATGTAAGTTCAGATATATGTGTAAATAAGTAGATGTGTATGTGTAAATGTGTAAATAAGTAGATTCTCAAGTAAATAGTAGACTGTAAGTTTAATACAAAATATAAGGTTAGTAAGCACCTCCATATAAGACGGTATAACCCAACCCAATGTAAACCCAATATAAATGTATACTTAATGTAATGTATGTATACCCAATATAAATGTATTGATTCTAAAGAAAAATGGGCGTTGTCCTGGTAGATGGAGAGATGAATGGCTAACATATTTGCCTAGACGTGACTCGTTCTCTTTGAAGAACGAATTTCCGTCTGACGAGAGCACGAATATCTCCGTTGCGAAGCAACTACCATCAGAAGGCGTTTCCTGTGATTATATTCTATCCAACTAATTATCAAGTTGTGAAAGGACCTCGAAATCGGGATCTCTGTGCTTTTGAAACATTAAATATGATGCGAAGCCAGGCACGCATTCTGACACTAGAAAATGATATAAGCGAATTAGTATTTTCTCTTCGGAAAATTAGAAACTAGTAAGAAAATGAAGAAAGGAAGAGAATAATATAACTATCAATTTCATTGAATAATCAAGTTGAAAACAGGTAAATTCGAACGTAGAATGCAGTTCAAAATGGTTTACATTTCTTAATTTTCATAAAATGTAATATTAAATATTAGAAAAGGGGAATAGATTAATTGTATAATAATCGCAAGGGACCTGAAGTTTATCATGGGTAATACCACAGGTGCATTGGAAAATGTCGATAAATTCCCGACGGGGGGAATTTATCTGAGAATTTCGAAAGCGTGAGTAGTATTTAATGGGACTATTCCACGAACGAAATTATGCCCCACAGAGTTCCAAAATCCGCCAAATATAGAAATAACTGAAAACTATATTAAAATCAAAGAGGGTATGTTGTAGTGCATATGCAGTTTTTGGGACATCAACATTACGATCGAGGTATACCGCTTTCTACGATAGATGAGTCATAGTTATGATTGGCCAATAAGGGGAAGCGATAAGGAAAATCGGATAGAAAAAGCAATAAACTTTATGGTAGGAGTTCGCTTTCAACCGCCGAGCGGAACGCACGTGACTTAGCTCCGAGTTGCTCGTGCAGTTATCAGTGACTGAGTCAAAGTCTTATCAGAACTAGTGCGATCGATAACGCTTGTGAATAGGCGTAGTCAACGATCGTTTTGCCCCATTGCGGTAAAACTACAATACAAACAATTAGACTAATAATAGTGCACCGTCACAGAGACAAAATCATCAAGTGTGCTTATAGTGTGTTTCATAACAGAACTAAAAATTGTTAATACCACAGTAAAAAGTGCTACAAAATAATACTATAAAGCGCTCAAAATGTTAACAGAAGATTCACTAGGAGAACACATCAGCAGATCCATCGAACTATTAAATAATGATGGAAACTGTGAATTATACACAAGACAAACTAATTCACAATTCTCACAAGAAAACCAAATAGCCGATCTTCAACAACAGTATCAACATCTCCTACATCAAAATCATATTCTCCAAGAACATCTTAACAAATTAGAACACCATAACCAAATTCTACAACAACAGCTTCATCATTCACGGACCGATTCAACAAACAGCGCAGAAACAACGGCACATATTCCTCAAATATACGTGGAACGTGCACAATCAACTGGAAACCTCCAATCTGCAGAAGTTAGGCCTTCAGAAATCAACAGTGATTCTCACCAGCCAACAAGCGCACAACATCAACCCGCCAAGAAAAGAAGATTCACAAAAGTAAGTAACTATAGTGACGCCAAGCGTAGAATGCTGATCAATTGTGCAAGTAAAGGCATTACCTCAATAAATAGATATTCAATATTAGAATCAGTAGACGAATCAGAGGAAAATGTAAATAACAATGAACCACAATTAGAAAATGTAAAAATTCCCCCAATTTGCATCATAAACGCAGGGAAATATAACTCTTCTAACAAAAGACCTAAAAGAACTAATAGGAAACGGCTTTACACTCAAAACAACAGGGAATTCAGTAAAAATATTAATGAAAAACGTTTCAGAATACCGAAAAGTCAGAAAATATTGTGAAGAAAAAAGTGTTCCCTACTATACATACTGTGTGCAAACTGAAAAAAAAACTTATCAGTAGTAATAAAAAATGTACCCATAATATTCACTGAAGAAGAAATTTACAACGAATTAGAAAGTCTAAACTATCCAATAAAAAAAGTAAACAGATTAACTAACAGAGAACAATTACCATTCAAAGTAGTTGCCTTAGAACTATCAAACTCCACTGAAGGAAAGGAAATATTTAAACTAGACAAATTACTTCACTGCATTGTAAAAGTAGAAATAAGAAGGAAACCACAAGGCCCCCCTCAATGTAAAAAATGCTTTACTTATGGACACACAAAAAATTATTGCACAATGCCCCCAAATTGTGGCTACTGTGCAGAACATCATTGGACAAAAGACTGTAAATTATTACAATCCACAAACCCACCACCCCCAACTTGTACTCTTTGTAAAGAAAATCATATGGCTAGCTCTAATCAATACAAGTACTTTCCAAAAAGAAAGAGAATCCAACAATCAAACCAATTCAATACCCAATTCCAAGTTCTACAATCGCATCAAAAATATGAAAACAAAACTCACTCACAAACATTCCCACAACAAACATAAATCAAAATCCACTACATCCACAATTGGCTCTTAATAACAGTCAAAATGCAACTTCACCCTCATATGCACAAACAGTTACACAAAATACCATACAGACAAATATCACACAAATTATAATACAGATGTTACCAACAATAGTTAACCAAATAACAGCTACATTAATTCCACAGATACAAAACATTGTAACAAATCAAATCTGAAATATAATAAGAAATGGATAAACAGCCCAACTTAAAATCAATAACACTTCTTAACTGGAATGCAAATGGCTTACCAAATAAAAAAAAATACTCTTATTCAATTCCTGAAAAAACACTCAATAACAATTGCATGCATAACAGAAACACACCTTGCACCAGGACAATCTTTCAAAATCACTGGATATGACTGTTACAGAGAAGACAGAATATGTCAACATGCAGTAGGGGGAGTAGCAATACTAATTAAAAAGAAATTAGACCACTCATTAATTTCTATTCCCAAATCGAACAACCTAGAGCTAATTAAATATAAATAAAATTAAATATAAATATAAATTTAAATAATATTTAAATATCATAACAGCTTATAAACCACCTAAAAAACAAATCAATATAAATGAATTAAAGCTAATATTACATAATACAGAACCTACAATCTTAATGGGAGATCTAAACAGCAAACATATCAATTGGGGTTGTAAAGTGAATACACCTAATGGGAGAAAGTTGCTAAAAGCATCATGAACATTAAACTTTCAAATCATAACCCCAACAAACCCTACTCATTACCCCAAAAACTGTAATGCTGAACCAGATATCCTTGACATTACCATTTCTAAAAATCTAAAACACACCCTCTATGCTCATGTGTTACCTGAATTAGACTCTGACCACTGTCCTGTTATTCTCACCTCTGATATGAACTATATTAAAACTGAGTCGCCATTTGGCTTAGACACAAAAAACATAGATTGGGAAAAATTTCAAACAAACACCGATAATTCTCTTCCCACAAACCGATTCATGAAAAACAAAGAAGAAATTGATATTGCCATAGATACCTTCACTAAAATCATACAAAAAGCAGCAAAAGAAGCAAATACTAACCCAAATTATAAACCAAAATATACACAACATACAATACCTATCGGCATTGAAAAATTAATTCAAAAGAAACACAAAATACGTAGGCAATGGCAGCAATATAGAAGCCCAGACTTAAAAAAAAATACTAAATAAACTAACACACCAAGTAAAACTAGTTTTAGACGAGCACAGAATCCAACAATATAAAAATTACATTAAAGAAATAAATCCTAAAGACAGCAATTTATGGCAGGTTACAAAACAAATATTGAAAGAACCAACAATCATACCAGAACTAAAGAAATCAGATAAAACAGCCACAAAAACAAAGGAAATATGTGAAATACTAGCAGAACATTTCCAAGAAACATTTACTCTAAATACAACCACAAACAATAACAATTTAAACCATATCAATAACTGTGAAGTAATAACAGTTCCACACCCAGTAAAATATATATCACCAAATGAAACATACCAAACGATCAAACCGCTACCTGAGAAAAAATCAGCTGGAATTGACCAAATACCAACCATACTTTTACAAAAACTAAATAAGAAAGCAATTAGCTATCTAACTGCAATATTCAATTCAATGTTAAGAACAGGGTACTACCCCAAAAAATGGAAACACTCTATAGTAATACCAATTCCAAAACCAACAAAAACCCAGCATTTACAGAAAACTATAGACCTATAAGCCTAATCTCTATTGTAGCCAAAGTAATGGAAAAACTAATTTTAAAAAGACTTCTGAAATATATTAATGGAATACAATACATACCACCTTTCCAATTTGGATTCAAAAAAAAGCACTCGACAACACATCAACTTTTAAGAATTACATAATTAATATATAAAAACTTCGAACAAAAAAAGCACACACTGGCAGTATTTTTAAATGTAACCCAAGCATTTGACAGAGTTTGGCACGAAGGTTTAATATTTAAATTACAAGAATCCGGATTACCCCTTTACTTGGTAAAAATAATAAAAAGCTTCCTAAAAGAAAGAGTTTTTTCAGTAAGAATAAATTCAACCTACTCTACACAAAAAGAAATCACAGCTGGAGTACCACAAGGCAGCCCATTATCTGCAACTTTGTTCAATATATTCACAGCAGATTTCCCAACTACTCAAAACACAACAATAGCATTATTTGCTGATGACAGTGCAATACTAACTTCTAATAAGTGTCTAAAAACAGCCACAAGAAATCTACAAGAGGAACTGAACACAAGGAAAGTAACACAATGGGCAGACAAATGGAAGATAAAACTAAACCCAAACAAATGTCTAGTACAAATATTCACACTATGCCCAATAAACACTACTCTTAAACCCCTAAAACTACTTAACAAAACACTCGATTGGTTACCAAAAAAGAAACCTATTAATATCTGGGAATATTAATGGACACCAGACTAACATATACAAACCATATAAATGACAAAATCACCCAAGCAAATAGAAGACTTCATAAATTGTACCCATTAATTAATAGAAAAACCGTCCTCAAAACGGAATGTACACTAGTCCTGTACAGAGCAATAATTCTACCCATTATAATGTATGCATGCCCAATATGGTACAACACATCGGCGACTAATATCGAGAAAATACAAACATTTCAAAATAAGATTCTACGTATAGCTTGTAAATGCCCCCTGGTTCATTAGAAACAATCAATTACATTCAGAATTAAAAACAGAAACTATACATCATATACTACTCAAACACATTCCTTTTTCACATCTTTGCATAATATACCAACAACTGACCACTACAACCTTGGTTCATCAGCAACAACATCCCGAATCGAAAACAGATTTCCATATGATAAATATCTAATACAATTTGCTGACCCCCCTTAAATCTTTCAGAATTAGAATAGACAATGCAAAGAATAATCAACAAACTTATTTGTAAGACATCAAACAATAATGAGGAACCTGTTGGGCTTCCCTTATTTCTATTTATCTAAAGAATGATTGTATTTTTTTATGAATGTGATACTTGTTTAAATGTTGACTGAAAGGTATTCTGCTGTCTTATTTATTTGTATACCTGTATTTTAAGTTGTTTTTGTATCAAAACAATCCCTGTGAAGCAGTTATGCTGGTCTGTGGAAATAAATAAATAAACAAAACAAAAACTTTGAGATGCTCGGCTCTGATTGGGGCATTGTATAGTTAAACACAGTGGGTTTTAATTTCACGAGTGGAATAGTCTTTATAATTTGTTATCAAACGGAAGAAGCGTGTGAATGACAAATTCTACTCTAGTATCTTCAAGGAATGCATGGCGAATATTTTGCGTTTTGTGAGGGCAAAGGACTTTCGGGCAACGGTTAACCCATATTCAGTGAATCACCAAAAAGAAACTGATCAACTACGTAAATTTAAAGAAAAATGTCGTGCGGTTATTGAAAGATTCTGAAGCTACCACTAAGAATTAAGATGAATATGTTTTTATTACCTCTCATCGAAAAAGTGTCTCTTCCTTAGTAAGATCTCTTCGTGAAAATTTCTCCTCTGAATATAATATTAAGAAAATATGTTCGGTACTGAACTAGAAACATGGGAGATTAATTGTAATGAGCTGAAAGAAAAAGAAGAAATTAAAAAAAATGAAAATGTCCTACGCAAAATTCCATCTTCGAAAAAAAGTGAATTCTACTTCCTTTGCTTACTTGTGGGCATTGAAATTGTCACGTGAAAATAGTTTGGCATTCAATTTTTATTTCTTTCACATGGATTTACAAGGATACAAAAGGAATACCCGACATTATTTTTTCTTCCATGTCCTCATGGTTTGCATACCCCTATACAAACTTCCTAGAGATAACGAAAATTACAAGTGGTAATTATTTCAAATGAAATGTTAGCTACAAAAATTACTTTCACTTTAATCATTTATTTTTTTTAAAGTTACGGAATTGTGAAAATCAATATTGCATACGTTTTCTTGGGTTCTGGAATCCCTACTCTCTTTTCAGTAAGTCGATTTTGACAAAGATCAGTGATTCGTAAATGAAGATTCCAATTGTAGGATTCCAAGTTTAGTACAAATGCTTACAGGAATCATATGATGGCATTATTATTTTCGTTTCGGCCGACTAGGACCACGCAGGGCAAGCAACCTGCATTTACCGTGGCTCAGTTTTTCATTTAATATCACGGTGGCAGGTGCTTGCGAACACTTCTTTGGGGGGGACCAGCATTTAAGCTGGATCCGATTTTTATCCCCCAGGGTTATTAGTCCTGGGGGTATGAAAGATGAAATGATGATGATAATGAGGGGTGAAAGGACGACACACTCATACAAACACACACAAATACACCCATGCCCGAGGCGGGACTCGAACCCGCGATCTTTTGGTCCGAGACCACTCCGGCACTACTGCCTTAGCGATCTCGGCCATCTGATCGTCATATGATGGCATTATTATTATTATTATTATTATTATTATTATTATTATTATTATTATTATTATTATTATTATTATTATTATTATTATTATTATTATTATTATTATTATTATTATTATTATTTCTAAATGTATTTTATGTAACTTTTAGGTGGCGGAAATATAGAACTTTCTCACCCAGAATATAATGTTATATAACTGGAGTAGAACATTCGCAACAATCTATATGAAGGCTCACAGAATGTAAAATAATTCTGAATATATAGCCCAATGAACGTATTTTTGTATTCGATTCATTTAAATGGACGATCATTTGAAGATTGACTACGACCCAGAAATATTGTAAAATTCATTAGTTTTAATCACATATTCATCATTATCAACGAGAGTATCCAATTGTTTATTCAAAAAGGAAAATGGCATGGAAATCGTTTTTATCTTTGTTTACTGCTAATTTACTCTTAGGGCACAAGAGTACTAATTATTGTTTCATTTTTGTAAAAAATATTCGTCCCATAAAAACAAACACATGTTTCGAATCGAACGTGTCGTTTATTTATAGAAAGAAATGAACAGTTTTAAGAATCGAAACCTGCTAGAACCTATACTCAACTGCCAATGAATTAGAAACATGAGTATACAATGTTTCTTCATTGTAGTAGGTATTTCTAATCTTTGAAATCAATCAGGTTCGAAGATATCTTAACAAGGTATGCTAATATGTGCTACGATTTCCTTGCGAAGATAGTATTGAAAGCAAAATCTTATGGTAAATAATGCTAAATTTCTAAAAATATGCTAGTATGAGTAGGTGCTTCATTTTGATCCACAGATAAAGCGACAGCTTTACGAAAAGAAAATATGAATGTCTCTGTAGATATTTATTTTCTGGCACTATATTAGTAATCTGAAAACGCTTCGTATTTCCTGAGAATGGTTTCCATTCGTACATATTAAATCTTCTCTAGTACTTTTGACAAACTGGCAAAAGATAGATATGATTTTGAATTTCATAATTGTTGCCTTTGATGAAAAGCAGCTTGACCTGATTTGTAATCAAACTACCCGAAAATATTTCGATGACTTGAATGGTATACTTTTTTTTATCGTTGAATTTTTTGTGCACATTATAAACTGAATTTATTTCAGTTTTTTTTTCGTTAATCGGCCGACTAGGACCACGCATGCAAGCATCCTGCATTTACCGTCGCTCAGTTTTTATTTATTATCGCGGTGGCAGGTGCTTGCAACAACTTTTTGGGGGGACCAGCATTTTAGCTGGATCCGATTTTTATCCCCCACGGTTGTTAGCCCTGGGGATATGGAAGATGAAATGATGATATGATGATAATGGGGGTGAAAGGACAACACATACAGACATACCAAATAAACCCATGCCCGAGGCGGGACTCGAACCCGCGATCTTCTGGTCCGAAACCACTCCGGCACTACTGCCTTAGCGATCTCGGCCATCTGATCGGCTTATTTCAGTTTTATATTATTTATTTATACTTCAACAGTTATCTTGGGAAAGTAATTTTTTAATTAGTGTAATTGACGTAAATTGAAAAACGTGGTGTCTATTGTTTTATATGTAATAAATAAATAAGTAAATTAAAACATGTTATGTAAAGATGACACGTGATAAGGCGCATTGTAGAAAGAGAATAGATGTTCTGACACGTTCATGTGAACATCTGAGAGTGCATGAAGAAAACTATTTAATAAATTCACGTGTGCGTATTGTTGTAAAAATGTTTAGTTAGAATCTCATCAACGATTCACACATGCAACGTTCTGTTAATTTCATCAAATCTCTATTGCCTCATTATATCTCTTCCTTGATTTAAATCTTTCGAGATACTTCTGAAAAGGCATAGTATGCTTCACAAATAGGCTTTTGAAAAATTCACCTGTGCAAGTAGTTAAGCACAGAGTTGAAAATTCTTAACTGTAAAGTGAGTTTACTTATGAATCATAGTGTACGTGCGTGCATCATGTTTCCTGTCCGTGAATCCATGTTTGTCTCATCGTGTCTCCTGCGTTGGATGCAGCGAACCATGACCATATACTTCCCCACCTTCCTTGCAAAGATCTTGCCGAGATGCGCAAAGAGTGTGACAAAATTCATTAGGAGTATGATAATAAAACACCTAAAACAAATTTTTGAAGCAGAAGTAATTAAGCACGAAAAAAATTTCTCCGAATGGTGAATTCTGAGAATAAGTTTCACTGAACAGTTATTTTTTTAGAATTGTGATTAAGAAAATATATACTTTTCAAAATATAATACCATTTATAAAGAAATTAAATATTGTAAATCCGTTAACAAAAAAGCTACTAATATTTCTTCTTTCTCGACTTCTTGAAAACTGAATTTTCTTGCTCCTAAACATAGTATATTACTTTCTCTTGTAGGTTATACATTCAAAATTAATTTTGTGGGTCCCTAATATCGAAAAGGTATTTTTCCTCAATTCATCTGTAAGTCCATTCGTCTATCTGTTAACATCTGTTATCCAAGTTCATTCGTCTATCTCTTAACAGCATTTGCGCCTAAATCGCACCCAAGAACTTCAACAAAACAGGCTATCCTCGGTATACTTGACTAATATCGCGACCTCTCGAATTTAAAACAAAATGGAGGGGTACCTTACATGAAGTCCCTAAGACATTTTCAAATTTGTTTTAAAAATGAGTTTAAATTTGTTATACTTTTTATTGAAGTAGAACAAATTGCACTTATGAATTTGGTCCGATATACATGATAACCAATAAAATTTCGATAATTGCAAAAGTTGTACTTTTTTGGAACTGTTATAGCTATTTATTTATTTCTTCATCCGATCTATTTTTCAATAATAAATCTTTAAATAATTTAATAGACAGTTTTGTTTTAATATTAATTGTCTGCGGGTAATTTGTATATTTGATGGACAAATATCAGTCTCTGAATAGTCCGACCATCTTGGCGGTGATTTTTAAGGTATTACTCTGGCATCCGTCTGGGATTAATCAGATGATGTTACGGAAACGACCAATCAAGGCGTCTAGCATAACTACAGAAATGATATTTCGAAATGCAAATTTCTCTACTGAAATTTCAACATTAAAATTTGCATTATTTTTTAACTTCACATCGCAATGTTAATCCCAAATCCCAAAATATAGGTGATCCTTTATACCATTGAGAAACAGTATATCGACGCCATAATGCTGGGAGATAACTGATTTACCACAGGGGCGGAAGTTGCTTACTGAATCATTCAAACTGCTACGCAATGTGCACCGGAAATTTTCTGAGGTTAATTAAGATTGTTGTGGAATCTTATCTTTCTAAATTCCAAGGTCATCCTTGAAATCTGTTGCGGGTGGTCTATCCATCTCCTGTGAAAAGACTTTCACAAACTAGGCAACAATCCTCTTAGGATAATTTTTATTGTTGACGAATATGTCAAAATTACCTGTTACGTCTCGACGTTTCATCGAAATCCATTTACAATTCTCGTACCTGAGTGAAATCCAAACCACTTAATTAAAAATTGGATGAGATGATATATCAAATATATTGAAAAATAATATTATATACAATAAAAACAATGTACTTTTTATAAATCTAAACGTTATTTTAATTTTGTATTTATAATATAACAATAATAACTAACATTTAAAACACACACACATTATATATATATATATATATATATATATATATATATATATATAATTCGATGTACAAATTTAATGTAACAAAACTATTAATATCAATTAGGTTCATTGTTCATCAACCCTTCGATGTTTTTGGCACACCGTCCTAAGCCGAGCGCACTGTTTTTTTGAATGTTTACCACACCATGGGGGCGGTTTTCGAGAATTCCGAGCCACCCTCGCATCATTGGAGATTCCAGTGCTTGGAGTGTGAAGTTCACGGTCCAGCGCCACGCCCCCACTTCCGGCGTCCCGTCGCGCACCGCGGGGCGTCTCGGCGTCGCGGTACGTCGGGGGTGGCGGGGGTGGCGGGGAGCTCGCGCCGCTTAGCCAGAGCCCGCATCTGCCCCGGGCGAAGGGACAGAGGGCAAGCGAGCGCGCAGTTTGTTGCACAGCGTGGCGAGAGGCGCCTTCTCAATAGGGCAGGGCAGGACATGGCGAGCCAGGGCAGAACAGCACGGCAGGGCAGGCCAGGCCAGGGCAGGCCAGGGCGAGGCAGGGCAAGGCAAGACCGGGCAAAACCACGACAGGGCGTGCCAGAGCAGGGGTAGGGCAGAGTAGGGAAGGGGGAGCAGGGCGGAGCGGAGTGGGAGAGTGCCGAGGCGGGAGCCTGGCGCGCTGAGCTTCTCAGTGACGCAGCGACGTCACGCTGGAACGTCACAACGCCTCGTACACGTAGGCTTCCGCGGCTCGAGTTCATGACTTCTAGGCTGTCCGGGTGACGCCGCGTCGATGGCAGAGAAACCGACGTTTCGCCTGTCATATCGCAAGCGTCTTCAGGGTAGTGACGTCACTACCCTGAAGAAGCCTGCGATATGACAGGCGAAACGTCGGCCTCTCTGCCAACGATGCGGCGTTACCCGGACAGCGTAGAAGTCGTCACAACGCCTCTTCCGGTTCTCGGACGCGCGTATTTTTTTACTAACACCCACAGGCGTGTGCACTGGGGCAGGGTGTCGGAGGCCTCCCTGAAAGTTTTAAAAGGGGCCCCTAAGTATTAATAAACTATTTTATTTCTGTAAATATGTTAAATCCTTGATTTTCTCCTTTAACCTGATACGTTGGGGAATTTTTAAATGACATTTGGGGAAGAATCTCTCTTCCGAATAGCCTGTAAATGATTAAATATAAAATCAATAGCGTTTATTAATTGTATTATTAAAATTATAAATTCATTCACGTTGTTGTAAATAAATATGTATTTATAGTAAGTAAATATTGTATTGATTTACTAGTAAAATATGTAAATGAAAAGGTTCAATGGTAAAAGGGGCCTAGGAATGTTGCCCCCCCCCCCTAGTTTTAGGTTACGCACACTTCTCGTTCAGCTAAAATATACGAGCCTTTCCAGGTAGTATGGGTGAGCTTAACATAAAGCCATTTTTTAAACATTGTAAGCTGATAATGGTCCCACGGTTCAGTTCTAGATGTAAATAAGACGCTGAAGTTTAAATAAAATAGTTTGCAAGAAAGAGAAATATTCGTTGTGATAGACCTTGAGTCATTCTGTTCTATAAAACGCAGGTGTCAGGAAAAACGATAAGACTCACAATCAATTCTAAAGTCTAAAACAACCTTTAAAATCGACCTGTTTTAAAACTAAAATAATGTGAGGGGGCATTGTGACCCACATTCAGGAATATTGGTGCAAAATTCTGTCAGGTTTCAGAGCTCTTGTACCATTGCGAAGTACTCCAGTGATGCTCGTGCCCAAGGTGTATTAGGCCCTTTTTCTCAAAGAAAATACGCTTCTCATAGAAACGTTTTGTTCAGAGTGCTGTGTGCGTAAAATATTAAGATAGGCTTTTCTCAATTTTTGTATTTTTCTCCCGTCCTACAGGGATTATCTATTATAGACAAATGGAACACGTTGAACGTCCTGAGTAGATGCCAGTGATTAAAAAAGTTGTAACTTGAGTAATAATTTCGCGTTAAACATACGTCAGTCAAATGTCCGGTGAATGTCTGAAGAAATCATTTCGTAAAATGCAATTTTAGATGTGAGTATACAGAAACGTATCAATAATTCAACGCATGTTTAAAGGTAATTTTCCATTTCCCTTAATTAAGTAGAAATACGTAAGTCGTAGATTCGAAGCAAAGCGAGTCAAGTTAAGCCGTCTCTGCAATTTGGCGAGAAGTGTTGCGTTTGCTTTATTTATTGCTTGTTTTAGGTTAATCGCGGAGACAGAATGCCAATGCTTCGCTCTAAATCGGAAATAAGCGAATGAAGCTACTCAAATCGGCAAATTGTTGACAACCTAACCTCAAAACGAACTATGTTTTCAATTACATACTTGTCAACTTCTTTCCATATTTTCTTTCTTTCGTTCTCATTTACCTTTTATCTCGTTGTCTTTTTTATTTCTTTTCCCTCTCTTTAACTCGACTTTTATTATTTTTCTTTGACTTCTATATTTACCTCATATTTTCCTCCCACTCACGTTTTTTTATTTTATTTTTTAATTTTTCTTGCCTTATTCCATTTGCCTATTATTACTTTTCTTCTTTACAGTTTTCATCTCATTTTGTTTTGTTCTCTTTCCTTCTTCATTCTCTTTCTATCTTTTTCTCATAATTCTCGAACTTTTCCTTTACCACATTTTTCACTTTTTCCCCTTCCATTATTTCTCTTTTCCATATTCATTTTTTTATTTTTTTATTTCAATCGCAAATTCTATGTATTTGCTAATCATTCTTTACATAATTCTCCCTTATTTTTCGAGTTGTTCAACACTGTCGTCCATATGAGAATTGGTCTCTTGGTACACATCGTTCTAAGCACATTTGAAAATTGGAATTGGGGGATCCTGATAGTGATTGTTAGTTCGCCGGTTTTTTAAATCTTTTTGGTACTACGGGGTTTAACTCTCAATCGATCCCTGTGGAAATGTGGTGGGCAATGCGACTTTACAATAGGTTTCCTCGGAGTTGTTCCGTGTCCCCTGGCTCTACGACCACCAGTACTCTTTCATTATCATCCGTGCATCAAGTGAAGGGCTTACAGTAGTAACAAGACGACCAAACATTTCGACCAAAATCGAGATATAACATTTATGAATAGCGAGAGACTCCTTATTGCTGAAAGAGTCACCTTATTACTGCCTCGAGACCTTCAATTCATTCAGTTCAGGAAGAGTATTAAAGCTGAGATATTGTTGTCATACTAAACCCCTGTGGTGGTACGTCTATGCGTAATCCAGATTTTCCTAACATGTTTTTTTTTTATTTTAATTAATTTTAGAATACACTACTGAGCCCTCTGTTCGGGCGAATTGCGTTTCCGCCCTAAAGAAATCCACGAAATGACAGTGGAAACCTTGACTAAGTGACCCGAGACGAAGTGTCGCCCGAACAGCACCGAGCAATCACGAGGCCAACCGCGGAAGCCCACGGCTTCACTACTGAGCTTTGTTTCCGCTCTTCTAAGAAACAATGAGAAATGACATCCGAGTGGAGGGTTACGCAGTGTCATCACTCCGACCCACAAGATCGCAATCGCGCAGCGAGCCGTTGAGCGCGCTTCTCTTCCTTATTGCAGACTACGCATCTTCCACGCCGGCCTTTAACGACGAAAAACGGCGATGCGCAAAAAGTGCGACATTGCGAGCGAAAGCATAACATTTATATCATTTTTTAGGAAAGAAATATTATTAGCAGAGTTTCAAAAAACATGTAAACAGTAACTTTTCAATAAATGTACTACGCACAAATATGGGTCTTAATTAGTTCCACATCAGAGCTGAAGCAATGAACCTGCGAGAAATAAACACTGCTTTATTCTACACCCGATGTTTAAATGATACAGCCATTCTCTCTGGTCCATTCTCTCACAAAATAATCAATGAAATACCTTTGAAATGTATCAGAAAACTCCGACTGCACTAGTGCCCAAATTTATGTTGCTTCAATTTTAAGTTCATATGATTGAATTTATATAAATTGTCCTGCATCGGTAATCACATATTAATGAATAGATATTGAAGTCACCTTTTTGTAGATGATTGAATTGGAAGTATTTGATATTTCAAAAAATGTAATACATTTTTGTAACTAATAATAATATAAATATTCAATTTCTCAGAAAGTTAATTTTTTAGGATAGCTTTGATTTGGTTTTAAATATCGATTTTTCACAGTGTACAATGTGCATATATTAAACTAAAATAAATTATAATGAACAAGTTTAGTTATATCATGGAAGCTTCAAGGAAACCCATTATCATTCGTTCTTGTGACATTGGTCAAGCTCAATCCCCACCGTTCTGCGCTCGTAACCTTCCTTTCCAACTTTTTCTTTCGCGCGTCTGTGTCGCCTTTTCCAGTTCCGTTTTCTGGAACGGTAAAGTAATTCGGTTCTCATCATCCGAAGAGCCGAGAGAACGCAATTGGAGAGCCGACGGTGACCGTGACATTCCTGAGGTGCCGAAACGCGCTCTTCGTCCGCTGCCTTGCGACGTTTCCGCCTAGCGAGAGATCGCGCGCCCGTTCTTCCCACACCGCCTTGACGTATCATTTGCCTCTCCGGCCCCTGCCTCTCCGCCTCCTAGTCGGCACCTATCGGGTATATCTGAAAACTAGTTTTTTGTGGCTCACGTTTTTTGGTTATTGTTTGCACCGATTGTAACATTACTGCAATATTATTATTATTATTATTATTATTATTATTATTATTATTAGCACAGTGTTTCTCAGAATTGACTTGGGACCACTGTGGCAGGCCTGCCACGACGGAGAGTTCAATGGTCTAATGCTATGAACGAAAAAATCATCCGTTTGAACTTCACATTACCCGTTGCGATACAATCCGTATAGAATACAGGCAGGAATTGCATAGATGTTTCATTCAACAGTGCCCACATTTATCCCTCCTCAATGAGTAGAATATCGCAGATCGAAGAGCGCTGATGAGTAAATGCGGCAAATATGACTCACGTGCCAGACAAAATGAGATTAAAGCAGAAGTAATAGTACTGTTAGAAACACAAGGGAAAATTGAAGCTGCAACAACCCCATATCGCAAATTGGTATCCCACCACATCGCTCGCAAGATACTCTGTTCATTGAGTTTCCAGAACAAGATATGCCTAGAGATCACCTACATGAAAAGCTTGAATCACAATATCGACTGGCAATTATGGAATATGAGGGAATGGATCCTCATCTAAGACCGAGGATCCCAAAACAGCACACTTCAAAGAAACTGACCGTGCTAGTCAAAGTCTCAAATAAAAAAAAAGGGTTTCGTTAATGAGACCTCAAATAATTGTATTGTTCCTTCACCCCTCATTTTATCATCCTATCATCTCATAATTCACACTTCAAGGCGTAACAACCTTGTCGTATTGAGGGATACAGCTGAAAAGCTGATCCTGGAAACATTACACACGTGAATCGTGTAGCGTGGTAATAATAATAATAATAATAATAATAATAATAATAATAATAATAATAATAATAATAATAATAATCAGTTGAGGTAGTTCGTTCAATTGTGACAAATGAGGGGCAAATTTAAATTCAGTGGAGGTCAGGTCTTTGCATAAACTGACGAAGAACTGTACAATGTCTGCACTGACAGACAGCAAGACAGACCAAGGACTTGCTATGAGCTGGCCAAGGGCTGACAGGCATTTAAATCAAGCGGCAGTCCGTGCTAAAACTCTCCCGTTTCAGCTTTCTCAACGAGTTGCTAATTACTGGATGTTGTTGACACGGTGTGGTGTGTTTGAATACCCGTGAAAACAGTCATAACTTACGATTATCCTCTTTTCAAACGTTTTTCTTTGGATATTACAATCCAATTATGTTCAAAAATTGCTTGTTATTTTCTAACAACATTTGATTAAAACTGCAGTGGGTTTCCTCTTCCAAGATGTGACTGATAATGAACTACGGAACTTGGTCAACGCACGGAATGTAAAACATTTTCAGTTTGTTTTCCTCACCTCAAAACATATAGCTATCCTGGAAATGGATGTAGGTACACCATTTTTTCTCAAGACCTTTTGATGCCAATTTTCAACTGACTACATTTGAATTATGGATACGACAATTGCCTTTTCAGTCACGCGCAACTATATAGATCGGCACTTTTTCCTTCTCCCCTTTCCCCTACACTTTGTCCTCGCACTAAAGTACCATGACACTTTCCAACATAATGGCTTTTCTTGTCATGGTACGGAAAAATTAACATCGTGTTTTAAATTCAGATTTGCGGTCCTCAGTTCATGCTTGTACCTTTAGGGATAAGATTTACAAATTAATTTGCTAATTTATTTAGAGCTTTTTTATACGCGGATTTACGGATTTTATGTCTAAACTTTTACAGATGGTGTTCCAAGTTTTGCCTTAACTATTGCGCAGCTGCCGACTTCTCGGAATATTGAATCACCTATACCTTTCAATTATCTTACATTACACATTTCAATAATTAATACGTCACCATTATTATAATACTAGATATTCTTTCAGTAAAAAAAAAATGTTAAAGTTCGCAATGATATTTTTGGAAGTTAATTGTTGCAGATAAAATAATCAGTATTACTAAGACATTTTAGTCTTACAGAGACAACACCGTTGTTGTTGTAGTGTTGTTATTCATCTCTCAGAGTTTTGCCCTGGTGATTAATTACGAACAGGGTACGGATTATGATGTTCTAAAAGTTTCTTTAAAATTACCTATAAAAAGATTTAAAAACAATAGGAGAATGACCTGGAAAACTTAAAAATAAGTGGAAAACGATCAAATGTTTTAAAAAATACTCAAAAAATTTGTATGAAAATGTTTACTGAAATTCTCGGCTATCTGGGAGACGCCGCGTCGTTGGCTGGGAGGCCGACGTTTCGCCTGACATGTCGCAGGCTTCCTCAGGGCAGTGACCAGTTCGTCCAATGTTTACTTATTAAATTATTTTTACAATTTTAAATAAAAATTTATTTATATAAAATTATATTTACTATAAAGTCTTCATTATGCCGATCAGATGGCCGAGATCGCTAAGGCAGTAGTGCCGGAGTGGTTTCGGGCCAGAAGATCGCGGGTTCGAGTCCCGCCTCGGGCATGGGTGTATTTGTGTATGTCTGTATGTGTTGTCCTTTCACCCCCATTATCATCATATCATAATTTCATCTTCCATACCCCCAGGGCTAACAACCGTGGGGGATAAAAATCGGATCCAGCTAAAATGCTGGTCCCCCCCAAAAAGTTGTTGCAAGCACCTGCCACCGCGATAATAAATAAAAACTGAGCCACGGTAAGTGCAGGATGCTTGCATGCGTGGTCCTAGTCGGCCGATTAACGGGAAAAAAAGTCTTCATTATAGGAGGGAATTTAATTCTTAGCTCCGATCTTCCAACCGTCGGTTTTGAAAGATCGAGGAAGTTACCGAAGATCCGTGTAATTTTCTGAGTTCGAACAGAGTCCACTGCAGTAGTGAATTTCATCATGGGCTGATGATACAATAAAAACTTGTTTTAGTGTGTCATTGTGAATTCAAGAAATATTCAGTAACAAAAAACAAGGAAAGTGAAAAAACGTAAAAATGACTCAACGGTTCAAAAAAATTGAAAAATGGCAAAAAATGACTCAATAACTATACATTTCTATCACCTATTTGTCTTGACAAACATTCATTTACAAGTTTGCTACGTCTACAATGCACCGATGAAAAAATGGCATGTCATCAGAATCCGAACCTGGTTATGAAGCTTTATCATCAGAATTGAGCCCATGAATTGAATTGCTGAGAAACTACCGCCAGCGAGCTACCATCGCGACCATGCGCTGAAGAAAACAAATCCACGCCTCAAAACTAAATAAAAATTGATAGAAGACAAATTTCGCCAATTTAACATGAGACATACAAAACTATTTAAGTTAAAATATATTTTTTGCAATCATATGTTTTGTAGCCTTGAAAATATACTAAAATGCACGTTACATGCGAGTTTCAGACAGTTACAATGGCTTGGGTGAATTCTATGAGAAATTTTCGTCTTGGACATGTTCCGTTTGTAAACTAAACAGGAATAATGAGAGTTCAAACAGTACAGATTTCAAGTCAATTCTGTGTGAACAACTGAGCAAAATATTCATGTCTGAGAAGTTTTAATGTTTTCAGTTATTTTTACATTACCAGTTTTTCCTTCAACATCTTATACTTTCGGAAATGTAAAACACATTAAATTATGCTTCTTTTAACCTCCATATCATCAATGAAAGTAGAGGATTTGGAATATGTGTGAATACGTGCGAGAAACCTCGCATTTGAAAGTTTTACACCACCTTTCCTCACAGATTCATATAAGGCAAACATACGTTCGTGGACGTTACCCACCAGACAGGATAATCCAAAATGGAACAGAAAGATCCAAAAACATTTTGTAAATTACGACGCGAGGAACGTACAATAATTCGTGGCATTTGCCTAAGAACGCAGTTTGAATGCCGTAAGTATCGCCGTTTGCGAGTGGTACTTGTCCGATGTGTCAGAAAACATACTGTTGAGTGGTCTAGGTGCATACTTTATTAGGACGCGTTTGTTCAAAAAACTTCTTATTATTTATAAATTGAAAGAGCCATTCGTCACTTGGCCATCAAAGACTTGACAAACAATTTGTTGAGAATACTTCGGTGTGGAAACTCCAAAAAGTAACTTAGTAGAATAATAATATTCCGAATTTTTACAAAACAATTTCAAAAAAATGTAACTTGTCCTCTATAAAAATGCAATTACGCAGGCCAGCTGCCTTCCTCCACTCGACGAACGAAGATTCGTGATTCCTCCTGAATACAGAAATAATCACTCTCTTCAATTAACCGTATCCAACATACTCGAACATTTAAAACATAAAGCAAGTAATGCAATGGAATGGAATGGAAGAGTGGAAGAGCAAAAAGTATCAGTGTTGTCCACAAAAAATAAATAAATTATACTTTCTAAAGTAATACGAGCTTGAATAGAAAATATCAAGTAGCAGTAACAAGGATAAGAACTGGGTTCTTGAAACTAAACCACTCGCACATAACAGAAAGACCCTACATGCACTTGCATCCTATAAATGTCACATCCATCACGAATGACCCTTATAAAGCCAGTGCAGATACACACACATATGGTACAAAGAATGTACTCAGAGTCAATTCTTCTCACAATAGAGCAACAAAAAAAGTTTTAAATTCTGCAAGAACATCATTGTACGCAAGAAATTTTAACAAAGAGATCAAACTATTTGATAATATCACTAGATTCTAGACCCTATCTTTGACATGTGCATAAGCAGATAACTCATGACAACTAAATTTTCAGGAGAGCAACTCATCGAGCAACCATGTGATTGTCATTAATTGCATTTTTACTTTTATCCTGTTATTATTTGAACTTATATTACGACGGGTACAGACAAATCAACTTATTTGCTGTTATTGAAGGATCCCAAAACATAGTTTTGGCCCAAATAATCAAAAAACTCGACTTACTATGCTACAGTTTATAATTTTAGAAAACTTACGTTATGTTCGTTTCGTTCGAATTTTAGTTACCCAATAACACTCAAATGTAGATAATGATTTAAGGAACCAAGTAGTACACTATCTCATTTTCAGAAAAAAATTGATTTGTCACCTTTTTTGCCCGGGTCAAAGATATATTGTAACTTGCTGCTACATACATTGTATTTACTAATTTATTGAAACTACCTATTTCAATAGTACTATAATTTCCGCATGTAACAATATAAGAAATTCTTTCTTGATAGAAAAATAATAAGAAAAGGTACTGTAAAATGACCACGATTGTCGATCCGTCTTAAAATAATTGTTTGCAAACTTTTATAATCAGCTTCTGGGTCAATGGCCTTCATCTCGATCAGGTTTGTCAATCAGATCCAATGAGCATACGCTGAAACGATAACTTACCTTACTTTGTTTCTAGTCTCGAAATGTAAATGTAACATTTCCTCTACCGGCAATACATCGCAATTTGTATTATATCCGACGTTAATTCAATAACCAAAAATAATCCGAAGAGCAGCGCGCCGCGGCGGCCGCGACCCCGGCCGGCAGGAGGAGTAGGAGGCGTGGCGGGGACGGTGGCGAGGGCGGAGGCTGGGGCGGGGGCGGGGCCGTGGCCGCGCAGTCGCCGCGACGCTCTCACGCGCGTTGGTTCCGCGCCGCGCGGCTGATCCGTCGCGGCAGGCGAAGGCGGCGGGGGCGGGGCCGGGGGCGGGGGCGGTGGCGGCTGCTCCGTCGCGCCTTGACTCCTTCCGCGAGGAGACCTCGCGGTCCTCGAACAATGCGGCGTCGCGGCGGCGGCGGTGGCGGCGGCCGACGCGTCCGTCGCGGCGCCGCCGATGCTATCGGCCCTCGGCCTCCAACCCGGCCTCGTCTCCTCCCCGCCCCCGCCCCCGCCCCCGCCACAGCTCTCGCTCTCGCCCACGCCCTTGCTTACATCTCACTGGACACTGCCGATTCTACGATACCACTGTTCAATTCGAATGCCTTGCCTGAATGTGTTCAAGCCAATTCGTTTGTTTGTTTCTTTACTTTTATTTATTTATTTATTTATTTAGTTAGTTAGTTAGTTAATTTTGTGGGGTTGTAGGTATATCGCCTACTCAGAAGTACTTGATTACACGGAACGACAGTAAACTACGAGATTGGCTCAGGTTTCACGTGCGGCGGAGAGCGTTATTTCCTCTTTTTGTATGCATGGTGGATAAAACTGAAAAAATCGTCCTATCAGTGTGTCTCGTCTCATATTTCGAAACCGTATAATTTTTTCACCATGCCAATGAGACCTTTTCACTACCTTTAATAAAAAATAACACCCTTTAAATTATTTATTTATTTTTAAGACACATGCAAAAAGGAATGTAATAGAAATTAGCAATAAACGAAAACCTTTTTGGACGTTAATTTCCCAAACGGAGTTCTGGTAAGAGTGCTATGACGTAACAATCGGCGAGTACTTCCCCTTTTGGGTGTGGACTGCATGGTTCCGGATCGTTTGCTGTGAGAGTCTCTATTAATAACTTTCATACATTATTGTAACAAAAATCTAGGGAATATGGAAAATCAATGATATTGTACTGGAGTTTGTAATACCAATATTGCCCTTTATCCCCATTTATGATACAATATTTTTTCTAAAACCAACGAAGAATGGGCACGTATCCAGATACTCATAGTTATAGTTTACTAATAGAAATCACGTCAGGTTGTAATGTAAACAGCATACCTCATTACCAAATACCATTTTACAATTAGTCTATGTACAAGTTTTAAACTACTATTGCTTAAATAATACATTCTTTTTCGTTTTATTTGTAATATTTGCAATTTTCGAAAATTTAGGGTTCAACGAGACCTGCACCGTTTTACACGTTGGTATTTCTACCCCAGAAAAAAGCTGATCCAAAAATTTGGAGCCATTCTTGAAAAATACCTGAAAATGTTAAGGTTTCGTGTTAAGTACCTCCAAAATTCAAAGTATTCATTTCAATGACGCAATGCTTCGAGTTCTGACAGACCAATCGGGGACTATCCATTATGGAGGAAACAATCTGAACGGTTTAGCCATTGGTGTTCACCACAAACGGCCAGACGGAGAAACGGCCAGACGGAGAAACGTTCAGACAGAGAAACGGTCAGACGGAGAAACGGTCAGACGGAGAAACGGTCAGACGGACGGGCATTTTGCCGTTAATCAATTTTGAGCTTGCAAGGGCCCACAAAATGTGGATTCTGACTACACAAGGTACTGGAAGTAATTTACTACATTCGTAATGTGTTTAGTGATGACTAGATGACAAAATGCCTTTTTGTTATTGTTACTATTTTACAACTTTTGACAATATCGTAAAACGACTTCCTCGTAGGCAATGAAGTCATATTCTTCGTAAACTGAAAGCGAAAAATCTATTATTGTGCTATTGTAAGATCCCCTGGTAGATTTTAACGGTTAGTTTTATTGTCCGTTTCATGCTAAAAATTACCAAGGAAAAGAGGTCATAAACCGGGACTCGCCGATTCAAATGAAGTAATTGCAATTCGTTTCAACTGGTTTCTCTATTGCCACTTCAGTGTTTACTACACTAGTCCTGTTCTAAGACCACTTATTTGTCTCGTTACTCTGTTCATGCCGTGAACTTATTTTTAAAGTAATGTAAACTCCCTGTGTCTCCAGAAAAGTGGGATGAAAGGACGAGCGAAACAAAGCAGTGTGTTGAAGCACTCAAATTTTCTAAACTTGATACTCTGCTTACCTACCTAAATGTAGTAAGTAAATTACTTAAATGGAAATGAAAACCAAGGTTGTAATGAATTCTAAGTCAAAAAAAGTTGTCCGTCGTTTCTCTGATCAACACCAGACGAATTCCAGAACAATGCCCTGGCCCATGGACAGGGCGCGATCTTTCCTTCCTCTTCCCTATCCTATCCTCACCCGCTTCTTATAGACGCATACACTTACTACCACACTTGTTGAGAGACTAGTTGGGACATTAGAGCTTTTCTCGGCTGGAGCTGTGTCACGCTGGTGAGAGTCACTTGGTTGGAGAAATCCCCGCCAACCGACGTAGGTCCGCTCCGGATCTCGCCATCCAGTGGGGACAGATCACCGCTACATTCCGTGATAAGAACAAACGGCATTCATGACCTTATGACATTTACCTAATGACCTTAAGCTGGCAAAGAGATGTGGAAGGAACTGCGCCGAGGAAAGCAACGTGTTAAACTACTACACAAATTACTACATATAGGAGCAAAATTTATCCACTTTTTCACATTCCGTTTGAAACATTACAATATTTTCCTTTTACAACGAAAACGGTCGAATTCAACCGCTGTGCAGCGGAGAATTCTAGCGGCCGGCTGCTCTGATCGGTAGTTTTCCGTGATTTCTCCGATCAACACCAGGCAAATACCGGAGCAGTACCCTAAAGAAAAGGCCACGGACCGCGCGGGATCTTTCCTTCCTCTTCCTTGTCCTATTCTCACCCTCTACGTAAACGCACACTTACATACCCTTCACTACTACACATCCCAGGAGACCATTCGGGAGCTTAGAGCTTGTCCCGTCTGGGGCTGTGCACCGCTGGTGGGCGATATCTTGTTGAGGAAAACCCCGCAAGCCGACGAAAGTCGGCGCCTGATCTCGGCATTCAGCGCTACCACCCACGATAAAAACGTGCTCCGCACTTACGGGACTAATGACTTAAGCAGTTGACGCGCCCGTAATCACTAATCAATCAATCAATCAATGTCACCTGCGATTTTCCTGCGACGCTCTACGACGTTGTCTTGTGACGACGATGTTATACTATATTATGTTATTGCAGTATTCGTGTAGAGAGTTTTTGTTAAAATAGTAATTTATTTTAATGTTATACGAAAGAATTTTGTTTGTTGTTCTTGAGCAGTGTGTGTGCTAGGTTTTGGAAAACCATTTTCTGTGGATTTACTCAGAAGTATTTTTGCTGTTACAGGCCAGTAGTTACTTCTGCATTTCAATTTTCTGAATTTGTGAAGTTATTCCTCACAAAAATTGATCATTCTATTTTCCCACAGCTTAGTAAAGTATTGATTACCATTTTATAGCCCTGTTGGGCAGATATAGGGAATAAACATAATCACTGGGCAACTGAACTTCATTCATTCATGAAATATTGTAATATTATAGACAGTGATGGAAATGGAAAGTAAGTAAATTCCAGGTAACTTTAAAACAACTGTTTTAAGTTGGTGGCACGCACATAGTATTTCATGATAGAGGCAGCTATAAAACTCTATGAAAGCACATATGCATTAAAATTTTCCCCATTTTAATGAATTGTTAATTGTTAATTAGAGAAAAATATCCTCTAATTTTCCTGAAAATGAATGAAAAACGTTTCTAAAACTTAATTTATTGATTCTGTATCCATCTCACATCTATGATTCATCGCGTCAATTCACGAGTCCTAATTCAAAATGGTCACGTTCACACTTATGTATGACTACCTAATGTACTACTTTTTGTAACAAAAATGGTAGTGTTACATGTGTTCATTCCTGATGTCAACAAAACCGGAATGGGACACGCGACACATTGTAAAGGTTTTTCTCTCCAAAGTTGCATGCGTGGAGCTGCACCTGCTGCTCTACTTGCTGGCTTAACGAGAAACAATCGTTATATGTTTTGCTACCGACTATCTAACTGGATATTTCAGCAAGAACTATTTTTATTTTGCGGCAAACTTCCCAGCAGCAAGAATGAAAAGATGGATAAAAAATTAAAGTTCGTAATTGTCGAATGCAACGGAGAGGGTGTTCCGTTTTCTCATCTGAAGCATGTTTCACGCTCTCGAAGACTTTTTTCTCACACGCGACAGTTGGCAATTCAGTTTCGTTCATTTAAGTCTCGAATTAAAATAATAAGAGTTGCGTAGTTAGGGAGGAAAAAGGGGAGGCGCTCCGCTTCTGGTGACACCATTTTAGGGGTGACACCAATTAGAGAATTTTGTAGTAGGAATTATGTAATTGTAATGATTTATTTAAAAATTATATTTGTATAAAAACATATTATTAATTAATTATATTTCGTTTAAGATAATTTATTTAAACATTATATTTCAACTATTCTGAATTACATACAGTTTTTAATATATTAGTATTAATAAACGTCACGTGCAAATATTCTGATATTTTTCGTAAATAAAGTATAAACTATTCAGTAATAGATATTATTATTATTATATTTAATTTATGGGGGATACCATTAGTGTTGCCCCAAGTCACACCAACTGAAGCTGCGCCTCTGAATACTAAGCACTCTTTTTTTGTCCTTTGCACGCGTGCCCTGAACGATCGCGAGGTCTCTTATTTACGAGATGCACACAAGTGAAAAAAATTCAATATTCATTACCAGGTTAATTCCAATGGGGGTAATCAGTTTGCGAACGTGATAATCCAGGTTAGTCTGGACTGAAGCGCTACCAATAATGCGTTCTATTTTCAAAACCTTTTTCGATTTTTACCCTTAGCTGTTCATTTACGTATGTGCAGAGGCGCGCCAAGGTAATTTGCGCCTTTGTGCAAAATTTGTTTGCCACCCCCGTATTCTGATAATTTGAATTATGTTATAAACATTTTAATTAGCGTAAATAGACTTTTGACTTTGAAGTCGAGCCACAGTTGACGCAGGAGTAATAAAAACAACCGATATTATATTATACCAAATTGATGAAATTTCCAAAAATTGTATTACTTATACTTTTACGCATACTTATATATATATATATATATAAGTATATATATATATATAAGTATATATATATATATATATATATATATATATATATATATATATAAGTATATATATATATATATATATATATATATATATATATATATATAAAGATCGCGGGTTCGAGTCCCGCCTCGGGCATGGGTATATTTGTGTGTTTGTGTATGTGTGTATGTGCTGTCCTTTCACCCCCATTATCATCATATCATCATTTCATCCTCCATACCCCCAGGGCTAACAACCTTGGGGGATAAAACCGGATCCAGCTAAAAATGCTGGTCCCCCCCAAAAATTGTCGCAAGCACCTGCCACCGTGAGAATAAATAAAAACTGAGCCACGGTAAAGGCAGGATGCTTGCAAGCGTGGTCCTAGTCGGCCGATTAACGAAAATATATATATATATATATATATATATATATATATATATATATATATATATATATATATATATTATATATATATATTTATATATATTTATATATATTAAACTCATAATTAAAACTAAAAAGGTTTTATATATTTGTGAATAATACAGTACACTTTTTTCGTTTAAAATAAAAAGATAATGCCATTTTAAAAGACGCCAACATTTTTGCCAGCCTCTCACATATGCTGCCCTTGTTCAGTGCACCCCTTTGCACTAGGGTTGTGCCGCCCTGCGCATGTGTTCAACAACTGTGACTGTAGTTACTAACAGAATATTGACAAAAAGCAAGGGATCGTGACGTAATTGCTAGTGTTTAACCCTTCCCCCCTCTGAAGACCGGGTTCGGTCTCCAGACAAAGCATGTGGAAATTGTGGTGGACGAAGCAAGCCCACGGCAGGGTTTCTGTGGGTTCTCCCGTTTCCCCTGCTTCACATTTTCGCATCGACATTCACCTCATCACTTTTTTTTTGTTATTTAATGTCGCACCAACATCTAGGTCATTAGCGATCACTATTAGATTAACGTTATGGTAACTGTTAAGATGATATGGTGAGGATAAGGGGTGAAAGGACGAACACAAACGATTATCCTAGAAGTAAAGTGGTCTATGGTACGAATCACAACGTGACTTTAGACCATTTAAGAATTGACTAACATTAAAACCAGCTGCCAATACTAAAGTTGTACTTTTATTACGTGGCACCTGCGACCACAAATGACACATAGACCCATTTAAAATGTATAGATGATCACCTGTTCAGATCAAATTTATCATAACTTGGATTTTAGTCGAAAGTTTTCATAGGCCACTTTAGTTCCACCTCAGCCAAATACAACCATGCCCGAGGCCCATTCCTGTGTGCCTTACGTGAGTCTCCAAGCGAGAGTCTACTGGCGGTGCTGTTGCAGGCCCCGTCGTCTGATTTTTTAGCTCGGGAAAACAACTCGTTTGCTCTTAACTCTTAGCAAATATGTTTAAACATATGAGAAATATTTTATCATATAGCGTGTTATGTACCATCACTGCCACGGTCAGTGAACGCAAATAAGCTGCTTTTAAGGTCGGGGCTGGGAGAGAAGGCTCAGTGCATTAACTAATGTCACTGCAGTGCCTCTGAACAGGATGTCCTAGGTTCGAATCCCGACAGTGGCAGGATTTTCGACACTAGCTTGTCAGGTACGTCGAATTCAGTCTCACTGTCTGGACGAGAATTCTAGAGGCTGGCTACTTTAATCGGTAGTTTTCCGTGGTTTCTCCGATTAACACCTGGCGAATGCCGGAATAGTATCCTAAAAATGGGGCCAAGGACCGCGCGCGATATTTCCTTCCTCTTCTTTGTCCTATTCTAACTCCTTACACACACACACACTTCCACTAACATGCACTGCACTAACACACATGCCAGGAGATCGGTCGGTGACTGAACATGAGTTGTCTCTCCCGTCAATGTTTACAATAGCGGCAATTTGATCACATGATTTTTTTAATGAGTATATGTACTATAAATAATGTCAGATAATGTTTGTTGAAAACTCAACCGTTTTCTGAGAAAAATAGCTCAGAATTTTGTATTTTCAGAAACGCTCAAACACCATTTTCTCAAAGACTCCGCATTTTTTGTTCAAACTTTTCGAACGGACATTGCTAAATTCATTGTTTAATATGAGGTAAAGTTCATTTTGGCGTCTTTTTTGTTTTGTTTTTATATTATACAAATTTAATTTTTTAAAGATGTTTCACGCCATTATTATGCACATTTTGAGCAATTTGTAAATACTATTGTATTAGAGAGTTAAAATGTTTCCAACGACTTCAAATAAAGTGTTCCGAAAACTCAAAAATTTTCTGTGAAAAAGCGCTTCAAATTTCGAATTTACAGTAGTGTTAAACGCCATTTTCTTAAAACAAGCCCCAAATTTTCAAAAAAAATTGTCATTTTGGACGTGGAATTGTCAATATTCTTAAAATAATATTTCCGTTCTACTATTAGAAAACCGAAAAAATAAGAAAAATTAAAAAAAATTTCATTGGGTAGCGAAATATGGCAACTGGAAAGAGTATGTGGCAAGTTCGTATAGCTAGCCAAGATCAAAGGAAATACAAACTTAATAGGGAAAGTCTGCACTACAAGTTATTATTGTTACAATTTTATGTCTTTTAACAGCAGGAATCGCTTAATAGTACCCCTGTAGTAGTTTTAGTTGATTTTAGTTTTGGCGTTTTTACTTTCCCGTATACGTACGTATATACGGAGTAATATACGTAGTATTGGGAAAGTCATGTAATGCTTCAGAAAATCGATTCCGAGATTTCGATGGAAATGCACGTTTTGAGCTCCCCTGATACCGAAAATGTTTTTTTTAAACGTCCGTCCGTCCGTCCCTCCGTCCCTCCGACCCTCCATCCCTCCGTCCCTCCGTCCCTCCGTCCCCCCGTCCCCCCGTCCCCCCGTCCCCCCGTCCCCCCGTCCCCCCGTCCCCCCGTCCCCCCGTCCCCCCGTCCCTCCGTCCCTCCATCCGACTGGTGTCTGTGAACACTGCTAGCACCTAAACCATGCGAAAATTTTTTTCCAAATAAAAGAAACCCGTGTCGATCTGGATCGAGTCGAATCTTTGAGATTTTGAAAAGAAAAAACTTTAAAAACAAGATCTTCTCACAAACTGCTCCAAAGTTTTTTTTTTAACTTTTGGTAGGGTTAGTGCCAAGAGTACTTTACGAGTATAAGATGATATAAACGCCATATTCCTGTTTTATTTTGTTTTTTTACAAAATTACATAAATATAATTTTTTACTTGCCTCTCATGTCGTTAATATTTATATTAGCGGCAATTTGTTATTATTATTGTCTTTATAAGTACATGTGCTTTAAATAATGTCATATAAAGTTTCTCGAAAACTACCCTTTTCTGTGAATACTAGCTCAAAACTCCGCATTTTCAGAAACGCTCAAACGCCATTTTCTCAAAAACAGCTCCGAATTTTTTCTTCAAGCATTTCGATCGGATAGTGGTAATTGCACTCTTTAATATGACGTAAAGTTAATTTCGGTGTATTTTTTGTTTTTTCAAATATTACACAAATGTAAATTTTGTGAGAGATCGCTCACGTCGTTGATATGCACATTTCCAGCAATTTTTAAACACTATTGTATGTGAGAGATAAAGTGCTTTTAATGACTTCTAAAAATTTTTTTGAAACTAAAAAATTTTATGTGAAAAAAGGTTCAAATTTTGAAATTACAGTAGCGCTGAAACGCCGGTTTTTTAAAAACGGTTTCAAATTTTTCAAAGAAAATTCTCATTTTCAACGGGGTTTTACTGTTCTTTAATGATCTTAAAATAATATTTCTGCTCTACAAGTAGGAAACCCAAAAAATTAAGAAGATATCAAAATAATGTACTTTGGGCGGCGATAGATGGTAGCAGGCAAGAATATGTGGCAAGTTCCAACAGCTTACCGAGACCAAAGGAAATAGAAAACTGATACGGGAAAGTCTGTGCCATTCTGCAGCACCACTAGTTTACCTATTACTTTCTCCTTTAATCATCTAACTCTAAATTATCTAACCCGTAGTGTAGCCATGTTTTGGTTCTTGATACCGAAAAATCGATTGACGGCAAAACGTCTATCTGTCCGTCCGATTGTCCGTCCGTCTCTCCGTCCGTCTGTCCGTCCGCCTGTCCGTCCGTCTGAGGTCAACGATAGTGGTTAAACCGTTCAGCCGATTTTGTCCAAACTTGATGTTTCCCAGCATATCTGGTGAATTTCGCGGCCCCTGGAATTTAAAACCGATATTTTAAGACTTTACAAGAAGATCCCCTGCCATTTTCAAAATTTTCAAAAAAAAGTCACCAAATTTTTTGATTACGTTTAATAGAATGGTGCAGGTCTCAAATCCGGTAATATCCTCGATTTTACGAAAATTGCAAAAATAAAAAAATAAAAATTTAAATTACAAAATTGAAGATAGAGATGTTTGAACTGAAGATTGTTGTACAAAATTAGGTGCTTAAAAAAGGACATGTACAATTTTTTGTATACGTTAGTTGTTTTTGCTCAATTCGCGCTTGGAATTTACTAAACAATTTTTCTCAGAAAACGCTCCAATTTTTTCTTTACATTTACTTCACATGTATTATAAGGGACGGTAAGAAATATGGGGCAGTCCCATTCTCGGGTATTTCTCTTTTTTTTTTGACAATTGCAAAAACATTTCAAAAATACAAATTTGAAGATAGAGATATTTGCAGACAAAGTTTATAAGTGTATTAGTAAAATTAACTGTTTAAATCTATATATAAAAAAACAGTGGTGCTATAGAATGGCACAGACTTTTTCGCCCTAGTTAGTTTTCCATTATCTGTATTCTTGACTAGCTTTTCCCATAGGCGTCATTGTCTTCTTGGTTGTTTTCTTTCGTCACCCGAAAAGCAAATTTTTTCACATTTTCTTAATTACTCAACTCCGTAATGCTACATCTGAAACCACCATACACTTATTACTAGGGGGCAGCTTTTAATGAAATATAATTTTTTTTCTTTTCACATTAGAACAATGCCGTTTAATATAGAAATTCATTTTATGTTATGCCGAAACCAAATGATCCATTTTTATATATGTCATTTTCCGTCGATTTCGACTAGTCAATTTTACTTTTTTACGTCATTTGTACTGCATTTTTGGCTGATTTCATCGATTTCAATATAATTGTAATAGTATTGGCTTCAGACAATATATAGGAGGTGCAAAAACTGTTTACCACAGAATTCCTGAGTAGCCTATTTGATTTCTTCGCTCATATATTGTAATAGCCGCTGTGTACACTATGTATTCTAAGGTTCCTGTAACGTTTATCGGCACCATTCCGCCAATTTCGCGCAGGGCAACGATTTAAAGGCAGAGATTTTCTTTTAAAGAACAGTCCAAACCCAAAGTTTGCAAGCTGAATTCACTTGAACAAGAGGAGAAAGTCTCGATTACATCAGTAATATATCCAACAGCTGAAGTTGTTAATCTGAAATGGATTTTATCAATTTTTTACGTCATTTTTCTTTGTTTTTTGTTGCGTCAAATGTCTTTGTTTGATCATTTTTGGCAATGTTTTACGTCATCAAAATCCACTCCCTACTTATTACTGTTATAGAAGTATTCAATGCACGTAGCGGAGGCGGTTAATTGGCGTTGTAGGTCTCAGCTCTTCGGAGCGTTTAGAAACATTGCGAGAAACTGTGTGCTTTGGAAGCTCCACTCATTTTAGTCTTTTTTTGGTATTTTGCCTTTGTCTGCCTTTTTCGTCATTATTTTGATTTTTTCTCTTGGCACCCTGAGGCTGGCTGGAAACATTCCTGGTCAACATGCTTGCCAGTTGTTATAGTCACACATTGTCAGTCCCTGCGACTAGACAAAACGAAGGTATGGACGTGTTTAGTCTAGGAAGCGGAGGAAACGTGTAAGCGGAGGCCCCAGGGCTAGATAATGTTACAAAATCTAAATAAAACTAATGGTGGTATACAACAGCACATAATTTCTCACATTATTTCTAAATTTGCAATTTTCGAAAATTCAGACAGTGCAATGAAAATGAGACTCGCGCCATTCTTTTAAGCATCCTTTCTTCTATCCGTGGAAACAATTTGGAGCAGTTTTTGAGAAAAAGTGTTAATTTTTTTTTTAAATTGCCTATATTTTGCACCAAATTACACGAAAACTATTTATAATTTCGTAAAATTGAACATGAACTTATTTAAAGAGTTTAAGAAACTGTCGTCCTTAAGTCGTCTTACGTCTTTAAGAAACAGATTTCATTAAGCGGAAACATTTCTTTCTTCAATATTATAGATGTAGGAAACGTGCAAAAAAATTGCACTTTGGCAAATTTCAAAAAATTCGAGATTTCAACGAAAATGAGAGCTGCACCATTCTCTTAAGCGTCGTTAATTGTCCGAAGCCAGGGTTTCATCAAAAAATTTGTTTCTGTTTTTGAGAAAATTTTGAAAATGTTTTTGGGGTTTCGTGTAAAGCACCCTAAAAAAATTAAAATATCCGGTTGAAACCCTCAAAACCTCCAGTTCTTTTGGATCAAAATATCAATTTTGATGAAAATCGGCTGATCGCCAGTGTTGACCACAGACGAACAGGCAGACAGAAAAACCTTTTACCGACAATCGATTTTTCGGCATCAAGGAACCACAAAAAACGGATTGTGGCTACACCAACTGCTTGAGACATTTTTTTATATTTAACAACAGGATTTGTACACTTTTTCGTTGCCAGGGCCCCTCAATAAGAACTTTTGTATCGAAAATTCGCCGTTTTGCAGCGACGATTACATAATTTTCTTTTCTTAGGATGTACCTTCGTAATGGCGAGAAAGTCAAAAGCAAAATCATACCAGTCAAGATTTTGATTTTGATGAGGCCGACAGATTTTGTTCGCTGACATTGCCGCTTTGTCGACAGACTTTGTTCGCTGACTTTGTTCACCTATCGTTTTCCAACACCTAAGTGCGTAAATTTTAGTAATTTAGTTAGAGTAAGAATGTGAATTTTTTACATAATTCCTGTTTGACATGTGTTTTTTTATTGCTTACATACCATTTTACATGCCTACTTTAGCCGGAATAATTGCTTTTTTGCCTACCAATTTTAGTAAAAATGAATACCTTTTTGCCCCCCTATTATAGGTAAAATAAATTCCTGAACTTCCGGGTTCTACTTATAATGAATTATATATGTGGGAGTTCGATTCTGTCCCATCGTTTTGACGGGTTACCCCGGGGTATTATATATTATTATAACAAGACAGCATCTGCTGATGTAGAGTTCTAAAGGTAATGAATCAAAACATAGTGAGTTTTCTAATTGCTTTGTATATAATTATCTTTACTTCTCTTGCAGTACTTGAAAAACAGTACAATGCTTCGTGTGCAACATAAACAGTAGCAGATCACGCAGAAGCTAAACCAACAAAGACAATGTCTCCGTTTTTGCTCAAGGCCTAGGAAGTCCAACCGTTCCGTGTGAAACGAATTTTAGGACCTAAAGCGAAGGCGCGTTGGGAGAGCAGGCGGGGCTGGGAACTGTGTGCTCCTCCGCCAGCTCACACCCCCGCTCCCGCTCCCGCCCCCGTCTCCGCCTTCTTCCGCGGCCCGGCCCCGCCCCCGCTGCCGGCGGCCGGACGAAGCCCCGCAAGCGCGCGACATCCACGACGGCAGGCGTGGCGGTTGCCCGTTAAATCGCCGGAGACGGCGCGGGGCCGGCGGCGGCGGCGGCGGCGGCGGCGGTGGCGGCGGCGACGGCGACGTCCAGGCCGGTGACCGGGGGCAGGATCCCGGAGACGACCAGCGACCGGCGACTAGCGCCCGGAGGCCAGGGGCCGGCGACCGACGCCCGGCGACTGGCCCCCGTGCGCCTCCCACCGAGCTCATTGCACGATTTCCATTCGGGAGTCGACTTGCAGGCTGCCTCCCACGGCTCTCGACATGCGACTTCCACTCTCGCAATACGGAATTCGATTTCGGAATTTCCTCGGTTCGGGTAGTTCGTGATTGTGCCTGATGTCTGTGATTGTCCAGTGTGGGATTTACTTGTACCATGAGGATAAATTAAACCCAAGCCTACATTAAAAATTAGTTACAGTTCTTATTTATTATTTCGTAATTATGTTATTAATCGTGTTCTTCTTTAAGCAATATGCCTCCCGATATTATGGCAATATTAAAGTTTGATGCTTTTTCCAAACGCCATTAAAAATCCAAAACTTCCTTTTTCAAGTATAATAGCCTAGATCAAGATCAGTACGTGGGAAACATTAGAGAAGTTTTTACTGATGCTAATATTTTAAAATGAATATTCTTTTTTCCTAATGTTTCACGCTTTTGATCTGAAAATGAAGTGGTTTTATTTGCAAAACAATTTCATTTTGGGGTAGAATCTACAAAGAAAAAATCCAATATTTGTAAATAGAATACACTGTATTTTGTCATAAATTGTAAAACAAGTGACAAAAAATAGATAAAATGTTAAAAATGACAAACATTTTAAATTAAAATGTCATAGATTCTTGGTGGGCCATATTAAGCCTCCAGCCTCCTTCGCTCCAGCAAATAATGGATCGGTACGTTATTGGGGATAGCGGGAATCGACGTTCCATGGTGCTGGTTCCCAAAGTCAACATTGGGTCATTCAAATATACCCTACGTTATAGATGAATGCTTCTATCAATCAGAGAATTCACTTACAATATCTAGCAATTATTTTGATCTTTTGGTCACTTGACTTTGAAAATATCTACATCAGAATTGTATTTGGCTTAAGATAAATAATGGTGGATTTAATTATGAAAAAGTCCTATTTTTTATAATCAAGTTTTTTAATAAAATGATTCAATTGATATTATTTCTTATTAAATTAATGGAAATTTAAATGACTTTAGATATATTCATCTGAGCTATATACATTTTTATATTTATTTCTTCTTGATGTAATTGTTAATCGTGTAATTTAACGCAGTTCCCGTGTCCAACTTTGTACTGGAGTAAGTCCTACTCTCAAGCATATCGGTATTACTTTTTGCATCTAGACAAGATTCTTTTCAGTTTATGTAAATAAAGTATGTGGTAATTTATTTTAACGCATTTTAAAAGTAGTACACCACAAAAGTTGAATTGTAAAGCTATAGTTTATATTGAAACCATATAAATTATTCAGTGCTAATGGAAATCCTTAACGAGCATTGAATATGATAGGCCTTATATATTTGTCACGCGGCCCGAATGAATAGATTGTGTACCGACTCGGCGCCAAAGAGTTGCGAGTTTACATCACGATCTGTGCACAAATGTTCATCATTTGACTTCCGTGCGGGGTGTTTTGAGGAGAGCCAGCGTTCAACTAAGCGCACACGAATCGAGGTACTCGCAAAATGTATTCATTTCACGTTATCGGTCCTAGTAACACTCCTAATGTATTGTTAAGGCGTTAAATGCAGCAATATTCAACACCAATTACGAATTTTTTTAATTCAATTAGCTGCAGGAAGGCGATTGTTCGGTTGTTTCGGTGCGCAAAAAGATTTCTTTTGGGGATGCTGTACTTGACCTCAGGCCGCCTCCTCCGCGTGGCAGAACAATGCGCACAGGGGCAGGGGCGGACGACGAGAGAAAGTCCGGCCGGTGGCGTTCGAGAGGGCTTTGTCTCGCACGAGCCTTGTGAGCGTACAATGTCAAACGACAGAAAGCGAGGGCACTGGTTTTTCGACGTTTTTCTTACTTATCGTGTACGGATGAATTTACAGAGAGGATGTTCGGGGCAGTAATTGCGCACGCGAGTCAGTCATCATTAGAAAGATAAAAATAATGGGTAATAATGCTTGAGATGAAATAACACACGGATGGGAAGCGGAAAAGTATGAGGAAACCGTTCTAGCTTTAATCTGTCAGTAGATCTCGAAATCGAATTGGCAAATAAATAATTACCTTACAAGTAATCCACGGTAGGGCAAGCCTACTCACTTAACACTGTAGATCGAGGTTGAGCACCGCTCTCACTTGAAAATTAAAATGCTTAAATGCGTGTTAAAGAAGGAATAATACGATTTATTTTTCCTCAATCGTTTACTGTATAATTTTTAAACAACAACAACAATAATAATAATAATAATAATAATAATAATAATAATAATAATAATAATAATAATAATCTTGTAATCTTATAATTGTTTTCTTAACCACATTTTCGTAAGCATTTTTTGAAGGAAAAACTTGCGAGTTAAAAAGGGAAAAAAACTAATTCATGTCATAAATTAAACAATTCAATATTATTTGACATTTTTATAAGAATTATACAGGTCGATGGGAGTATTGTCCTTAGGGATTAACGCACATTGTTCAGTTGTTTGGGTGTAAAATACCAGTATTAGTGGTCATATCATGAGATCCGCTTTGGCGACCAGGGCCTGCGAAAAATGTGCATGCCACTTCATTAGTCAAAAACGTAGAAAAGAGCTAATAAGCATTTCAAAACAGTAAAATGTTAACTTCCAAACTGTAATATAAGACCTACTTCGTCCCCAATTTCCCCTATTAGAGCCCGCTAGTATGTGTAAACGTAATCGTTGACCAATTAGCGTTTCGGAGCTGTTAATTTCGCTAAAATACACAATAGAATAAAAGGTAGAATTGAATTCCAAAACACACAGCTATATTGTTGTATAATTACTAAAAGAAGAACTATTAATTAACAGTTTAGGTATCGAATTTCGTACAAAAAATACTTCGCCGGATATCGAGGTCAAACGGGCCCCTCACTTCTTCCGCAGTGACACCATCGGCACACTCGCATTGAATGTTTGCATTTGTCATATAATCGTGGTACTTATTTTATTACCATTTCAAATAACATTTAGAAGCCACCACAGGAAACACTTGAACTCTGATGGCTAGTGACATTTGGCAGTGAACGTTGCGCTCACCCTTCGATCCTCGGTGCGTGGGAATTATATTCCCTTGAAAAGCGCTTTATGGTGCACAACTCCGCCGAACATCCTCCTGCAGAATCACTGGTGGGATAAGTATGATTAATCTGTAGCGATTAACATTCTTATTACTCCATACAGCAAAATTAATTGTCATTATTAATAAACAATTAAACAATATAACGTGGTTACTGAAACACACATTGTAAAGGCAGTGATATGAAAAGTTGCAAAGATGTATCTACTATCAAAAACAATCCTAATTAAACTGTCTATAAGTATGAGTACTCTTTTATTTAATCGAATCTTACACGCATCACTACCTCTCTATGGCTAAGACCGGTGACCCTACAGGCGCAAACCTGCAAATTTTGATCAGGGCATCAACTGATGTCACAGAAGTGCCTCTGACCAGGAGGTCCTGAGTTCGACTCCCGACGGTGGCAGAGTTTTCGATACCACCTAGACTGGCAGTTCAAATTCATCCGCTGTCTGAAAGAGAATTTTATCGGCCGGCTGCTCTGATCGGTAGTTTTATGTGGTTTCTCCGATCAACACCAGACGAATGCCGGAGCAGTATCCTAATAAACGAGTCACCCTCCGCGAGCGATCTTTCCTTCCCCTACCTTGTCATATCCTCACCCCTTACTTACTTATTTACACACACTTACACTCACATGCACTACACCATCGCACGTGTCGGGACACCATTCAAAAGCGTAGAACTTGTCTCTGCTGGGGCGTTGCCCTGCGGGTGGGAGATACCTGATTGGGGAAAATCCCCTCCAGCCGACACAAGTCGGCACCTGATCTCGCCGTCCAGAGGGGGAGATCACAGCCTCTTCCTGCGATGAAAACATGCCCTAAACATACTGGACTAATGACCTTAGCAATAGACGCGCCCGGAATCACTACTCATTTAATCAATAACAGTCAAATCGCGGCCACCATGGCACTTTCCATGATTCTACCTCTGTGACACCGGTGTGTCCCACGGTCACGTGTTTTCAGTGTGTTCTTACTAGATCCGTTCACTGCGGCCCCGATGTGCTGAGTTCCTATTAGCCGTTGGAGGGGCCCTCGCCACACATTCAGGGACCCCGGCTGTGTCCCTTAACACCGTAGGGAACGCTACATTGGGTGGCACAACGGTGTCAGTCCCACGCTGTTGCCAGTGAGACGTCAGGCATTAAGGAATGGTACCGTGCAAGTGCAACGCTCATATGCCCCTATCGCATGTTATTACGCCTCCCCGATGGGCCAAGAAAGAAGGGATTTCCTGGGAAAGGTGACGTATGGTGGGTGGTCGAACATGCCAAAAAACACAGGTAAATAACTATTCCTACGCGGGATGCAAATCCGCGACAGTCGAGCCGAGGCCGACCTAATTTATGTATATTTGCGGAGAGATTTTAACAGTCAAATCATATACATTAGATAAATTGTCGAATTTGGAGTGTTGTGTAAATTAGACCGCAACCGTATTTCTACACATAAGAGCATTTGTATAATACAGTTTGGCACTAATGCTAGACAGCACTGCCATGGGATTGTTGATTGTCAGTGGCTAGCAGGCATCATTTTGTACCAGGATCAGTGTTATGAGTGTTTTCGTAGAGAGTATGATCTTTCTGTGCTATACAAATGTATAGCAATAAATGTCACAAACTTCTAGGGAATGTAGGAGAGTCGAAGATGATCACTTTTTGCCGGTGAACTTTCGTATAACGAAGTTACACGTGTGACATTTACGCCTGATGTTTAGGTAACGCGTCATACACTAGTGTCCGCCAGGAACACAAATCTCTATTACTGCGTCAGAAGGTAACCTATCAAACACCAGTGCGTAATGAGTTGCTTTCCAATCAAGGGCAAATATCACATGTTTAACTTCTTTATATGAAATTTTTCAATACATAATCATTGATAAAATTGATCTTATACTGCCCCCTCCCATATTGCATAGAAACATTGAGCAAATCTTACGATAAATCTTCTTTGGACGACTCTATTCATGATTATAACAGAAAAAATTGAACTAAAAGATTTAAAAGGCGGTTGACAGGTTTTCTTCACATTTTCAAGTCCCCGAGGTACACGATACTGAAAAAAGCCGAAAACCATAAAGAGCGGTTTAATTAACAAGCAGTCCATCCTAACAGCAATAAGGACAATCGGACATACAAAGCAAAATATTTCACGAGAATAAAAAATAAGCTTTTGGTAAAAATATCATGAGTATCGCAATTATATTGAATTTAAATGGTTCTGTGTACACCAAAAAGAAAAGCAAGGAGAAATTATTCAATGTCTAGCATGTAGATTATGAGTTCCCACATAATGTCAAATGAAACTCCGTAAAATGAAAATTTGCATGCAACATTGAAGAGATTAAAGCAAACGTAGTAGCTGTCATGGTGCTTGTTCACTGTTCCCCTCTTAGTCAATTCTTGGAGGGTTTATTGAATAAAACTTGTAGGGTTAATACGTATCGTTCCGATACGTAGTATAGTTTTTATTAATTTCAATTCTGCGGGCTAGGTCAGTTTAAAATATTGAATGATTTCTTGTGCATATCTCGATCATTATTCGTTACATAAGTTAAATAAGAGAGAATATTGATAATATCCCAAGAAAACTATATTGTCACTAAATTCAACGAGTATACGATTTGTTATTCATCACCTGGATGAATTGTATTCATAAAGCACTTTTGCTTCAGTTCATTTACAATCATTTTTGAAAAATTTAAATCTTAAATTAATCACTAACAAATGTATTACGTCCCTCGCTGGGACATATAATTACTTTTTTAACATATTGAACTCTGCGTGGAGACGATACCCAGCTCCCCCTCAATTCCTATCCAGCTGATGACTATTTTCCGATGAATTGCCTCTTGTCTTGACACTCAACAGTTCATGACTCAGTTCTTGTAAATTGTAAAGTTCTTCTATATTTAGTCAGTGTATTACTATTGTAATACAAACCTTAATTCAGACTTCTACGCCTATGAAACGGAATAATTCACAGGAATCGGTCGGTTTTAAAGCTTTCAATTGTTTTGTGACTAACAATTATCTTTCGTCATTTTGCGATAACTACGTTTCATGGCCCAGTACTTAAAAATAGTACTTAATGACATATTTACAGTAATACAGTCAGAGTATTACTATTGCACTATCATCAGTTTTAACATAAATGTGGCATTACAAAACGGAATAACCAACGGACACCGGTCTGCCCTTCTGTGAATTATGTCCGTAGTTTTCTGCTAAGATTCATAACGTAGTATTTGAACTCATAATTTAGACAGTGCATTCCCATTGCAGAATCATCTCTTTCATCATACGTCTACCCTCCAAACGCACGTGAATAATCCCGGAAGGCGGCCGACCTTCCTGTGTTTTGTGAGCGCTTCCCGACGTGCAGTGCCCTTCGATGGCGCATCTGACAAAGCGGAATGGCAGCGACCTGGCGTGCGCGAGGGCATGCAGGTGGGCGGGGCGAAGCGGGGCGGAGCGGACCTGACGCGAAGAGTGCCGCAGGGAGGCGCAGGGGTGTGTGGGGGGAGGTGGGGTTGGGGGTTCGGGCTGCGAGGCGTTTATGGCGGCGTTGAAAGGGCGCGGTGGCGCGTGCGGCACCTAAGCGCGTATGAGCCGTCGCGGTGCCGACGTTTCCTCTGGCCTTCACGTGCCGCCCCATTCACCGCCATCCGTCCTCGATCCTAGCCCGCCCTCGGTGCCTCCGGACTGCCCCAGTCCCCGCCACGCGCCATCAGTGGACGGGTTGGTAGTGAGAATGGTAGAAGACCCGACACACTACCTTTATTTACTTATTTGTTTTTTATTTATTTATTTATTTATTTATTTATTTATTTATTTATTTATTTATTTATTTATTTATTTATTTATTTATTTATTTATTTATTTATTTATTTATTTATTTATTTATTTATTTATTTATTTATTTATTTAATTTATGGGAGGTATTTATCTGATCTATTCTCTAAATTCCTGCGGGCATCCAGTATCAGAGATCAGCAAAACATGAAGTCCTCTGCGATAAACCCCGCACCTAACAGAAAACAAATTTCCATGCTGTGAGAGTAACATAACTTTCGGGTAGAGGAGATATGCGAATTCAGACAAATGTGCCGACTTTATTTTTTATTAATTTATTACAAAACAGGAAACTACTCCATCCAATATTATGTGAGTTCAATCATATTTAAATACTATCCAGAAGACCGTTTACACATTTGCTCCGTGAATCAATAGGATGGTGAACAAAAATCCGAACGAGATGGGTCTAATTGCCCAAAAGTTGATTATAATATTTGTTTATTTTACTTGTTTATTTATTAAAACCATTATGGAATTTTTTGTCTCTACCCCGCCGGCATATGAGGGTTATGAGTGGGAAGAAACGAAAAATACGCCAAATTGCGTTAGACAGGAAATGGGTGGGAAAGAAAAGAATAGCATTGATTGGTTGATTGTACGTTTAGGGCGCTTCAACATACTCAGTTGAGCACGCTGATGGAATCCAAAAGGAATGGGAGAGTAAAATCGCGCGCCGCCCGTTGCCCTGAGACTCACTTAACGCTACCTTAGCATGCCACCAATAACTTCTCCACACAATCCTTCCCAGATAACATCAAAATGCCCTTTTCAAACATGGCCAAACCAAAATCACGCTCATCTTGATCCATGACTGACAACCATGACTGACAACGAAATTGGGACTAGCAACACATTTTTACCGTTCCTTGATACATATGAGTAGAAAATTTAAGGAAAACAATTGGTGCCGTATTAGAGAAAAAATTGCTTAAAAAATTAAAAATAGCCTACATTTTGCGGAAAATTGCACGAAAACTACTATTCATAGTTTTGAAAAATTGAAAATGACTATTTCAAGATGCGTTTTTAAAGAACATAATTTTATAAGGGAAAAATCTGTATCTTGAATATTATAGTTGTAGGACGACGCCCAAAAAATTGCACTTTTGAAATTTTCGAAATGTCAGGGATTTGAACCAACATGAGACCTGTCCATTCTCTCAAACGTTCTTTATGGTATCCAAAGACAATGTTTAATCAAAACATTTGGTGCCATTTTTGAGAACATTTTGAAGATGTTTTTGAGGCGTCATGTAAAGAAGTCTCAAAAATCAAAATATCCTGTTGAAACTCCCGAAGCCTCGATTTCGTTCAGATCGATCGGGGAATATCAATTTTGGAGAAACACGGCTGAACGGTTTAGGTGCTAGCGTTGACCATAGACGGACATACAGACATACGTTTTGCCGTCATTCGGTTTTCCGGTTATCCACAAAACATGGATTCTGATTACACTGCGTGCTAGATGAAGTAATTTGATACTTATACCAACTGGATTTATCCACTCTTTCGTTACCCGGCCCCGGTAATAATTTTTACTGCAGAAAATTTGCTGTTTTCCGGCGCACGATCGCATTACGTCCTCTTCTTACGATGTAAGTGCGAGAAAGTAAAAAAGGGAAAATGGGAATGTTCTAGTCGAAATTTTACTAGACTTTGCTTTGGAATTTTCGAGTTGAAGTTGAAAGTTACAAAGAAAACGAACAGCCACAGTAACAGGAAGGCTTTGCTATTGTATCACCATCATAGAGTTAGTAGGTCGTATTCTTTCCGTGAATTCTGCCACTCCATCTGTGCTTCTACAAATTGCTGTGAGAATGGTGGAACAATTGCAGCACGGCTCGCTTAGCGCGTGGTAAACGAAATGAATAATGACTTAACCGTGACACAAAGACGGCGAGTTTCTGCAACATACAAATGAATCGCAGTATCTGGTTAGTCGGATTTAGCATTAAAATACCAACACGTCTGTTAGGGTGGTCGTTATCATTTTTAAGTTAGAACTGTTTCGTTTTCTTCCTCTATTATAATGAGAAACAAATTAGGCCTATGCCCTTTTCAAAGCGATTTAACAATATTAATCCGTGCCATTCATTGCTTAAGGTATTGACGGTACTTTTTTAGATTTTTAATAGAAACACATATGGTGAAGGAAACCTTTAAACTGTGTATTAAGTGTACTCACCTTGCCTTACAATGAACGATTTTCAAGAACAATAATATTTTTAATAAAAATTGACCTGAAATTAGAGCTGTGTGGTGCATATTCGCACCATACGACTGAACGTTGATTTGGATAGCAATACCATCCACTTTCATTTCGACGGCTGTTTATGATTAAAATATTATTACTTATGTGTGATGATATTCCCACTAGTATTGTAGTGTCTTTTTTATAATACACATTAACTTCATTGACCATTTTCTTTCATTCTATAAAAAATATTATTTAAAAAGTTAAAAGTGCTTGATGGCACAGATTAATACTGAAAATGTACATACCTCGTTTTCTTACTTTTAAACTTACAGCCTCTGTCGCTAACGGTTGTGCCAATCGTTCTCTGTTTAGATCTATTCATTTTATCATAAATATTAAAGGAAGGTGAGTGCGAGAATGATCGATCTTTTTCTCCGGAAAGTTTTTCGTGTTGTAATCATTAACTATGGCCACTTTGAATTTTCTTTTAAAAACAACTGTTCTTGGACGAAATGGTGCTGAGAAGCACTGCTAATAACACTTCTAAATACAATGAATAAGACTGTATTTTTGTATACTTTCTGCAGTGTTAATAAAAATGGCGCAGGTCCGATTTTCGTTGAACTTCCTGAAATGTTTCCAATACACCAGTACTTAACTGCCGCTCAGAGATGGGCACGTGGCTCAGTCAGACAGGACGTTGTCTGAGATACTTTAGAACTTAATTCTGCATCTCAGCTCTACCAATTTGCTGTTTGGAAACACTTCTGCGAGCACAATTAATATTGTGTTACGTAAAAATTGGAAATAATACTAGAAAATATGTGATGTTGTAGCACCATCAATTTCTTTAAGGTTTTCTGTCACAATTATTTTCTAGAATTAATTGTTCATAAAATCTCACAGTGCTCCGGAGTCTTTGAATAAGAAGGCTTATAAGTCCGATTTCCGGGTTTATAGAACATATTACGGGAAATGGTTTAGTTCATAAATGAGTGAATGTCATTCGATCGAAAATTATTTAAGTGTCAAAAATTTCTTCATAGTGCATATGCAAATAGAAGGCCCCGTTACTCTATAAGTATGAAGATATCGTTCTATGAAATTAATTAATCGATGGAATTTTGTAATTAATGTCCATAAAACGCATGCCGTTTAATGAACATTAATTTCCACACAGCTTCTTGAACATTGTTTCTAAGTTTAAAGAACGTAAGTGGGAAAACGTTTTGTAAGAGTTACAAGCTTTTGCCATTAACCGGGAATGACGAGAATGTCTTCGTCGGAATATCTTCGAGGAATCGCCACAGAGACGGTCAAACAGAAGATCATTTGTAGAAAGAAGCCAAAGCTATCACGTAGCATTCGTTACGCAATGAACAAAGGAGTGGTTTAAAGCAGTTCTTTGCCAAGTGGACAGTGTCGCCGAATCTCATTAAGCAGCAGCTTTTGAGCGATGTGGCGGTGTCTGTGTTCCATTTCCGAATTTTTCTGGTTTACTACAAATTTTAGTCCGCATGATTGGGGAAAAGATTCTGGATCGAAAAGAAAATTGCAAAATTATCCTAGAGAGTCGAAAGTATTACCGGTTTAAAAAGAATTGAAAACCATTGTCAGTGAAAATAAGTTTCACAGAACAGTTTGCCTACAGTTGTTGATTAAGTAGAACGGAAAATTTCTATACTAACCAGGATTTATGTCATCACATGACTTATATGACATGACTTATATCGTACACGATAAAAATAACATGATTACAACCGTTAACTTTGGTGAAGTACAACTTTGTTTCGCTCGGCGAAGTGTGTAAAGTTATGAAGCAAGCTTGAAGGTAGTTGCGAATTGTCAGACAGGATATTCACCTTACGCTAAATTACTGTAGTCTTATCTTCTTGATTCGCATTTCTTCGACTGCTTCCCATCATCATGTTACATTATGGGAATAATGAATTGGCAGCACACTTGTCCGCCGCAGTTGGAAACAAATTCTATTTATCCTTATTACGTGACTTGTATCGTGCCTGATACAAGTCACGTGATTACACTAGTTAGTTGTAGTGAAATAGCGTTTTCCGATAAAACTCTAAAGTAACGTAGGAGTTCGCACAAGCGCTGAGTCTCAAAAATGGATTAGTATTGTATACGATACAGTGCTCCACGCTGTGCAAAGAATTTTTTTCTACGAGAGAGTAAAGACAATGCGCGGAAGCAAAGACTTGCAAAGCAAAGATGGCCGAGATCGTTAAGGCAGTAGTGCCATAGCGATCTCGGACCGAAGGATCGCGGGTTCGAGTTACGCCTCGGGCATGGTTGTATTTGTGTTCGTCCTTTCAGCCCTATCATCGCCATGTCATGTCATCTTCACAGTTACCATATCGTTAAATGCAATAGTGGTCGCTAATGGCCTAGATGTTGATGCGACTCTAAATAACAAAATAAAAGACTTGCAAAACTAATTAACAATCCGAAGTAACTAAGCTAATTAAACTTAAGCGCACATTCATTAATGACTTTCATAGCAGTTGGATTTTCTGCTTCACAATTGAACGATAATCGTGCTTGGATATGAATAATAATTAAATTTGTTCAGAGAATTGTCACCACCACTGGGATTTGAGCCCGGATCTCCTGGCTTACGCCCAGTTGCTCCAACCATCAAGCCATCGAGGCAACCGCTAAGGTAGCCACTAAGCCACTAATTACCACTAAGCTACCGAGACCCGGGTTCGAATTTCGGTCGGGATGACAATTTTTTGAACAAATGTAATTATTAAAATACGTTTGTTACTCAGTAACAAGGTCACAACTAGGTATTCTTTACGTCTGCGGTCCATGTTTCCGAGAGTAAATGCGTCCAAAAAGGTGCCAGAGTGGTGACAATTAGATAAGAATAATGGTTATTCTACGTGTGAACAATATATGCCCCACTAAATTTGTAGCACATTTTTAACCACTGTTCTTCATGAATTCGAAGTACATTTTAGACGAATGTTTTTCCAAGGAGAGCAATAGAAATTAATCCGGTAATGTAGTAGGCCCTAAATATCAGCGTACTAAAATTCTACGCGAAAACTTATTTATTTTGTAAAATCTAATTATTGTGCCATTTTATAAAATCAAAACATGAAGTGTATTCAGTATTAAAATCTAATATTTACGTGTAAATGTAAGGTGTTGTAGTATTGTTATGAAATTTTCTGTAATATATCATTTCTACTTGACTATTGTGTGTAATGTTTCATAAACTGGGGGGATACGCGTGTACACAATATTGTTAATTATGTAGTGGCTCGTGACTTCAGATGTTGATGCGACTATCAATACATTTAAAAAAAAGTGTTACCGAATATCACTCCTCCAAGAATTTTGTGGACGAGCAGTTACAGCAATTTCTTTGTCACCCATTATCGAAACTGTCGGATACATTTGGGTAAAACAATCAAGGAAATGTTTCAAGAACTAAAATCAAATAATTATCTCCATGAATGAATAGTATTTATGAATTTTGATAGACCAATTAATAACTGAATGCGTTTCTTTCCAGTCACAAATCGCAGTCGTTAGGGAGAGAGTCGAGTTCGAGCCGTTGCTGACAAAAGACTCCCTTGAGGTCTGTTTTTAGACGAAAAAGCTTTAGTTTTAGCTTACAGGGTTGAGAATCCCCCCAACAAAACTATAGTTGTTTTGGGGAAAATAATGGAAGTGTTGCTTTTTATTTATTATCCCGTTTTAAAATGTAATATATGGTAGTATGTATATACCCCAAGGAAAAGGGAATCTGCCTTCCTCTTAGATATTGTGGATTTATTGATTACCAATGATGATGGTGAAAATGATCTTACGCTAAAATCACTTGAATGAACGCAAGCACTTAATTTCCAATAGTAAAAACGTAGCTATTACGTTGCGTGGCGACCGATCATAATTGGGGTCGCTTTAGAGGCAATACCACTTCCCAAGCGAATGAAGTTTCTTTGGATATTGTTAAGCTGGTGACCTTGGGCCGCTCGGAGTGCGAGTATTTCCGCATCCGGATTTCCTCACACATTTTGGCTAACATAACGGAGAATATAATTTCGTGTGGAAGTGGGGAAAATTAAAGTAAAAAAAAAAAGAATTATCTTAATGAGTCAATGGGATTTAAGTACAGGATTAAAAAAATAATCGCTTCTCATAGAGTTTTTAATGACGAGTTATAATCCTTAAAGTTTCAATCAGAAGTAATTAGATTTTCAAAAATCATAGACAATTGCACAGAGTCATTCTCATGACGTTCGCTCAACACCGCCCAAGAGCCAAAACCTTCAAGTATTCTCGCCACTCAATCGACATCGGCGCCCCAGGGAAGCCCTTCTTTGCGAGTGGACAAATTGTCCCCGAATCTCGTTAACCCTGGGACCTCGGCAGAGTTGTAGCGGTTTCCGCGTCCAAGGCAGAGGCAAGGCGGCGGCGGCAGCGAAGCGTCACGCAGAGGGTTCACAGCCCGGGCGCGGTCGTGGCCGCGGCAGCTGCTGCTTCTGCTACCTCAGCTGCCGTCACAGCAGCAGTCCGCTGCGGCGGCGGTGGCTGAGGATGACGAGGAGCAGCGGAGGCAGAGGCGGTGGCGGAGACAGACCCGGCGGAGGCAGAGGTATAGGTGGTGGTGACGGTGGTAGCGGTGGTGGTAGCGGTGGCGGTGGAGGAGGGGAGGCGGAGGCAGTGTCGGCGGCGGCGGCAGAGGAGGAGGTGGGACAGTGTTTGGCGGTGTGTGTGGCGGTGGACGTTGCAATGAGGTGGCGGCGGCAGAGAAGGAGGGACGGCGGAGGCGGAAGCATTGGTGGCGGCGACGTCTGCGCCGCCTCACGGCGCTTCTCACAGCTGATTGGCGCCGCCCCCCTCTGCGCCGCCCCCGCGCCGCGTCGCCGCCGGCGTGGCCCCTGGCGACCGCGACCGCGCTGGCGTCCGCGCCCGCGCGCCGAAGTGCGGCGAGGCGCGGCCGCCATTGTTGGCGGGGCGGCGGCGCGGCCACCCCGACAAAAGACGGCAGCGTGGCGTCATGCAGCACTGCCTCCTCCCCCGTCTCTCCCTCCTCCGTTCGCTCCTGCAGTCGTTTCGATCGAAAAGTGACACCGCGGCTGCGAATTGCCCCGGGCGGCCGCGCGCCGCGCGCCGCCGGACGCCATTCGCCAGCGGACAGGTGCGCCGTTAGAGTGACGCACTGACTGCCGCGGAAGGGCGGAGGAGGGGCGGGAGAAATTCCCCTCCCCGCGCCGCGATGCGAAGCCGGCCGCGGCGGCGCAGGGGCGTGGGAGAGCGTCGTATTTCGCAAGAGCCGAAGGCTACGGGGCGAGTCTCGGGTTGGGCGTGGATATTTTCACCGTGTGGTGGTGGCGTGGTTGGATTTTCGTACTATCTCGTATCACTCGTATCAAAATCGCATTCACATCAGTACATCTTTCTTTATCAATGGCGCCGAGCTTGTCTTTTGAGGTAGCTGTAAGTGTAGTGTCCAGTAAAATTGATGTTTTATCATGAAGCTATTTGCATTTTTCACTCCATTTAAAGGTAATTATTGTTAATTTCTAATTATTTATTAAGTATGCAGCTTAGATATCGAATGATTGTTCCCTCCTTTTGAAACTGTTTTTTTTGTCTGGCTGAAGTTCTTGTCCATTATATGCCCTGACATTATCAAGAAGTTATGAAAGTTCAATAGAAAAGTGATAAAAGATTATTAATCGAAGATATTAACTTTAAAAGTCAATACAAATACTCCTACAATTCTCAAAACTACTTCAATTTACACTCGACAGTAAAGTACTCATCAGTGTGTTAGACATTTATAGTGTGCGAATGAAATAATATATTTTCAGTGGTGCACTGATCCTCATAATTTGAAATGAAATATAACATTTAAAATTGTAGAATCCACAATATAATACGCTGAGAGTTCATATGGGTGTTTTTGCAATTAATAAGAATCCACCGAGGTAAAACGCTATAAGATTGCTACTGGTGGTTAAGAAATTGAAGCCCCGATTGCATAACAAAGCCTTTTTTCCTATATCACTAAATGTCAAGAAATTTTAATCGGAGAATAAACGGGACATTTTGGAACCATTACATATTTGGAGATAAAGCTGTTTTGGGGACCCCTATTTCATAGCATATGGACTAAGGTATGAGCTGTAACTCAAAATCTATGTAAAATTAAATAGAAGGAATGCAGACAAATAATTTCCACAATAAAAGGAAAGAACTTTTCACATTCTCGCATCTATTTCACCAGTCGGTTTCGATAGTTGCCGTCGCCTCTGCAGCTATCGCTGACAGGGAGGTTCTAGGGTTGGTGTCCCGACGCTGGCCGATTTTCGACCCTAGATACATAGCTGGGTCGAATTCACGCACTGTATGGGGGGGGGGCATGAGCCGGGCGCAATCCTCCCTTCCGTACCCTTGTCCTCTCCTTTCCCCTTACAACCATACACACACACTTTCACTTACAAGCACTACATTACAACACATGTTCGGAGATCACGCAGCTTATCTCGGTTGGGGCGGCATTTCGCACCATTGCGAAAGTTATCCATCAGCGCCGGATCTCGCGTCCCAACAGGCGAGGATATCAAATGATATTACTGCAGTGCCTCTGACCGGGAGGTCCGAGGTTCTAGTGCTGACGGTGGCAGTATTGCTGACACTAGTTTGTCAGCTAGGTGGAATTCAAACGCTGTCTGGAGGAAACTTCCAGAGGCCGGCTGCTCAGATCGGTAGTTTTCCATGATTTCCCCGATCAACACCTGGCGAATGCCGGAGCAGTACCCTAACAAACGGGCCACGGACCGCGCGCAATCTCACCTTCCTCTTCCTTGTCATATCGTCAACCTTTACACACACACACACACACACACACTAATATGCAGTGGTGTTCAGTCGGGAGAGGAGAGCTTGTCCCTCCTGGAGTAGTGCCCCGCTAGTGGGAGATACGTGGTTGGAGAAAACCCTGCTAGCCTTCGGAAGGTTGGCGCCGGATCTCCCCATCCAGCGGGAGAGATCACATCCACCTCCCGAAGAAAAAGCATGCACTACACGTACAGGGATAATGACCTTAGCAGATGACGCGCACGGAATTACTAACAATCTATCAGTCAATCAATCCAACAGGCGAGAAACTCCACAACCTTCCAGCTAAAACATTCATTTCTTGCGCTCAGTTTCCAAAATAGTTACGTGCCTGGAAACACGAAATACCAACTCACTCATTGAAAGGGACGCATTGATTAATTTTGACTATTTTCCAAAAAAAATAATAAAAAGAAAGCAGTAAAATCTGTACCGTGACGTATGAGGGGGTACTCGCGCCTCCCATCGCGTCGCGAGACGAGCCCCGCCCTCCCTGATTTTTTCCTATACGGTGCATATCTAATAATTTATATGGTGGTCTTCATTGTCAATGTCGTTGTTTTGAAGCTTACAACATAGATGGCGCGGCGTCACGCCCCAACGCGTGTTCCTTGGGCTGAATCCCGACAAGCGGCGCCCGTTGGAAGCGATTTGCCAGTCGGCATCTGCCCGTTAGGGGGACGCACTGCTGCCGTTTCCTACGCTTCCTTTTTGCAAATTCCGCCTTTGTTTCTTCAGAGGTCTGCTTAATATTTTCGTCTGAAAAAATAATTTGCATTTCATGGAATTGTACTAGCGAATTGTGTTTTTTCCAAAATTACGGCAGCTCAAGTCCAATGAGAATTATTTGCGTTTAAATGTTGGTTGAGTGGCGAGAGGTTTTTACTTTCTTGCACTTCGTAAGAAGAGAAAGTTATGTAATCGTACGCCAGAAAACGACGAATTTCGGCAAAAGCTCAGGTTTCAAAAAAGTGGATAAATTCTGTGTTAAGTGTTGTAACCAGACTCCATGTTTTGTGGATCATTGATACCAAAAAATCGACTTGGGGCACTTTCGCCCTTTATTCGGCTACATTCTTTAATAATTTCTAACAATCTAATTAATTTTTGCAATTAAAAAAATATATTCTCAAATAAAACTCTTCACTTTTTTTCAAAATATTTTTCTTCCCTTTTTTCTATCGATAAAATAAGGGACCGGACCTAAAAGGAATGGCGCGGATCTAATTTTGCTTGAATTCTATGATTTTTCTAAAATTGTTGCCTTATACGTTTCTAATCTGTGCATAATTTTGTTTGTAGTAAACCAATAGAACAAAAAACACTCTACACACTTGCCGAAGAAATTTGTACAGTGTTCATTTTCAAAATTTCAGTGGAATTTCATTTTACACTATTACTCTGCAGACTTTTCTACTATTCATCAGTGGAAGTTTTGATGCTACTTCTTTTTCAAAATTTTCCGTTATTATTTGCTATTCTCCTTGGCCTGAAAATATTACTATTCAGCGTCTACCACAGGCTGGTCCAACTGGGAATTAATGGACACTGTCTGGAGGAGAATTCTAGCGGTCAGCTTCTCTGATCTGTAATTTTCCGTGTTCCTTCTTTTAACACCAGACGAATGCGGGAGCAATACCCTGGAACGGACCACAGAGCGCGCGCGATCCTATTCTCTATACTATCCACACCCTTAATTTACACACACTTACACTAACAAGCACTACACTATCACACATGCCGGGAGACCGGTCAGGAGCTTAGAGCTTGTCCCGACTGGGGCAGTGCCCTGCTTGTGGGAGATACCTGCTTCGGGAAATCCCCGCGAGTCGACGGTAGGTCGGAAACGGATCTTACCGTCTAGCAGGTGAAAGATCACCGCCACCTCCAAGGAAAACATTTACTACACTAATGGGACGTTTTACCTTAGCAGTTTACGCATCCGGAATCAATTAATCCAAGTTAGTCCTGCCAAATAAAGAGCCTTGGCGACTACAAAGCCAAGTTTCTTGACAAAAACAAGCGGATGAATTTTTTCAACCAGATTTGATAGTCAAATTAGTTCTTTGTTAAAACTAGTTTTTCTTACAAAATTTGGTTATTATCCTTAGGAACTGGTTTTGGAAGATTTGTAGTTTTTCAATGTTAGTTTTCGCTGCATTAATCCAGGTGGGGTACACGTATAAAAGGAGGGGTCTTAATATAGTTTTGTATATTATTATGGCTGTGCTCTATCCTAGAGAGGAATTTCTATTGATAATAGTTTTTAGTTGCAGTAATTTTATTTTTTCTTGATTGACTTTGGTTTCTATACATTTTTTCTAGTTAAGTTTTGTGTCTATGTTGAGTCCAAGGTATTTTATTGTGTTCTTTAGCGGATGCCAGATTATTGGTTCGTTGTTTAGGGAGTAGGAGTCGTGTATGGTCTGATGGTAAATATTTTGGCAGCGGTTTTCGATGGATTAGGTTAAATTTTTAGTTTAGCGTCCCGCCTATCGATTAGATGAAGGTATAGTTTGCATTGTATGACGTATTTTGTGTAAATCGGGCAAAATAGTTCCGTGTCATCTGCAAATTGGGCGATTTTTATTGAATTTATTGAATTTAGTATATATCGAAGAGAATGGGGGATAACGGTGATGCTTGAGGGAGTCCTGCATTTAATGTCTGGAGTTTCAATGGTGATTATTGACATTAACTAAAAACGTTCTCTTAGAAAACTGCGGATAGTTTGTAACTGTAGTAGTACGTAACTGATATAATGAAGGGTTCCAGTTTTTATTATTTTGTATAGTAGCGTCTGATGCCATGTTCTGTCGAAAGCCTGGGTTATGTCGATTAAGATTCCGACTGTACGAAACTTTTTCTTGAATGAAGAGTATAGGTGTTCTGTGATTCTTAGGAGCTGGTGCTATGTGAATATATTTTTGGTGAAGCCGAATTGTTCGCAGGGGGTGGCTTTGGTGGCTCGTGAGAATTGGGTTAGATGTTTTAAAATTATTTTTTCAAATATTTCCCTTAATGTGTGCAGTGCTTGTAGGACGATAACTATTTGAGACTCTTGCAGTTTTGTTAGGTTTGGCAACGGGAATAATTGTTGCGTGTTCCATTGTTAGGGGAAGTAGGTATTTCTGAAACAAGAGTTGTATATATTGGTGAGGTATACTATTGCGATTGGGGGTAAGTTTTTTAAGACGTTATTATTTATGTTATCACGGCCAGGTGCTTTTTTGCGTGGTAATTGTTTTATGATTATTTTTATTTCTGATGGACATGCATATTGTATTTTTGGGTGTACACCGTAACAAGGTTCGTTCTAGTGTCTATAAATTGTGTTGTGTTCTGGGTGTGGTTTAGTCGTGTTGGTTTTGAATGTTGACGCAAAATAATCGGCGAGCTCTTAATCTTTCTGGATTGAGATGTATGCTTTACCCGTCGTCGAGTTTAGTGTAGGTATAATCGTCTTTTTATTAAGTTTTTTTGTGTGTGCAAACTGCCACTGCGTATTATTTTGGTGGTGAGTGATTGCACTCGGTTATGATATTGTTGATTCTTGTGAGTTTTAATTAATCTTTTGACTGTGTGTGTTATGAGATTTAGTTCTTTTCTAAGTTCGGGAGATTTTAAATGGGCCCACTGTCTTCTGGTTTTGTTTTTTACCTCGATAGCTTTAAGTACTTCAGTTAGGAGCTCTTGGTTTTTAGGTTTTTTAAAGGATAGTTTATTGTTTACTTGTTTAGAATAATGAACTAAATTTTGTGTTCAATTCACTTAAATGAACCTTCCATTTGAGCTTTGACGGATATGAGAAACAATAATGCTAATTCACATTAATCAATTGCACTCAGTTCCTTTACAATGGGTTATAATGATTTACTCCAAATGGAAAACTGTTTTGGTTTTCCCTTAGTTTACTATTAATTTGTTATTATGAAACCTGTTTGAAACATCTGCTATTGTACTATTTGCTGTTTTTTATTGCAACGAGAAGATAACGGTTCCTTCCTTTTCGAATGGAATCGAATAGTTTAGTGTACTCAGTTCTCCATTTTCGCATATAAGAGAAAACATTTATGTACAAGAAACATTAAGAGTTTTTAAGCATTTATTTTAAACTTGTTTTACACAAGCGAACACTGCCTGGAATCCACAAATATCAACAGACATTTGAGATCTCCTGATAACTAGAGTCAACAGATGTCGCTCATTGACACTAAACAAACGAAAGGGAAGGGACAAAACATCAATACGTAAGAATTGTTTTCGACTTTGACTGTGAGACCGGTCATTATGTGTTACTACGTTAAGTCGATATGTTAGACATTATAATTATGACCAAAGCTTTCTAGAAACGCAGCTGGGAGAAGAAAAAACTATTACAAAATGGAAATCCCCATGGTAATCATTGGAAGATAGAATTGTCAAAATCAACAAGAATTCGTATTCTTGTTTAATCAAAGAAGGGTTAAAATCCTACAAGTTGTAATGTATATTCAGACGAATATATTTCCTAGGCAACGTACGAGATTTACGATTCCACATCTGCCAGACCGTGGTGGCTCGTTGGGTAACATTGCCCTCTTACCATTACCACCCAATGTTCAAATATAGTATTTTTTAAAAATTTCTAACCTATTTATTCCAAACAATTCTAAAAAATTGTTGTTTTTTACTGAATTTAATCGTTTAAATAACTGAATTTAATCGTTTAATGTCATCTGCCAAAGTGTTGTAAAAAATGCACATATATTGTATGTGATTTTTTTGTAGTGAGCTGTTGATACTGCCACCTGATGAATATGATTACTACGTCGAGTGTTATAGTTATAGACATCGTCGTTTGCTGAAAATATACTTCCGCCATTAAGTAAGTCATTTTTGACAAAAACACTGATTTGTATATCAAGAGAAAAAGTAATGGTAAAATTCCTAGATTTATAAAGAGAGGCTTACCAGAATCACATGGGTGGTATTTGCTTATTATTTGTACAATTCTTTTTTGTAATCTAAAAGTCTGGGAGAGATAAGAAGTATTTCTTCAGAATATTATTCCATATATCAGGCGGGAATGAACATTCGCGAAATATTCACAACGAGCAGTATGAGGGCTGACTGAATTTGAACGAAATCTGAACGCGTAGCATAATGAACTTAATTCATTTATTTATCAATCCATTGAAATGGACGTACCATATCAGGTTTGACTGAATTGAGAGACGTTAAAATTTTGTGACTTTAACATCAGTCAATGGCACACCATTGGTTTTCAATGGAGTACAGAATTGTTTATTTGGAATGGAAAACTGCATTGAAACCCTTTTCTTTTCCTTTACTATTAATATGTTATAACGGAACCAATTTGAAACATCTGATATTGTACTATTTACGGTTTCTTTATTGCAAAGAATATTCGTATCCTTCTCAAAAAACTGTTTTTCCGATTTAAAACGTCGAGGGCATATAGTTTACATATAGTAGGAAGAGAATAGGGCCTAAAATCGATCCCTGCGGGACTCAACGTGGAATTGGCAAAGAGTCGGGAAGGTGTGTACGTAATGTTCCACCGCCCCAGTAAGGTATTTTTACTCTCTGAGATTGTTTAAGGTACGAACATAACCAATCTAAAGCAATACCACGGATTTCATGTGAAGGCAATTTTGAAAGTAAAATGTTGATCAATGACGCCAAAAGATTATTTTGCAGGTTCATGTAGCAGTATATTATTACGTACTCGTCACAAATAATGCGAGAATGTATGTACTGTACGTAGTGCTATTTTTCGAATGAGATAGACCGCGGGTGATTGTGGGTAGTGATTCCGGACGCCTCCAATACTGAGGTCATTAATCCCGAAATTGTAGTACATTTTCTCTCACAAGGTGGTGGTGGTGGTGGTGGTGGTCTTTCCTTGTTGTATGACGAGATCCGGCGTCGACTTACCGTCGGCTAGCGGGGTTTTCCTCCACCAGGTATCTCCTCAACCAGGGCATCGCTCCAGCTGGGATAAGCTCTAAGCTCCTGACCGATCTCCTGACATGTGTGGTAGTGTGGTGTATGTTAATGTAAGTGAGTGTAAGATGAGGATAGGGCAAGGAAAAGGTAACAAAGATCCTGCCACCGCTGGAACTCGAACCTAAGACCTCCCGATCACTGGCACTGCAGCGACATCAGTTAATGCCCCGAGTCATCTCTTCCGGTCCTAAATTTGAATTGCTGGGCATGTCCGTTACATGGTTTGGACACTTCTGTCAGGGAATGGAATCGCGCGATACAAAAACGGCTTCGAATCGCTGGAAGCTGCCACTTGAAGAGGAATCCTCCTCCATGCCGCCTCAGCCCCTGCCTCCGACGGATGTGATTAGTCAGCCGACAGACGTTCCGTTAAGGTGGACGCACTGGAGCTCGACTTTCGTGTAATTCCGATGTCTTCGCGTATTTCGATTGTTTCTTTTGTTCTGAGGCACGGAATGTTTAGAAAAAATGCTTACCGAATTTAACTATTTTTGTGGTCGACAAACGGCGAATTAACTCAGACGTCGTCAGTTGCTATTGTGCTGCCTAAATGTAAACATTTTGTTTTGGTATTTGCTCGATAGATCGCTGGAAATCTAAAAGGTACCCGTATCAAATTGATTCTCGTTGCTTCAAATGCTTCCTGGATTGAAGATTCCAGGGATTTGTACAAATTAAATTCTACAACGAAATAATATAAATGTTCACAAAGTAACTCTGCGAAAATTACAATGGTAAATTAAAATTGTCAAATGTATGAAACATGCATTTTAGAGAAGGTTGTTAACAGCAATGACCACTATTTGAAATAGTAAGTAAATACTCAGATATTTCAACATTTTCTTCAGTATTTTCATGAATTTTGCCGGTTTATTTGTTGCAATTGATTCAGTCAACGAGGCCAAATTCTTGCATATAAAATTCCCTCGTTAAGTGTATGTCATTATACCCTTTACTGTTGAAGCCCATGAGACGATTCCAGTGGCATTTACATATTTTTGCCGGAAGGCAGATACATTTCCTCGTCACATTTCTGATACGCAATATGGAGATTTTTCAAGATGGAAGAAATAATAGTTGATACAATCGTGTACATCATAATTTGCTCTTCAATAGACATGCATTTTCTTTGAATGTGGAGTACTATACACAATAACATATAATGTAATGACGCAAGTAATACATACTGTAATGATGATATTTATATGGACTTACATATATATGGACTAAAAATGTTCAAAATTTGGAGGAAAATATTCATTAAACCGAAATAAAAAGATAACAAATTGTGAAATATGTATTATTCAAACGTTTAATTTGCAAAAATATAATCCTAAATAATTTAATTTTAATGTTTGCGTTAAAATAGGAGTTAATCATTTCTTGTACTGAAGTAGACATCTTTGCGTGACTGACCACTGACACGGCTGAGAGTTACAAAGTATTATTTTAAATGTTCAAATGTGAAATTGCGGATATTTCCTCAATATTGCATAGTGCTGGTTAAAACTTTACTCAAGATCAGATAAATGATGGAAACAATCTTGAATCTTGCAATATCCCGTAGAGTTAAATCAAGGTCTACTTCTAAATCCCCAGAATGTTGTCTAACACCAAGGCATTACCTGTGAGTTGTTCGGAATTGAATCCGCAACTTGTATAGCTATTGAAATTCTCAGGATCGCAAGCCTTATCGTTTATATTACGTGTATTTCGATTCATATTTACCGACAAAGATGGCACAGCGCGTCAACTGATAACACTGCAGTGCCTATGACCGGGAGGTCCTCGGGTTCGTTTCCCGACGTCGGCAGGATTTTCGGCACAAGCTAGACAGATGGCTCGAATTCAGCCGCCGTCGGTTGCTCAAATGGGTAGCTTTCCGCGGTTTCTGCAATCAACACAAGGTGAATGCCGGAGCAGTACCTTAATAAACGGTCCAAGGACCGCGAGCGATCCTTCCTCATATTTGTCCTTTTATCACCCTTTACATACACAGACACACATGCACAACACTACCATACTTGTTGGAAGACCAATCAAGAGCTTAGAGCTTGTCACTGCTGGGGCGGTGCCACGCTTGTGGGAGATACCTGGTTGGGGAATATCCCAGCAATCCGATGTGTAGGATGGCGTTATATTTCACTACACTATCAGATTAAGCAGTCGACGCTCCCAGAATCACTAATCAATCAATGCAACATGTTCATGAAAGTGCTCCTGGGCGGAGGCTGGGGCAGTGGGCGCGGCGCCGGTTCGCCGGATGCGATTTCCAGTCGACAGGCGCGCCGTTAGGGCGTCTTGCCGGGGCTTTGTTTCTTCAAATCGGCTTTCGACTCCTTCCGTTGTCTGGCGGACAATGCAGGCCGTTTCCAGGCTCATTCTGGAGGTGGGATGAAGCGTTGACAGGAGGCCAGTGTTGGAGCCAACGAACCGAAACAAGCTGACGGTTCTCTAAATACTACTTCGACTCTTCAAGTTCACTTCCGATTAAATGATACTCATTGATAATAAAAGCGACGTAGACGACTTTGACGTAGACGTAAAGACATTATCACGTGACAGAGCGCGTTGATGTAGACGTAGACGTTGAGATATAACCATGTGATTCGAATATAAATATGACCTTTCCATTCAAAATCACCGTGAACATTAACGTTGTACGTATGTTAACGCAAATGTTTTCCTTAACGAGTTTTGTATGCTAGAAAACAATACAGTGAATGCAATTGAAGTAGTACTACTTTCATTGTTTTTCGAATTTTGAGAACTTGAAGATATGCATTGTTTTGTAACTCTTGTGCTCCATTTCGTTAAAAGTTTTTAAGAGAGAAATGTTAGTAGGATAGGAAATGCAATATTATATTACATAACAATTAATACGAGAAACTGTGATTTTGTTGTCACCACTAGTTTTATAATCATACAAAGTGTATTCCCCAGTAATTATTACTGTTTTGACTAATAATAAAAAATAATTTGAGCATTTTATTTTCAAAGTTTACACCCGTAATAGTGAGTGTAGAGGCGGCTCAAGAAGTATAATATTTTACAAGTTCAGTAAAATCTGTCTAAACATCAACCTGTATAAGCGGGAAACCTGCCTTTACCGAACTATTCCTCCGGCCCGTGAAGTTAAATGGTATTATACACAGCATAAAACGGAATTTGTCTAACGCGGAAACGGAATGGTTTTTCATGTCCTGCAGGGAAAAAATCTTTCATAAAACGTAATTTCTGCGAATTTAATGCATTTGGCAGAGAGACGCGAGATCTTCACGGAATGAATGCATCTGGAAGTCTGTTTTAATTTCTCCGTCCCAGTGATGAGTTTGTTTGGCAGCCGAACGGTGACGGCGAGGAGCTTCAATTGTCTGCGTAGAATTCGACCTTGGGGACCTTGTCTGAAGGCGAAGAGGAATTCCCTCTCTCCCGGCTCTCTGAGCGTGCGAAGGTGCACGGGCATGGCTTGTATTCATGCATCTACCAGCCCCTCGTTGACAATCGTATCTCCACAGCCAGAGCCGCATTGGTCAAGGCCATGCGAGGGTATCGGAAAGATATACTAGTCTGGGTTGTGACACATTGTGTGTTGAGAGTCAGCGAGCAGTCCGGGTGCAGCCACGAGGCAGTGAGTTGGTGTGTTTTTATGAGGTTCACAGCGAGTTTCACAATTGTTGAAAAAACATAAAACCTTAAATATTAAATTGTTTCAATTTCAGAAAACATAATTGGAAAGGTGTTGGTAAGTGGAAAAACGAAAAGCAAAAACACGTAGATGAATGCTGGTAAAAATAATATTATTTTCAGTGCAGAAGTTGTGACGTTTATTGGTGATTTCTTCCGTAAATATTTCACATGTTAATATATTTGTATAAATATAATAAAGTTATGTAATTTACTAGTTTCAGGACGGAAATATCGATATAACAAGTGTCATAAAAGGGACAACTCTGCATAAAACCTCCTTAAACTGGAATAGTTTTTTGCCCCGATCGATTCTGGTTTGGACCGATTTTACTGACCTTACAAAGTGAGCTGCTAAATATATCTGAGCCTCAATTCCTAAGGATATCTTTGAAGATTTGTCTCAAATTTTAAAAATTATAGAAAATAAAGATGAAAACTGATAAACATTAAAAACGATTGTCTTTATACTTTTTTTTGGAGTGGGAAGGTCTGACTTCCATTATTTAAAATACACTTCTCACGTAAAATAGCGCATGACATGGATATTTTTTTGACGGACCAACCTAATCACAGTAATATCGGGTAGAATATCTATCTCATAGCCCAGCGAGAAGTAGGTTCACTAAGATAAAATATTTGTATTTCATTTGGATATATTGAACGCATCAAATGATTACTGAATTGAGAGAAGTTCATGTATTTCGTGTTAACGAACAGTCTATATTACGACTTTGCAGTCTAGCTACGAAATTAATAAGAATTTTACGGCGATTGTCTGGTTACACTGTCTGGTACAGCCACACGAAAAGTATCTTTTATTCATCTTGTGTTTCTTGTACCTCGTTAACTGTATGTATTTACAGTTATTTTCTCTCTCTTTAATGTTTAACCCTGAATTTTCGCCTTTGTCTAATGCCCCTTGATCACCCGCAGAGGATGCTGCGATGGACCCTCCGCTTGCATGTGAACCGTAATGTGGCTTTTCTCTTCCCGTTGGCCTCGCGCGGCGGAAGAGGTTTAAGGCGAAATATATCTCGCATCTTAACTTTCGCATCAGGCGCGCGGATGCGTGTCGACAAGGGAGGATGCCAGGGCGAAGGAAACCGTCGTTCTATCTGCGAGCACTCTGCCGAGGGGAGGAACAGGCAATAGCCGCGCCGCGACCAACTGGAATGCACACGCGGGAAAACGCTACGCACGCAACCGGGAAAACGAACAATTACGCCTTGAGATACGCTGGTGGCCATGTGTGAAAAAGGCGAAGGCAGCTTAAGCTGAATTGATACATGGAACCTCAACCGGTGGATTTGACTGGGCGATTCTGGAAGCGAAATGGAGAAGCTGTTCCAAGCGGACAAGAGCAAATCTTTAGTTTCAGTTTAAAATTATATTTACTAGTTTCTTTGCTTTATATGATTGAGTACTTGTAGACATTTAAGAATTTGAAAAAAAATCATTACTGGTTTAAAAATAAACTAACAAAACGCCACATTTTACAGGTTCATTTACAACACCATATAAATTAATAATCCAAGCAAACATAGTATTCTAACAAACAAATGCGTTTGAACAATCCACATACTACTTAGTAGATTTGGCTATAGCATTAAAATGAACGAAATAACTACTGATCATTTTTTCTGCTGATTTACATTAAAATACATATCATGAACTATATAAAGAATATTATGAAACAAGAAATGTACTATTTTTGGAAGTATAATGCGATCTCCATCAAAAATTCCTCAGCAGACTGCAAATACCTATATTCAAGTAGAGAACGCTGTTGAAAATGTTTAATGGGCAATATATGAGATGATACGTATAGGGATGGACATTTCAAATACAAGATTGAAGAAAAACGAATTTTAAAATTTTTCGTACAGGAAACTCAACAAATTGTTTCTACGAGCAACATTGTTTTAGAGAAAGACGTGCGAAATCCACTTAATGTACCTTTGTATACGAGGGATACTGGTGTATTCCACAATGACATATTTTCTAAAATGGTCAAATTTTGAGTTCGCTTTTATTAACCGTGACGCCTCATATGTTTGTGTATAAATTGTTTGTTTCATCGAAAACTAAATTATGTACATTGTTTGATAACCGACATTGAGAAAGAAAGAGTGATATTCCTGCTCGAAAGGGAGGCAGAGCTGTCCTGCATAACTCAAGGTCATCGTAAGTATAACTGCAATGTCAGCGCTCTTTCTAGGTAGTGGACGTTGGAGCTGTCATTATGACGACCCTTTCTCTGGCCAGCGCGCGTCCTTGACGGGCGGGTAATTGGACCTGGGAAGCGAAGTGGATCTGCAGCGGTGGTAGTGCTCTCGCAGCGTCCCTCCTGCTGACCCACAACCGTGGCCACTTAACGGCGTCACGCGCTGCTGCACGCTGCATAGCGTTTCCCCATGCGGCTCCCGTTCTGCACTCGCAGCAGGTGTCGGAACGAAAATTAACGAACACAAGTAGTAGTTGATATAGGTGTCACCTAATGCCTCCATTGGTTTGGTGTTTCCGGTGATTTGGTGGTTCCGTGATTCCGATCCGATTTGGTGGTTCAGTGATTCCGGGCGCGTCAACTCATTAGGCATTATTCCCGTAAGTGTAGGGCATGTTTTTCCTCGGGAGGTGGCCAACCAGGTACCAGCGGGGAACCTCCCCAGCCGGGACAAGCTCTAAGCGCCCGACCGGCCTCCCGGCATGTGCGGTAGTATAGTGCATGTTAGTGTAAGTGTAAGGGGTGATGATAAGACAACGAAGAGAAAAGAAAGATCGCGCGCGGTCCGAGGCTCCTTTTGTTAAGGTACTGCTCCGGCATTCGCCTGGTGTTGATCGAAAAAAAAAAAAACATGGAAAACTACCGCTGAGGGCAGCCGGCTTCTAAAATCCTTCAGACAACAACTGAATTCTACCTAGCTGACGACCTAGTATTGAAAATCTTACCACTGTCGGGACTCGAACCTAGGACTTCTCGGTCAGAGGCACTGCAGTGACATCAGCTGATTCGCTGAGACACCTCTTCTGGTCTAATGCCTGGGATCTAGAAACGTTTCTATTGGGTTGTTTAGCTGTATATTTTTAAATTTGGCCCCACATCGGCACCCATCTGCTTTTCACTCCCATGTTTACCGCAGGGGAACCGACATAATAACAGTCGGAGTGATATGTATCAGTTACTTGTGTCATTCCCTCAGCTGTGCGAATGAAGGATCTGAATGATAAATATTTGAGGGTTACATTTGTGTGTGTGAGTGTGTGTGTGGGGGGAGTATTGTAATTTGTGAGGACTTTCGACCTTTGATTTGAAAATCCACCGCCCCCAGTCGGATTTGAACCACTTGGATTAAGAAAGCCAGTGTACTAAATCCTTTCCCATTTTCGACTGTACCTAGGATGAAGAGCGTATCTAAATTTACAGGGTTCAAATCCTCTCAATTAGTATAAAAATAAATAATAATAGTTATTTACGTTACCAGTTTAGAAAGTGATCAATTGTTATTCTCTGGAGAAAAATGAAAGTTTTTGTGACTGAAGAAATGAATAACTATTCGTACCGGTATGAGCCATTATATTTATCACCAAGGCGAACTTGTGATTCGAAAAAGTAGAATTTTGGATTTTCATGTGAAAAGCTCATATAACAATTAAAAGAGAACTACTGAAGTAATCTTATCCTTGTTCTTCACAACAATGCACAAGCTTTTGTGTAAGTTAAATACTATTCTGATGTCTCATTAGAGCGAATAAATAATTATGTATAGTGTGCCATGCAATTCTAAATTAGAAAGTTTATTATCATTTGCTGTTTATACATTTTCGCTCTGTGCCGAGAAAACATATTGTCGATATGTTTGGGCATTAAAGAAATCGTTTTAGAAACATGTGGTCATATAAATAAAAATTAATATCCTTACGAACTCCCAACAAGCTGTGTACATTGTTGTGCGTTACGGATAGTTGGCGAAAGTGGCTAATTCCCCAATTAGGCAGTTAATGGTCACGTTACGCAAAATGGGTGACTAAAATGAAAAGGAGTCGTTTTGGAAAGAATTAATGCAAATTTCCCATGGTTCACCCGAAATTACGCGAGAACTGTATATGATCGTGTATATGGTACGGATCATTGTATATGGCCTTATTTAAAGATCGTTCAGGAAAATCTTTCATTAAGGAAAAATACATATTTCCTTCGGATCTAGTTTTCTTGTTTGCATGTTGTTTTTTTTTGTTCTCCGAGGATACGCTGAGTTGATAGAAGATTCCTACGATTTTTAACGAGCTGTATATGGTCCTCTGGTCTACGATTGCCGCCCACTGTGTATTCGAACACATAACAAAGAAATTACCCATGTTCAACGTCGAACTTCTCACAAACCCGGGGTTCCGTGCAGTGAGGCTGCCGCTGCAACCGGCTGCACACCTGCGTCGGCCATGACGAAGGATATCATTCCAAAACGTTATTTTTCACAATGAACTCTATGGAGGAAGGTCGAAAGGAAGACGTCGTTTAGCTCAGCTGAATGACGTGTTGAAGGATCTAGTGCCTTGTTAGTAATTAAATCTTGAAGAACATTGATGTAACACAGGAAGTGACAAGTTAGAGCGAAAAATAATAATGAAATAACTAAATTATTGATAATAACACTAATAATAATAATAATAGTAATAACAATAGTAATAATTAATAGCAGTAATAGTAATAATAATGGTTATGTTAATATAACAATAATTATTATGTTTTAATCTTCCCTTCATCTTTGTTCCCTCTTGTCTTCTTACATTCACACACACACAAACACACTCTTACATGCAGTACACTACCACACATGTAGGAAGACCAGTCGGGAATTTAGAGCGTATCGCGGTTGAGACGATGCTCCGCTGGCGGAGATACCTCGCAAGCCGACTTGGAGGTTGGATCCGGATATCACGTTCCATTGGTAGAGGAACATCACACCTCCCGCGATAAAACTAACACTGAACTTTCGGGACTAATGACCATAGCAATTGACGCGCTCGGAAACACAAAAAAGCAATCAAGAAATCCCTTGGTGCGCAAGGGTGAGTCGAAACGGCTTGTAGAAAATCCTCAGGAAAATTGCAGTTTGACGGCCGAAACGTTGCCAATCGTTGTCTAGGACGCGGCGTCTCCTGGATTCGGACTCCGGTTGCGGAAGTTTACGCTTTAATTTCATACTGTTCTGCGACTTGGAGCTTCGGTTATGTTCGCCACAGCCCTTCAGCCGAAGTGTGGCCGGATTTGCGCTTTTGTCACGAGTCAAGTGCCTAAGTATTGAAAATATTAAGTCATTATCGGTCTGTTCACCTGCACGAGAATTCGCCCATATTACACTCGAAGTAGTTGTATTGGTCACCGAAGTTTCCTGGATTAGAATTCCTGAGGGTGGCAGAGCTTAGACGGTGTATAAATGTATATTGCAGTTTCTTTCGCTTCCATCACGACATTGCATAGACGCACGAGGGTGTGAATTAATCAGACGATATACTGAAGTTATTCATTATAAGTACAGACTGTATAGCTGTGATTTGAATCTTTGAGTGTACCGAATCTGCAGTAGAATGGAGAAACAATTTTTCAACATTTATTTCAAAATGTATGAACCACTGAAGACACTGTCTGCTACATTAGCTGGGTTTCGTTTTTGGTGAGACACAGTGGAAGAAAAAAACTCGATACAGCTTTACTAAGTCAAGCGTTAATAATTTTTAAAATAAACAACACTAATCAAAAAGAATTCAAAGTCACTCAAATGTGAGGATGTCGCTGATAAATTTCGACAGCCGAAGGGGAAAATTTGGAACTTCTACAATGAATGTGGGGGAGCTCGTGGTTCATTGAATAGTGCTTACGCCTTCAACCGCTGACGCCAGGATTCGTTGCTCAGTCAACCCATGTGGTACTTGTTGTGGACAAAGCGAGCTCTTGGAAAGTTTTCTCGAGGTTCTCAACTTTCCTTACGTTATTCTTCCATTGGTCGATCGTCATTATCGAAATTATTACTTATTGGCTCATGTGAATCAATGATCTCAGCAGTTGCAAAGTTTCTAATCATAAATAAATGAACAATATAATGGACGTGCTGAAAGGAAATTGATGTTTTCTCCACTGCCCTCTTGCTTGGGCATGGACAATGCGACCATGGTAGGTATTAGCGCACATTGCCAAATGACATTCTTTTCCCACTGTCCAGGAAGTTTGCCGCCAAAGGCCGAAGCACTTATCCATTTTCGTTGCAAGAGCAATGATCCAGTCATCTTGCATACAAGCGACTTGGGGCGACCGCTGCGCGGTTTGTTGTCTAATCTCTGTTTTCCTCTCGCCAAAACGATCTATAATGACATATACTGCTGATTTCGAGATTTCAAATTGACATCTCCGCAGTGTCTCTGGCCGGGAGGTCCTAGGGTTCGAGTCCCGACTGTGGTAGAATTTTCGACACTAGCTGTATAGCTAGGTCGAATTCAGTCGCTGTCTGGAGGAAAATTCTAGCAGCTGGCTAATGTGATCAGTAGTTTACCATGGTTTCTTCTATTATTGCCAGGCGAATGCCGGAACAGTGCCCTCACACACGGGTCAGGGACCCCGCTCTTTTTCTTTCCTCTTCTTTGAGCTACCCTCACCACTTACTTACGTACACACTTACACTTACATACACTACACTACCGCACATGTCGGGAGACCAGTCAGGAGTTTAGAGCTTGTTCCGGCTGAATGGTGTCACGCTGGTGGTTGGGAAAAACTCCGCAAGCTGACGGGTAGGTCGGCGCCGGATCTCGCCATCTAGCGGGGACGATTACTCTAGCGATAAAAAAACACTTCACTAATGACTAATGACTTTGGTAGTTGACGCGCCCGAAATCACTAATCAATCAATAAATCCGGATTCCTGTTTATTGGTTTATCTGTCGTGTCGATGCACACTCACTGTGTCAACGGATTACTCCTTAGCATTCTCCAGAAGTAAATTCCTTCCCTGGAGGCAACATCACTCGCGTCTTTAAGCTGCACGTGCCCCCTAGGTGGTGCTAAATGAGTGACAATTCCAATGCCCCCTTCAGGACTCTGATGACGATGGGCCACGTGTACTCTACTGGAACGCCGGTGGCCTTAACAACGCCAAGTTTACGGAGTTTAAGACTCTTATTTACAAATGATAGTTTCACCATAGTTGAATCTGGAGCCCCTACAGATTCTCAAGAATTTTATAACCCTGTGAATTACACAAATTTTGTTTTACAGAGAACAAGACACGTAGCATCAAGAATAATTGCAGGTGTAACGATAATAGGGCATGCAAATTTGAGGTACTTCATAGAATGACCGAAAATGACAAACATGAGTATGTTCTTGTGGAAGTCTGGGTTAACGGATGCCACTACATTTTTTTTTTGGGGGGGGGTATACAATCCACGCGCCAGTAAGCTGACTACAAGCAGTATAAAAGTCATCCCGATATCGCAACTCCATCATATTGGGCGATTTTAACGCACATTCACTCCGTTGGGGTTACCATAATGCACCAGACCACGCTGTTGCAAATATGATCGACTAGACGCCTTTGAATCAGCTTCAATCAGAACCCACATTTCTTTCCTATGCTGGGACACACCTGTTATATGCCTCGTAAACGAAAACTTGACATGGCGATCCGAGTTGAAACAGGAAGACGCCGTTCAGGGATGCGGACATAGAGCATATTCTTGTGGGTGCGACCCAAAAATACGCACGCTGTAAAATACGCTTACCGCGCTCGAACTTTAAAAAGGCAAACTGGACAGCGTTTGAAAAAGCATCAAATGAATTTCTTGCTTCCAGCATCATAAATGAGAACCCCAATCAGTTCGTATCGGCTTTTGAAATACATCATGAAGACTCCTAAAAAGTGTATACCAAGAGGATGCCGAGAGGAAGTGTATTACCAAGAACTGTAAACCGTTCTAGAACGATAACTTAACTGCTCTACAAGTAGAACGTAATAAGGCCAGAAAAAAGGCAGAAAGGAACAACAACTTAGAGAATTGTGTCCAACTCAGAAGACAAGCTCTACTCAGAAGGGAGATCGTCCAATCCAAAAGAAGTACAAACCGAAATTTTGTTGTTGAGCTTGACTTCTGAAAATATAGGTCCAAAGCCCAATTCCCTCCTCGGAATCTATTCACCACTGATTCTATCTCTGCGGAGCTCGGACGGTAAATGGCAGGCAGTGAAGGGGCGGGGACGTCGTGGAGGAGTACTGCAGAATCACGCTCTTTACTGCTCTTCGAACCTACAACCCTTCGAGCCGAGGAAGCTACGACCCTTCAGCCTTAGGGACCTCGGCTGGCAGCCTTAGCGACCAGCCCGGCACGTTCGGCTTTGTGTTCCTATTTTTTTTAACTATAGGAAGCCATTTTTTGTTGTCGAGATTGTTGTGTCTTGATGACATTAACTCCTACTGTACAGTTTCAGAGAGAATACCTAAGTGTCCACTCCCTTTCTACACTAACTGTACATGACCTCACATTCGTATTGATGTCTCCGGAGGGAAGAGTTTTCGTTCCTTATAAAATACTCATTTCTATAAAAATGCAGGAACTACCACACTATGACGCTCATATACAGTGTACTATCTTGCCGAGGAGAAACGCAACACGATCTTAGCGTCCCTCAGTTCGACGCCGACGGTGCTCGCCATGCGTCGATGCGTCTTCTGCGAAGGGCAGGGAAGCTTTTAGCGAACGACGCCGCTGGAACCGCCGCGTTTGTTGCCTCCGCCGCGGCTCCATTCAAAGGATATACATTCTGTCCTCGATTAAAATTTCCTCCGCCTCCGGGCGAGACCCTTGTCCGGTCCGGCGCGGCCCGGAGGGCGCGACCTTGAGCGGTGCGCTCGGCCGCGCCGCGGGCCGGCGTTGGCGGGGAGGGGCGGCGAGGGTTGGCGGCGGGGCGCACGTGCGAGACGCCCGGGGTCCGAGCTCCTCGCCTCGCTGCTCTCCACCCCACCCCACCTGACCGTCGACCCCTCCACGAGAGACCGGCAAGTGATCCGACACTGAGTGGACTTCCAGCGAAAGCGCCCTTTCCGGTGTAGAGGCGTAACACGAGCTTGTCGAGCGGGAGACCGGGTCATTGAATCTCAGGTGACCCGTCACGTAGTGTTTCGTACATTGCCTATGAGTCTTAATGAGGATTTTAGAAGCAAGAGCCTCTAAATGTTGGGAACAATTGAAAATATCTGCTAGATAAGGGTCTATATAGAGCTGGGAATTGTTTACAAGCTTTCATTCCTGAAATATGCATACAAATATTGTACCAAATTGTTGAAACATGTACAGAAAGTTTTAAAATATTCACACAAAAATTTAAACAATATGTATTTTGCAAAGACATTTACATATTTTTGACACCTAGAGAAAGGGAAAGTGCGATTTCAAAACAAGTCATTTTTTTCTGCACATTTTATTTTGAGAACATAGACTTCAGATTTTTTTGTTCCTAGAGTTGTACTGGATGACGTCACAACGTTTGGCGGGAAATTGTTGGGTGACAAGCACTAGTGTGCCCATAAACGTTACCTATAGAATTAGTAAGTTTTCGTCTGTATTATGCGATTACTGAGGCTTGTGTTTCTTATCACATTGGTTATTAATTTGTTATATTTGCTTTCTTTCGGTTTGTGTAGGTTCTGGCTGCGCAGCTCGTCCACAAGTTTGATATAAAGAAGCGTACCTCCGGAAGCTGGCTCTTTTCAAAAATAATTTTATATTCGCTTAGCATTTCAACAAAAACAGCTGGACCTCTTGCACCTGTTCTTCGTTACTGCTACTCATATTCGAATTTAAAGAACGAGACAACAAAACATTGATCTTTGCTCCGCACAAATGAGCGCGACGCGCGTAACGTATGTAACCTCTTTGTATTCAAGAAATCAATTTTTAAAACTCTTAGCCTGCACTATCACTTGTTCACAACGAGCAAATGCTCGCGAGACATGAGCAAGTTCTTCGGAGACGTGAAGTTTTTATTCATACGAAATGAAGCTTTTGCTCAGTGCCTCAGAGTACACTAACTTTCCTCCGTAGCAAGTACTTCGGAGGAATTGCTCATTTTTATTCATATGACCGATTATCATGACCTCAGCGGTGATGCTAAGGTGCTACTTTATTATAAAATGAAATGTATGAAAGATTTAGATCCACGTGCCCTTTCATCGGATATGAAAATTGCCCACGAATTTTAGGCCCTTGTGCTATTCGAGTGGAAGTGACTCCCGTAAATGTTTATGAACTGTCGGAGTTTTAAATACTTATTTTAGAAAATTGTGTTAATTATTATCATTGAGAGAAATATTACCTACTTTAATAATCGTTCGAGAAAAATGCAAACTGTTCATAAACACGGTCCCAGAAATGTTCGTAATTTTTCAAGCAGTGGAGGAACTCTCAACACTAAGATGAAGAATTTGAACAATTTAACATATATTTTCAATGTATAACTTATAATAAATACATTATTATTTTAAAATATAAATAAATATTACACGTTTTCATCATTTTTTTTTAAATTTTTGCAATTTCCTGTGCTTAATTCAATTTCTAATGATTGAATTTCAATATTCAAGGCACGCGCTTAAAATATTACTTGTTACTCCCAAACAATGGCGGCTGGTGCCCCGACAGACCTTCGAATGACGGAAATGTATAGTTTCCAAAATTCAAAATACGAATTTATAATAAAATTGTAAAATAAAATTGTATTGTATAATACAATGTAAAATTGTATAATAAAATTGTAAGCAATTGAAATTAATAAAACTAAGTTAAATGAAAGTCTATATTGAAACATTATTTAAATAATTGTTGCCGTGTCCGTTCAGGTCTGCGCGCACGTGGTTTAGGCTTTAATTTTCACTAGGCACTTATGTTTGACCCCAGCACCTTGCACGACACGTTTCACACAAATAAAATGATTTTATTTTGAAAATGTCACTACCCTGGTAAATTTTGTAATAAAGATCCTTCCACACACACGCGCGCTCGTATTCCCACCAGCGCTCTCCATGGCTAATGATGTTTAACTGTAGGCTTTAGTTTCCATTTAGCTTGTTTTGATTGATTGATTGGTTAGTAATTCCGGGTGCGTCAACTGCTAAAATCATTAGTCTCGTAAGTGTAGTGCATGTTTTACCGCGAGAGGTATGGATGATCTTCCATGCTGGATGGCGGGATCCGGCGCCGCTCTACCATTGGCTTGCGGTTTTTTCCCCCTAACCAAGTATATCCCACCAACGGGGCACCGCCTCAGTCGGGACAAGCTCTAAGCTTGCGACTTGTGTGGTAGTTAGGGCATGTGAGTGTGTGTAATTAATAGGTGCGGATAGGGCCAGAAAGAGAAAGGAAAGATCTTGCACGTTCCGTGATCCATTTGGACAAGCTCTAAGCTCCCGAATGGTCTCCTGGGATGTGTAGTAGTGAAGGGTATGTAAGTGTGCGTTTACGTAGAGGGTAGGACAAGGAAGAGGAAGGAAAAATCGCGCGCGGTCGGTGGCCCTTTCTTTAGGGTACTGCTCCAGTACTTGCCTGGTGTTGATCGGAGAAACGTAGGACAACTACCGATAAGAGCTGTCGGCCTGTAGAATTCTCCTCCAGAGAGAGGTTGAATTCAACCTAGCTATGTAGCTAGTGTCGGAAATTTTTCCACCATCGGGAATCGAACCTTAGAACCTCCCAGTCAGTGGCACTTCAGTGACATCAATTGATGCCCTGAGCCACGTAATCCGGTTTCCTTTAGGTCTGCCCAACTTAGGGCAATTAAGGCACTGAAAATTATAAACAACATTCTCTCTGTCAGCAACACAAATATCAACCGTATGGTTTCTTATTGAAGGCTTCTAGTTAGATAAAATGTTCCTAATTTCGTATATTCCCAGTACAAACAACAAAATTAAAGAAATTAGAGATATAAAATTTGATGTTGAATTGTGTTGTTTTTAGTTCCTTCATGTAAACAACCACAATTCTGGAAAAGTGTTGGTTGAACAGGCTTGCAACTTTTATCGAATCGCTTACCCTTCTGTCATTATCCTTTAAAACAACATTCTCTGCAAAGTTTCGAGATAATGTGGTCGAATTGTTTTACGATATTCCACGTTGTTTTAATTTTGTTATTAGTGTTCAAAAGATTGTGGTAATTTTTCATTATTTTTGCCTCTGCTATTCTTTCCTTAAAATACTTTTGCGGAAGCAGACTTGGAAACTGAGTGATACGTTATGATGTTTAGAAATAAAGGAAAGAGTACATTTGTTTTTGCAGGATATTCTATTCTTTTGTGTTAATATCCCTGTATTGCTTTTCCGAGTAATGTTCATTGTTTTAAGAAGAAGCATATGATTACCGAAATGAAATTAGCCGCTTTACCGAAATCTAAGAATGTGTCATAAAACCAGTGTTCCGCGAATGACTTTTAATTGTGAAAATGAATTGACTAGCTAAATTGAAAAAAATACGGTACGAAAAAAAAGTAAATGAACTGAATAAATGTTCGAATTTAAATGAAGTGCTGATAAGTTTGGGCTTCATTGGTCCCCATGAGCTCCGGCACTCCAGTGACATCAATTGATATCCTGAGCCACCTAAGACGATAACTCTCCTTAAAATTCAGGATTCCCAAGCTATATACCGGCTGTTTCCCCTTTCCTTGACCCTGTAAACGGTATCCATATGTTCTACACACAGTGGCAGCTTAGAGGCCTATAATCACTAATCTCAAGTGCGCGGAGAGACAACCCCGAGTGCATAATTGGCTGTCTTGGCGGGAGATGTGAACACCTTCCCCTGCTGGGGAAAAGAGAAGTTATAGAGGAGTTACTCTAAGAAGGGACAAGTTTGGCAGGTCGAGAAATCAATTAACATCAAGTCGGACGATGACGGTCGAGTCGGACGAGGAGAGATAGTGTCGAAGCCATTTACTAGTGATACAACTGCTAAGGAACAAATTGAGGAATTGAGCGCATGGGCATTAATATCAGTTTTGTTGTCAGCAGTAGCAAAGCAGTTGCTGTCACAGCGGTCCATTCTTAGAATATCCTCTCTATATCGTGAGTCGAACGTCGCGTCGCGTGTTGCTTCCTCCACCCTGTCGGAAACGCGCGCGAGACGTCGCTGCAGGTGCGTGCGTGAGCGAGCGCTCCCGCCGGAAGAGCTACGGGGGCGGGGCAACCACCACCGCCGCTGCCGCTACCACCGCCGGATTTGCATGCGAGCACGGCCGGTGGCAACAGGGGCGGCGACGGCGGCGGCGACGGAGGCGGCCGCGGGGGCGGCGCGGCCTCGCCTCGCGGCGACCGGAAGTGCGCCGGCGATGCCGCGGCGGCCTCTTCCGCCGGCCTCGCTCAGCTTCCGGCCCCCGCTCCCGTCCCCGCCGCCGCCGCCGCCGCGTCTTCACTTTCTCCGCTGCCCCGCCCCCAACGCTTCTGCCCCGCGCACTCACATGGAGCAGCGCCCGCGGCGGGGTGCTCTGGCAGCCCGAGCGCAACACGTGCCGCGTCCATCCAAGGAAGAGGGGCCACCGCACGCTCGGGATACGCGACAATTTCACGCGGCCCGTTTTAAGGTCGAATCGCATCTACAGGTTCTGTGCGTGGTAGGCATGGCAATAACGCGAATGTTCACATTGCTGGTTCGAATTCAGGCGTCTGGATAAGAATTCTAACGATCGGCTGATCTGATCGAATAGGGTTCCGTGGTTTCTCCGATTAATAGGAGCGTATGGAGGAGCAGTATCCTAACAAACGGGCAACGGTCCGGGCGTGATCTACCTTTTCTCATCCTGGTCTCCTCGTCTCTCCTTACACACACCCCTTCCATACACTCACATCCTTACGTTCACAACGCTTCACACATACCGGAATATCAGTCGGGTGCCCGGGTGCAATGGTTCTCCGCTGGCGAAAAACCTGGAGGGGAAAACCCCGCTATCGGACATGTAAATCGGCGTCAACCTCACGTTGCAGGTGGGGGAGAATCACCGGTTGTCAGATGTACTACACTCGCAGGACTAATGGCCAAAGTAATTGACGCGCCCGGGAACATTTAATACTCAGGGATGTTTACTTTTTCGGCGGTACCGCCCTGGAGTTCGAGTCCCGACGGTAACGGGATTTTCGACGCTAGTTAGATAGCTAGTAGGTCGAATTCAGGCGCTGTCTGAAGGAGAAGCCTAGCGGCCGGCCGCGCTGATCGGTTTGCCGTGTTATATCCCATTATCACCAGGCGAATGCCGGAGCAGTACCCTAACAAATGGGCCACCGAGCGCGCGCCAGAAAACGTAGAATCTAACTACATGAGGTGTTGGAGGAAGTAATTTACTATGTACTGGTACGAGATTTATTTATTTTTCGATACCAGGGCCCCATCATGCGAGTTTTCTTTTGAAAAATTGCCGATTTTTATTGCCGCATCTGCTACTCTTTACTACGTAAGTACGTACTATGGCGAGAAAATAAAAAGAGGGGAAATAATGTACTATGTTTTATACGAGTATATTTGGAGAACTCGTAGACGATGAAGATATATTTTCAAATATTATAAAATTAGTCCGTAAGAAATACGAATCTTTCTCTCAAAACGTCATTAATAATAGTGTCGTATATGCTCTCATCCTGATTTGTAACATTCATATTTGTTTCTTTTGGTCTATCTGTCACGATCATTGTTTGCTGTGGTTTCCCTTCGACCCGTCCCTGGCACCCTCTTAGATTACGGTCTGAGCGCTGCGCCGTTCGAGAGAATGACCGTCACCTGCCTCCGAGGTGACGATGCTGCTTGCTTCTGCAAGGACTTCTAAACAGAAATTGCCATTAGAGAGTGTAATTTAAAATCACGTGCGAGAAAAATCATTCAAAAGTGTATTTATTTTGATATTAACAAATTGTTTTGCTTTATTCAACTTCCACAACATACTTAAAAACTCGACAAATTATCGTTTTTAGTTTACTTGGGCTACTCTTTGGAGCGCAGCTAGGCGGAAGATATATATATATATATATATATATATATATATATATATATATATATATATATATATATATATATATATATATATATATATATATACATATATATATATAAATGCAAAGATAATATAAATTAAAATCTAGGTAAATTATTTATCATAAAAAGCTTTTAACAAAATTAAAATGTTAAATTTAATATTTAATGACTGGTTTTAAATTAAAAATAGTAATAATTTGTTATTAAAATCGTTGAATTCAGAGCTGCAAAACGACGTAGGATTAGAGTATTATATTTTTCATTTTACGATATAAATGTAAATACATAGAATTTAAATAAAAAACGCATGATATCGATATAAAAATTAAATTTCGCTAACATTCAAACATTATTGTTCGCGACTGACGAAAGTCGAACAGATTTCACAAAATATGTCTCAAGCCTCTTCTAGCTTTTCTTTTTATTATATTTTTTCTCTTTTCTTCTTATTTTGATAATTTCTTTATCTTCTTAAGTTCTCATACTTCGGCCACACTCCAATACGTGGAAGTCGTCGTAGCACCGCTTTTCAAGCGGAGTAAGAAAGATATATGAGCCGTTACACGCCTCTGGAGAACATTTGCAGACATTTTCCATACGTACCACCAAGCTAAAACACAGCGAGATTCAGGATTCCCATTCGTAACTAAAAGACTAAGGATAGAACGCGCGGTTTTTTCGATACATTTGAGAGTTTTCTACAATTTTTTCTCGTATTTCTCATTTTTATTTGAATGATTTGTATGAATGATTATCCAAAAATATTTTTACGGAGTAGAGAGAAAGTTATGTAATGCTGCGCGAAAGAACCGCGAATTTTCGGCAGAAAAACTTTTCTTATAGGGCTCTGGTAACGAAAAAGTGGATAAATCCAGTTGATAAATTGCGGCGGCGATGGTGTGACGGTTAGCGTACCGGACTGTTACACCCAAGCTCGCGGGTTCAAACCCGATCGAAGCCGTGGATTTTTAGGGCGACAAAATCCTTCGTACGCCTTCCTTCGGAGGGGAAGTAAAGCCGGCTGTCCCATGTTAGTAGATTTACTTGCATGTAAAAGATCCTCAAGCCTAAATGACGCCTCTGAGCTAAATTCAAATCGCCTGTTTCTCGCCCAAGAAATACCTCCTTTCTCTGCTAGTTGATGAAAGGAGCGTAGCGAAATTTGCGTGGTCAGACGGAAGAGCGGGCCTGATGGCCCGAGTCTCGCCACGTAAAATAAGGCAAATTCAATTCAATTCAATTCAATAAATTTAGAAAATAAATCCTCTAACTCATGTTGTAGCCAGAATCCATGTTTTGTGGGTTCTTGAAACCGAAAAATCGAATGACGGCAAAACGTCTGCCTGTGCCGTTCGTCTGTGAACAACGCTAGCGGCTAAACCGTTCAGCCGATTTTCTACCAAATTGATATTCCTCAGTCAATCTGGCTGATGTCACGGCCCGTGGAATTTGAAACTTATATTTTAATTTTAGGGGGTACTTTAAATGAGCTCCCTGGAACATTTTTCAAATCAAAGAAAAAGGCTCCATCGTTTTTGATAAAAAATTTTGTTAGGTAGTATGAAGGACGTTTAAGATTATGGTGCGGGTCTCATGTTCGTTAAAAACCCTAATTTTTGGATAATTGCAAAAGTTCAATTTTTTTCAGTCTTTGTTCAACTAAAATATTAAAGATAGAGATTTTTTCTGAAATGAAATCTGTTCCTTAAAGACAGATTTTCAAATAAGGTCATGTACAATTTTTCGAAAATTGTGGGTCCATGGATCCATGTCCGAGACCCGTAGATCCGTGTCAGCACATTTTAATTAACTTTAAGATAAAATTATTTTTCACTTTTTGAATTTTATATTTATAAATACATTGTAAATATATATCATTATGTATGATTTATTATGTTAAAATTCTTTAAACACCTCCCGTAACTATCCATTTAGATTTGAAATAAGTAAATTAAAACCACTTGTTTCCAATTGAACGCCTGTCGCTTTTTGGTTATCACAGCACAAAAGAAAGTCAATTTTGATTCACTGTAAAACCTCTGTAATAAATGGCAGGCCGCCTTTCATTTATGGCCAAGTTTTCGTTCGTACCATACAGGTACAAGTAGAAGGAAATAAATCCTAAATTGAAACAAACAAACAAACAAACAAATAAATAAATAAATAAATAAATAAATAAATAAGTAAATAAATAAGTAAATAAATAAGTAAATAAATAAGTAGATAAATAAGTAAATAAATAAGTAAATAAATAACTAAGTAAATAAGTAAATAAATAAATTAAATAAATAAATTAAGTAAATAAATAAGTAAATAAGTAAGTAAATAAGTACTCGTAAGTAAATAAATAAATCGTCGGCGTCCCATTTTCTTCGGGACTTGTAATTATTGTTGGCCATACCTCGAAAGTCTGTGCGCGTAGTCCGTTTTTGAATATAGTCCACTATATCCCGAAATATTGTCTATTCGCCCGGGAGGGTGGCAGTGGAGAACCATTTGCAGCGAGTTCGACCGCTGTCTGCCCCACTGGTATTGGGTGTTCGTGTTCGAAGATCGGACACAGTGAATTCGTCCACTGGCAGTTGCTCGTCCTGCAGGTCAGGGCGGCTCTTGGTCGAAAGGCGAATGCCGTGAGTTCGTTCCCCGGCGTTTTGCCTGTCATATTGGCCTTGGAAATTTGCGGTTGAGGGTCGAACGCAGTGAGTCGTCCACTGGTGGTTTTGACGGGTTTTGACCAAGGAGGCTCCCGTTTGAAGTCAAATACCGCGAGTTCGTTCCTTCGAGGCCTGCGAGAATTGGTTGCCCCGACCGGCACTCGAACCCGGGCCTTCTGGTTTACGCTGTCAACCAATTCTTTGAACAAATTTAATTATTAAATTATTACTTAGTAACGTGGTCACAATTTGGATTCCTTGACGATTGCAGAATATATTCTCCGAGCGTAATTGCGCCCAACAAGGTCATTGGGATGCTGACAATTATATGTAATATATGCAAGGAGCGATAATAATGCTCGTAAAAACTGATCAATGGCTTGGTTGTCTCGGTAACTTATTGGTTAGAGCAGTTGGGGTTAAACCAGAAGACCTGGGTTCGAGTCCCGGTCGGGGCAATGAATTCTTTGAACAAATTTAATTATTGAAAGTATTTTCGTTTTTCTTTTATTATAGTAATGTTTTTTTAATAACATGTAAGAATGGAAAGCCTTTTCTTTTCAAAAAGTTGTACCATTTTCTGTATATTGTGTATTCATTTATTATGTAATTTGCAGTGTTACGTTATAGCAAATTTGTGAATTATGTATGAAAGATCGTAATTATGTATTTTCATGAGATTCAAGTGCTGTACGCATGGCTGTTTGGGGTTGTGCAATAATGGTAATAAGCAAAAAGGGCTCGTGGCAGGAAATGGGAGCGGCGCAGCCCTGCGGGGAACCCTTGCGCAATGGCGTAGCGAGTGTGCTGTTGGGGGGAGGCTGCCTGGTCATAATGGGCAGCGGGCGTGCAGCGCTGCAGATTATCAAGGCGCAGACGCACCTGTGGCCCCACGCTTAGTCGGAAGGAAGGAGAGGGGGAAGAAGGCATGGCGGAAGGAGCGGATCGGTAACCAGTAGATTATCAAGAGCATTGTTCGTAATTCGGAATGGATTTTGCTGACATTCTCTCGGCTCATACATAGAGGACCCTATACGAAATTAATTTCAGTTCGATGTTTATCGAATCTAAAGAAATAATGAGACTGGAACCTGTAGATTAAAAAAAATATTAGAATTTAAATATATTCATTTGAACTCTTTGGATTTTACTATATTGCAATAGCAAATGTTTAAAATAAATATGAATAGCTTAGTAGACTTATCCAATTTTGAATTAAACGGAAACATTGAATGTGAATTAGTATTATTAAATTGATTACACAATTATCTTTTAGATTTCTTTCGGATTTCTTTACACCATCCGTCATTCGTGGTTAAATAAACAATTTTTGGTAACAATTCAATTCCTGTAGTAAGCTAGGTTGTGCTATTAAATGGGTCACGATTGTCTATAATTAATGCGACTTGTTCTTATTACGTAGTGCTCTACAAGGTTTTGTTATAGGTATGGGATGTCCTTGCTAAACGCATTGAAATAAGACACTTTTGGATTTTTTATTTCAGTTCTTTTCATTTTTAATATTTGTTTACTGTCTATTGAAGTATTCGAGTGCTAATAACTTGATTCTAATTTGTGCACAAGGATAGATTGAAAGTGTAATAAGATGCAAAGTCATGACTCATGGAAATAGTATTCTGTAATAATTCACCACCGTGAGTTTCAAGCAATAATCCTACATCTTTCACCGTCTGGGTCGTCTTTCCATATTTAAGACTCATTCTAGAAGATAGCAGCACAAGCTTTACGGGGAAGAAAAAAAAAGTTGGAAACTCGATACAGGCGTGACTATCGAATACCGCGAAGTGTTTATTCAATGGCGCCCATTCTCGTAGGTACTGTTTGGAGGGAGTGAACTGATGCCTTCGGTTGCCTTAATGTTTCCGTTTTTAATTTGTTATGTATATAAATATATGAAATGACTTGCAGTGGTAATGCGTGTGATTGTGGAAGTATTGGATGTCAACGGGGTGTTGTTGCCTGCATGTGTTGTACGTCAAGAACGGGACAGGCGAAAGCGGTTCGTAGAAATGTACGAAGTGCGCGAAAGGTTGAATGACACGTTGCGGGGTTGTAGGAGTTGATACTGCGTGTGGCTTAGATTAAATGCCCCGATATATAATAGCAATACAAAATCTGTTCAAAATAATCATTTCTACTATTTTATAGATATGTACTATACATTTAGAAGTCTAAGTAAGGTTTATATGTCGTAATATTTCTGTTGTGTTTGAACCAATGAGAGCAATAAAATGGATCTGGTGTATTCAGTACTGAGAAAACATACAGCGAACAATCAAAAATCTTTTCAAAATTATGAATGGTAAGTTTTCAGTTAAATTCACCCTTAAAAAGTGATTTTTTGGAATATCATTGAATCATGAGGTTATGTTGACAATTTTTTTAAAATTAATTATGCCAATTCCTGCTCTTCAAAGGCTATATTAATGTAAATCAGTTTCATGTGTAATCGTAATTGCTGTGGTAAAATTATATTTATATTTTGATATTGTGTGATTAGTTGCTAGTAGTGAATTGTTCTCAAAGTAACCACTGTTGTGCAATTTGAAGTTTGTATGGTGACACAATTGGTGTCATGCAAAATCAACACACTTCTTGCATACCTAAATAAAAATTGTACTAATTTAATTGTTAACTTATTAATGTTTCATATTTATTAAGTCATAGTAATCAAGAGTATATTTCAGTGTGTTTGCACCCAAACTCTAAACAAATTTATTTCCTGCGGTTAGTTTAACTTGAAAATCCTTGAACACTCTTCTGTTATCAAAGAATAATCAACTTTTTCATTCAAGTTCTAATTACCTACCTTACTTTATTTTACTCTTGGACCTCTTTAAATTGATTTGCACTTGAATGAGAGGAAATACAATTTTATTATTATCAGAATTTAATTTTGTTTGATGAATTTGACTGCTTTGTATAATAATTTTTTATATATTATAGTTAATTAAAAGAATAAATAAAATACAGAAAATAATCAAGTAATTATTATTCATTGTAGTCAGATATTTCTATTTTTATTTATCTGGTTTCATCTCTACTGTAGTCATCTTTGCTTAAAAATGAAAGTCCTGATTTTTGGCACAATCTTAAAAATTGTTGATAATGCAAATTTGTCAACAACTGACTCAAAATAAATTCAGTTGATGAAGATGCCAAGAATGTATTTTCATCTAAATGAGATCAAAATTATTTTATCAGTAATTCTCCAAATTTGCACTGTTTTTGTTCTCATGTCTATTGTATATTTTTAACTCTAAAGGATTTGTGTATGATTGACTCACTCGATCATCAAGAATATTTTGGACTTATAAAATGCAATATTTATCCTACTTTTAATGTGGTTCAGTTGTGATGAATTATTAGAATTATAATGTATATTCTTTCAACAGCCTTCACGAAGGACACACTTTATGTGCTGTATCTAGCAAAAATACTGTGGCATTTACAACAACCACAGAACTTGAGGATGCCAGTGGAAAGTCCTGGGGATCACATGTGTATGTTGCAGATTTGAATACGCCTTGGCATAGCCACAAGTAAGAAAGTTTTGTCACTATTTTTCTCTACACTCTACATGACTTGCATGTATGGGAAACAATAAAATGCATGTATTGTACAAACATTAACGTTCAAGTTATCTAATTCTATTTCATTCTGTACAATTTGCATGCCAATATAAATCTTAAAATCTTCTGTGATTGTTACTCCACATAACAGGTAGTCAGCTGTCAGGAGAACTACGAGGAATGTAAAATCAATTTTTTGTGTGTATTATTGAATGTGTTCACTCCCTAATTATGGTTGTTTTTTTTTTATAAATTTTAAATGCTTACCTAAGAGCAGTAAAAAAATTCTTTGAAAGAGCAAACTTTGATGAGTATTTCTGAGTTTAACTTCCTTGACCTCTCTACTTTACCCAAAATAAATTAAATAGTGTATTTACTTGTAACAGATTGTTAATCTGTTGCAATGTCTATCCATTTCCCATATAAAAAAGGCAAAGGTGTCTATTTTGATGTTATTCGGATGTTCTCTCTTCACTGCATGTTCATTGAGGAGTTTTCATATGTATTGAACATGCATTCAAGTATTGCATATGTACGATTGTTATTGTCTCCTCTAAAGTATAAGGCTGGTGATATGAATCTTAAATTAGCCATATTAATTTTGAGAGAAAAAGGAGACAAAGACCTTCCAATTGTGAAAGTATAAGTAAATAATGACTGAATGTTTGAACATGCATTATTGTTTTTATTTTAAACGAGTCAGAAAAAGTGTTCATAATAAATTCATTAAATATTTTAGATTATTTTTTTTGAAAATAGTATATTAAAAAATTCTGAATATGTAATAGGGTGTGTACATGTACATATACATATTCATACATACATACATACATACATACATACATACATACATACATACATACATCTACACATGTTATATATAATTTTAATGTGTGTGTAATGAACCTTAATTCAAAATATAATTTGTGGTTTGTTTTTACTTTCTCCAATACTAGTTTTTACAGAGTACGAGAGTACATACATAGCGTAATGAATGTTATGTATGTATTAATATAGACATAACATTCATTATGCTCTGTATGTACTCTGTAATATGTATTGGAGTAATATGTAACTAGTATTGGAGAAAGTAAGAACAAACTTCAAATTATATTTTGAATGAATATTTTTTTCTAAGTCTGGTGTTTTTACTTGTTTTGTGTGAATTGGCCCAACCCCCGTTTAATTTGGATAATTGCAGTACTATTGTATATTGAACGTGCTTCAAGAAAGTCTTTAATATTGAGATTTGAGATGGTATGAAATGAGTTAAATGTTCTGTACTGATGTGTTTGTGTAGGGTTACATCAAATCGTGCGGGGGTGACAGCTTTGGAATGGGACTTGCCTGGAGAGAAGCTTCTGCTGGCAGATGCTGCTGGTCTTGTTCAAATATGGAGCTGCAGAGAACACGTTCTCAATGACTGGTTGTGTTTAGGAGCAGCAACATTTTCTGGTGAACATATTTTAGCTGCTGCATTCTTCCATAATGGCAAAAAGGTATTTTGGAATATTTGTTCTGAAATTAGTTATGGGTAACCTGATGTATGTTATTATTATGCTTTTGTAATTTTTTTTATTGGCTTAATTTTAGAATTTAATATGATTAGATTATTTGTTGTTAGCGAGTTGGTATGATTATAATTGTCTTCCATTTTATCTTTTGGATTTTGAGCAACTCTTGTTTCAATATTTTAGATGTAAATGGATGACTTGTTAGTGTCTCTCATGCCAGAACATTGTATGTAAATAACACCTTTTATACGGTTTGATCATCTCCGAACATATTTGTCCTTTGTTACATTATAAAGATAGTAACTATATTTACTATGATAAACAGTTAAAAACTAGGTATTCTATACTGTTGAAAAAAATGTGTTTTTATTATAGATCAGTGTATGTGCTGAGAAGAAGGATGCTGTCTTTTATACTGAGAAATTCACCCACGTTCGCTTTGCTCCGTCTGTACGACACTTTGGTGGTCGGCCTGTAGAAGGCTGCCTTGTCATCAGCACAACTGGGATGGTGGGTGTTGCAGCGCTTACACAAGAGACTGCACCTGCAGGAGCCCTGCCTTTAACTGGAGGCAGTGGAATGGCGCCTTTGCTTGCCACTGCCAGTGACAGTTTGGGCTCCACCAGGCACCGCATTGCAGCTGCTGATGTTTGTTATGGAAAAAGTAAGAGCCACTGTTCATTACTATATCATGTATTAAAACAGCAGTTTTCAAAATGTGCTTAAATGGTGTTTTGGGCCACTGATGATTTCCTGAGGATTCCCTTTGATTTATTATTTAAATATGAGAAATAATTTTCTTATGATGAAAATACTGCAACAAATCAGTGTTATTTGTGTGTGATCATTTTCATTGTACTGCACTTGCTGTCATTGTCTAGTATATGTAATAAGTATTATCTGTAAATTTCTGATCAAATTTTAAAGCAACAAGTGATAGAATGATCCCTAACCAATTGTTACAGATGGTCACTTTCTTGTTGCTGTGAGCAGTGGTTCGGCAAGTTTGCCCATTCAGTGCTATAGGGTGTCAGTAAAGCAGAGTGAAGAGAAATGTGTAATAGTTTCCCAGGCTCTTCCTAGTTTCTTTCTTCAGTCAAGCCCAGCAGCTGCGGAGGGATTATGTGAGTTACCTATTTTATGTTCTACCACACACAATGTTTCCTTGTTCCTTGTCATATCATCTCCCTTTACAAGTACTCTTAAAATGGCTCCACACATGCAGCATTCGGTAAATCCCGAGCTTGCTCACCGAATTCCGAGTAGTGTGGACGGGTTGCTTGTGATTTGCTGAGCACCAAACATTTGGAGTTTGTCCTACCCACTGCGTGTCAGTCTTCAGGACATATTAAAGAGAGCGAACATTTGCTGAACACATCAGGTGTTCGGGATTGAGTGAGCTGTAGCTCGCTGCTCAGTGCATGTCGAATGTGTGGAGCCGCCTTTACACACACTACACTACCCCACTTGTGGAGACCAATGAGGAGCTTGGAGCTTGTCCCGACTGGGGCGGTGCTCCACTGTAGGAGTTGCTGGAGGGCTCCTTCCAGCTCCTTCCAGCAAGGGAACAACACGACCACCACCTGAGATTACATTCACTACATTAATGTAACTAATTACAATAGCAGTTGATGTGCTCGGAAACAGTAAACAGTCAATCAATTCACCAATAATTCTCCAATTGCTTTTCTCACTAACACCAGTGATTGCAGAAAGTTCTTGATTTGTGACAGTGTCACTGAGTTTTGCTTCTTTATCATCATGTAACAAAGAAACTTGAAGAGTATCTAAAACTTTTTTGCTTTTCTTAACTATTGTTGGATTGTCTTGTCAGCAGAGTGATGTTACTTTTTCTTCTGATTCCAAATGATAACCTCTTTCTGTTGGTATTTAGGCAGAGCATGTATTTAATTAAGAAATCTATACTTCAAGTGCTTATAAAAAATTGATTGAAAAAACAAAGTAAATCAGCTGACTCTTATTTAAATGGTTTTAATCACAATTTTTATTCATTATCATATTGTATCACCTTTGTTTTTTGTGACCAGATCGTCATGTTGCACAGTTGAAATTTGTGGTGCGTGAAGATGCTGACTCACTGGTGGTGGCTTCTAATGCTGATCCTCCTCCTGGCACACCTACAAATTGCACTCCAAACAGTGTATATGGGGGATGTTACACGAGTAGTGGTAGCAGCAGCAGTAGCAGCAGTGTTAGTAGTAGTAGTGGAGGTAAGATATCAAAGTGTACTATCACTCTTCCTTAGATATTTTAATTTATTGAGGCTCATGTCTAAGAGTTGAATTAATAGTATTCACCAATAGCCCTTATTCTCAAATGAGTGGGTGAAGTGTTACCATTCATTTGTGTGAAAGAGGTTGCCCACTGCATCTGAAATTAATCCCCCCAAGTGAGGCACACAGTTTAGTATCTTTATGCCAAGTATGTGTCTAAACTTAGGTAGATACTGAATCAACAGTAACAATCTCTGCTACTGTTCAGCTTCTAATTGTGTTCATACTTCGGTTCAGAGGAATTTCTGAAACTCAAATGCACGATAGTCTCCAAAATGTTCTGGCCACTGACAGAAAGGCCAGAAGACTACTTTAAACTGGGAATATTGACAGTCACATGGAAAAACAAATCAGGTCCTTGAAAAAAAGATTACTGGAGGTCACTGTTAATTGGATGTAATTTCTTCAAGTTTCACTGCATACAATAATTTAAATATTCTTAAAGTATTTTGGAGGGCACTTCTTCTTATTCTTGGTATTCTTTATACAGTAAGACCACTTTTTTACACTTTTCAGGGGACCGATGGAAAAATGTGTAAAATGCAGGAAAGTTAAAAAAGGTAGACTAGGCGAGTACCTACTTTATTTACTGCAATGGTGGCTCTGTTTTTACACTCTCGCCCTTACTGTGTGAGAAGAGAAAGTAATATAATTGTGCGCCGGAAAACGGTGAATTATTTACAAAAACTCTTATTGACAAGCACTGGTAATGAAAAATTGGATAAATCTATTTCGTATATATAGTACATTACTTCTAACACATGGTGTAATTACAAACCATGTTTTGTGTGTCCTTGATTGCAAAAAATTGATTGATGGCAAAACGTTTGTCTGCTTGTGGTAAATGCTAGTGCTCAACCATTCAGTTGATTTTCTTCAGAAGTGATATTCCCTGATTGATCTGAATGAACTTGAGGCATTTGCAGGCATTGCTACATACATATGTAGCAATTTATTGCAAATTGCAACAAGTTTTATGCATATCTTCTGTATTGGTACGAGTTTCCGGTAAAAAATCACCAATTTTTTGCCAAAGCATTAAATAACTTTCTCTAACTTATGTATAATACATACGTATACATGAAAGTTAAAAAATAAAGAGAGAAAATGATGAAAAAGACAGGAAGCTCTCTTCATATCAAGTTGTAAATTGTGGGAGAGAATGCATTGTAAATATAGGCTTTAAGAAGAGACCAGCAAAAAAAATTTGTAAAAGGCAGGAAAATGTAAATTGTAGGAATGTAAAAACAGGGTTTTACTGTACATGGAATATTCCCTGCATAATTACAAGGATATTTTTATGAATTAGATAGAAGTCAAATTATATGTTCAACAACTTCCTATTGCAGGAATGTCAGTAAATGGAAACAGTTGTAATGGTGGTGCTGGAGGGTTAGTAGAGATCTGGGAACTACGTGAGAAACCTCTACCCATACATAAACTGTTTCAGCCAAAGAACCATACAAACTCGGTAGAGCCCTACAAGACAGTGGTAAGTGTCTGGAAAATTATGGTTGCAGTTTTCCATGCTATTGACTTCTATCAAATTACCATTTTTATATGTATTATGTTTGCTTCAGTATTCTTGTAATAATTTATCTTCCAGCTCTGGCAGCATCAGTCTCATTTTGTGGCATCTTCACCAGTAGTTTGTGTTACTACATCAAAATTGCCTCCACCTTTTTATGTAATGGTGGCACTTGCTGATGGAACTCTACACTGCCTGCATCGGGACTCATTGAAACCTGTAAGAAGTGAAACAATAACTGATTTTTTTTCATTACTTACTTTTGTAAATCTTCAAAAAAGTTTCAAAAAATTAATGTGGGTTGAGGGGAGGAGTGTACAATTTAATGAAAAAGTGCCTCATTTCATGAATCCAAATTATTATTTGAAGATATTGAAATTATGTTGATTTCATGTTATGTAACGTTGTTCAAGTGGCACACTTCATTGCATTATTTGTCCTTGATTTTATTGCATTGATGCATTATTTGCAAGTCAATTTATTTCACAAAATCTCTTGCAGTACAACCTGTGTATTGTGTTGTGGGTGTACACGTGATGATTTTGAACTCGGCGCCATTACTTTAATGAGTTTTTGAAAACTTATGTTATTTGCAAAACCTTTCAATAACTTTTGCAGGATAGAGAGGCTGAATTTATTTTTGAAGATTTTCAGATTACAGTGGAATAACATTAGCTTATTCTCAGTACTGCAATTTCCAACAGCGTGTCTGAATTTACAGGTGACAGACCCAATTCTATTAATTTACACATTTAGCATTCTTGTTTTATGCATTTAAAGTTTGTAGGGAACCCATTTGACAATTTGCACATTTTTATCATGGTATCGATGTATTTGCTATGGTAGAACTTTTTGTCTTCTAAATTTTGAGATTTATCGTGGAACTCTACGAGAGGTCCTGTTCATGAAGTCAGAAATTGAACAACGGTATGTCATCCATGTTTCAGGATCATGTAGAAACGTGGCAACTGACAATTGGTACACAAGCATACCATGTGAAAGAAATTTACCACAATTGAAACATTTTATAAGAACAAACTGTATATCCCTGTAGAACTCTTGCCGAATAAGCAAAAAGAGGTAAATTCAAGACTGCAGCTTACCAAAGGTGACAATGACATCTTAGGTGCCAATTAATCAAAATCTGTCATAGTTATTTCTTCTATACAGAAGGATAAGAAGATTGAGGAAAAATTTTGCAGTAATAGTAATCTTAATACAAATGCAAAGCACGATATCCACCATGATGGAAAATTGAATTAGTGTGTTTGTTGTAGTCAGTTTGGATGGATTTAACACAGTTACATGTAAAAAAGAAGCCTATGAGTGACCAGTAAGAGGGGCTGATGCAGCCCTTTTGTACAGAAGTAAATTACTGAAGAAAATTAGTTGTAGCAAGCCCTTGACGGTTCCTCTCCCGACCAGACAGATCGAACATTATCAACTAAGACCGACATCTGGCGGAGACAATATGGATTAAATTGATGCCTTATTTTACGTGGCGAGACTCGGGTCATCAGCCCCGCTCTTCCGTCTCATCACACAAATTTCGCTACGCTGCTTTCACCCACTAACGGAGAAAGGAGGTATCTCTCGGGCGACGAAACAGGCAATTTTAATGGATCAATCCCAGGCGTCAGAAAGGACGACCACAAGGCGTGTCTTCTCGAAAGATCTGCATTCGCCCCAAGAGTGGACTTCAAAGGAACCAAGGGGCCAAAATACCGGCACGGAACACGTCCAAAGGGTGTCGCCCCGTATCCCGAAAATCCTGAACGCATAACAAAAATACGGTTTTTGATTATAATTGCTTAAGGAGTATGGAGAAAGTATTGAAAAGCTTTTGGGGGAAACGGCAATTTTGATTGAAAAACTCTTATTGCCGGGCCCTGGTAACGAAAAAGTGGATTGATGAGTGATTTTGGTCGCGCCAACAGCTAAGGTCATTAATCTCGCAAGTGCAGTGCATGTTTCTTCCTCAGGAGGTGCCGGTGATTTTCCTCCGCTGGACCTGCCTGTCGGTTAGCGGGCTTTTCCCCAAACAAATATCTCCCACCAGCGGGGCACACTCCCATCCTGGGACAAGCTCTAAGCTCCCAAGCGGTCTCCTGGCCTGTGAGGTAGTGTAGTGCATGCAATTGTGTGTATAGGTATTAGGTAAGAGGTGATGATAGGACAAGGAAGAGGAAGGGAAGATCGGCGCGTGATTCGTAGCCCGTTTGTTAGGGCACTGCTCCGGCATACGCCTGGTTTTGATCGGGGAAACCACGGAAAACTACCGATCAGAGCAGCCAGCCGTTAAAATTATCCTCCAGACAAACTGAATTCGACCTAGCTATGTAGCTAGTGACAAATCTTCCCACCGACTCGACCTAGAACCTCCTGGGCAGAGGCACTGCAGTGACATCAGTTGATGCCACCTCTCCCGGCCGAACAAAAAAGTGGACAAATCTTGTTCCAATATGTAGTAAATAACTTTCTCTACGACGACTTCAGAATGTATACATTTCTGCACGTTATTGGATGCAGTAATGACGATCCCGCAAGATGTCGACCAATCACATTCGTCTTAGTTCATCATACACGGCAGAGGATTCTCGCTGTCGCCTGCAGAAGCGCGCTCTGCCGCGGCAGGCCGCTACTGTCGGAAGACGGTGAACCACGAAACTACACGAATTGGTGTTTGTTAGGGTCAGATGACATTGAGTGTTCTGTTGTCAATCTGTAAGGTTAAGGCGCCCTTTTAGTATCTTTAAATATCAATTTCGAAGTCGCAAAAGAAGTATAGTACTCTCCTCGCGTTTGTTGGCTATTATTCACTCGTAGAAATTACGACACGAGCGACGTAAACATCAACTTGTGAATAATAGCTACATTTCTACGCTCGTTGAATATACTGTTCTCTAACACGTTGTGTAGTCAGAACCAACGTTTTGTGGGCCCTTGATACAGAAAAATTGGGCGACTGCAAAACGTCTGTCCGTTCGCTCATGGTTGACGCTAGAACCTTTACCGTTCAGGCAATTTTTGCCAAAATGTATGTTCCCTGATCGAAGAGGCGTAGCTCGAGGCGCCCTTCAAATTTGAAACTGGTATTTTGATTTGCGGCTTCTGTGAATGAAGCCTTAACATTTACAAATTTTCTCAAAAATGCCTCCAACTGTTTTGATTAAACTTTTTCTTCGGATGGAACAATGGCGCAGGCGCAAAAATGTCACAACTATTTGAATTTTCGAAAATTTCAAAAGTTGAAATTTTTTTGCCTTCTTAATCAGATCTATTCTACAAAGACAGCTCTTTAAATATGGTCATGTTCAGTTTTTAGACTTCGTCATTAAAGTCAGCGCCGGATCTCACACTTCAACTGGAAAACTCGTCTCCAGAGATGATACATTCACTATACCAACGGAACTAATGACCATAGCAGTTGGCGTGCCCGGAAACATCAATTATTCGAAAATATGAATCATTTTCGCGTAAAATGCGTGAAGTATCTGGAATTTTTAAACAGTTTCTCAAAAGTTACTACAAATTTGTTCTTTAATATTTCTCGAATGTTGGTATATACAGGGTGGTCGTTTTAACTTGAGACAAGTGAATATCTCGAGAAATATGCATCCTACGAAAAAAGTGTTCGAGATAAAAAGTTAATATTATCGTGGGGGACATCAGTCAGTGCTAAAAGTAGCCACCCCCCGCCCCCCCTTTGGGGGGGTCGGGGGGGTCACTTTCATATCTTAAATGGGAACCCCCATTTTTTTATTGCGGATTTAGATTCCTCATAAAAAAAGAAGTAACTTTAATTTGGAACATTTTTTCCAAATTATTAATAGATGGCGCTAAAATCGGAAAAAACTATTTATCCCGATTCCCTAGAAAAATGAAGGAAACGGTCTCATATCTTGCGAAATTCACATTGGATCGAAAAACTGCAAAACATGTGTTTAATATTTTTCAAAAACTTATCGTATGACTCAAAACATGACCCCCCACCTCCACTCCCTGGGGGTGGAGCGGCGGGCAACTTTGGAATCTTAAATGGGAACCCCCATTTTTTAATGCAGACTTGTATTCCTCATGAAAAAAGAAGTAACTTTTATTAAGGATATTTTCTCGAATTGTTGATAGATGGCGTTGTAATAACAAAAAATAGACTGGAATACGAAAAATTGGAAATTATTAGATTTCGCTTTTGCAAAACAAACAAATAATAACCTGTTATGTTATTCAAAGCTCTTAACTACTTTTAGCGTTACCCAGGAACAACGACGTGGACGTAGTAGTTACTGTTCCCATCGGGGTGCTTGTTTTAGGTGAGTCCCCTTGCCTCTCACCATCACCTCTCACCGCTTAATGGGGGAAAGGCGGTAATGGCCTGCCGCGATAAGTGATACTACGCGTGCATTGCAATCTGTTTAAACCCTCGGTAGAATTCTGGGTGGTCCGAGTTTGTTATACTAGTATTTAATTTTTCCAGCATGAATTTAGTTTCGAAAAGTATGACGAAATCGGTTTCGCTACAGTACAAACGTCAAAAACATCCGGAGTATGGTCCAGTACCTTCGTAATCACTCCGGGTACAATCAGGTACCTTTAAAGTTAATTAAAATATTCTTTAGAACCTAAACCCATTGTTAGGTTTCTTATCTCAGGTGCGATCTTCAAAAATATCAAAAAATGGCATTTGCTGCGATTACAGCGCCATCTATCAATAATTTGGAAAAAATGTCCCAAATAAAAGTTACTTCTTTTTTTATGAGGAATCTAAATCTGCAATAAAAAATGGGGGTTCCCATTTAAGATATGAAAGTGACCCCCCCGACCCCCCCAAAGGGGGGGCGGGGGGTGGCTACTTTTAGCACTGACTGATGTCCCCCACGATAATATTAACTTTTTATCTCGAACACTTTTTTCGTAGGATGCATATTTCTCGAGATATTCACTTGTCTCAAGTTAAAACGACCACCCTGTATAAGAGAGGTTAACTCAGACACCGTTTGACCGATCTCCATAATAGTTAGGACACCTACGTGTTTTTTCAGCCAGACGATTTGTGTGCTTTCAATTTTGTTATAACTCTACTAGATGGCACTGTAGAACAAAGCAAAATATTCCTGTCAAACCCAACCCGCAACACTCGGCAGTACTTTTAATCTATATCGTTAAATAATTCCTAAACGAAGCGTTTAGGGCATTAAAAACTAAAATTTGAGGCAAAAGGCCTCAAAGATACGTTTGTCACACCGTAATATACAGGATGAGATGAACATTCTATTACATTTTTTCTGGTCCGGCGCTTCTCGATATTACCCGAGACAGGGACAGACAGCGAGAGACGGAGAAGGAAGGTGAAAAGGGAGATGAAGGGCAAAACAACGTCTGCCAGGTTCCGATAGTACGGGTGTAAAAACGGTTCAAAGCTCATTTTCGTTGAATTCTTTGGATTTTCGAAAATTGAATAGTTTCAAATAATGCGAGAAAGGCTGTGCTGATGTATCAGCTATTTTATTTTCGAGATGCCCCTGTAAAATCTTTGGGTTTCAGGTGGGTTTGTAATTTATGGGGCCTTGCAAAATCGTTCATGGGGGAAAATCTCAGGGTATTAACAAACATGAGAAACTTAAAATTGTGAGGGAATTTCGTATTCACCGCGCAAGTATAAAAGTTTTTATTTCCGAAGGGAAAATATTTAAAATGGAACAAATTGTCATAATTAGGAAAGGGCGTACGGGAAAATTGTCCTGAGAAAATCGCTCTCTAATTTTCATTTTTGCATTATCTGATGTTGGATTCATACAATTTGTCATTTACTCTTATGTTGACTCTAGTTGTCAGGCTTAATTACGAAACACATCACTTCTACGCAGGTTAAACATAATTTCGTGGAAAAGGAACCCAATCACCCATTTAGCTTGGAGAGCCTCAATTAGCCTAAAATTGCATAAGTCAGTCAAGTGAAAACGAGAAATCGATTTCAGAAATCGGTTTCTAAAAATCTCGTACCGCGCTGCTATGACAGAAATTTTTGGAGTTCGCACTACTGTTTGAGAACTGTGTATTCCGAGTTCGACGTGCCGACTTGGATAGCCGAAGAGACTAATGCGTGTACCTTCTCAGCAGGATTGCGGGCTCGAGTCTCGCCGTTTGGGAATGTTTGACCCTTGCCATTCGTGTATGTGTATTGTCGCGGAAGGCCTTGTGAATCCGCTGACCACTGACCTAGGAACCCGTAAATGTGTAAATCTATTGTAAATGGTTAATGTGTCCCCTTGAGGGACATAGTGAGTACCCGGCGCAGATAGCCAAAATCGGCATCCCCTGAAGCTGGAAAAAGCCTCAGGAAGAAAAAAAAAGTCTGAGTTCCTGCCTTCGTGTCCAAGGAGACAAGACAAATAAGGTGTTCACAGCAATAGCATCCATGTTCTCGTTGCGAAGTGTAGTACATTTTCTAGCCGCCGAAGGCGCACCATTTGAAATAAATCCTATAACGGTAGACGTTGAGGACTACAGGACATTCGCACTGTGTACAAGCAAGACCAACTACAATATCTCAGATCGTAATCACTTCCCCGCAAAAAAAAGCGGGGGGCAAAGGCAAGCACAGAGAACATATTTTATATGGCCAAAAATCAAATAAAAGTGAACAAAATAATAAAAAAAATATTAAATTACGTTTACTATCAAATTAATAATAGACAAAAAGAAGACAAAGTAAATTTCAAAGATAACCACAATTTCAGCTTACTGTGGAACATGCAGAAGGTACAATATTTTTCACAATTTTTTTCAAAATTGAAACCAAGAACTGTGGATGCAAGACATACAAGATATTCGAAAAAAGGACATCCTCTATTTACTGGAAAGTTTTAAGACTGTACGCCCTGGTCATTCCATTGGGAATGGGCACTTTTTATCTTCATATGTTTACTGTACAGTTTCTTTGCAATTTCCTTTCACACACTTTTCATTAAGTACATTGGTATAATTATTAATAAAAATATTTGCTAAAACTTTAATTCCATTTTGAAACAACTGTCCTCAACACCTCCACATTCACACTTCATCTGGGTTACAAACCATGTTGTCTATTACCTCTAGTCCTAATTCTACAACTGTATTTCTTTGTTTGCTTAGCTTGAGAAATTCAGATTCATAATGATTAAAGTCTGAAAAAGTCGATAAATATTACAACACAAGAAGAAAATCATTGAAGGACACTAAATCACCTCTGATTAATTGAGTTAAATAGTCAAAAACTTCCTTGTCACAATCTAAAAATATTTCTTTTTCAGTCTGCAACATTGCAGTACTGTAATCACACTCTACATTTTCGGTATTTTTCCTAGCTGGTGTAACTGGCAATATAAATGAAAATCTGTTGCTTTACTTAGGGGAGTGCAATATTGCGTGTTTCCTCTATTTCAGGTGCTACTGAAATCCAAATTATTTCTGTACTTGTTATTCTTACTTATCTTTTCTACAAAGTCATTTAAAGTAAATTCATCAAGTTTTGCCGACTTCATCTTCAATACACATACGATTTTAAACTTTCTTTCGGACTCTAAAATGTGACTTTAGAACACCCACCCAAGTTCACCATAAGGAGTTACTCGATCTACCCGTCACTGCGATCCTGTTACTAGGACCTTCCTCTATTTACCGCCCTTCGTTTGTTCTCTGGTACTGCGTCTCTGTTCATACCCTGCTTTCCCCTATCCTTTTTCGCTTTCCGATTGCCTCCATACTTGTTAAATCTTATTATCCTTATCCTCTCTTTCGAACTATACCAATTTATTATAGCCCTTCAACTACTATTTTATTAGTGTCCCTTCAAGGTCACGTGTTGGAAGGAGATGGGAACACTGCCATCCAATCCGAGCACTTCAATATTGTAAGTCGTAATGAAGTTCCCGATTAGATGAGTGTCTCCTCCTTCCAGCTTGTGACATGGAAGAGACACTATATTTAAATCGGAATATGTCTCGCTTTTTCTTCCCGTCGAGATGGGTCGGTCCACGTCCTGTCCAAGAGATGCGGGGACGGCTCTCAAGTATTCATTTCTTTCACCAGTCATCCTTATCTTCCTCACGTTCATTGTCATTCTTTGATAACATTGTCTCTTTTCTTCTAACCCTTCTATTTCACTACCCCCCCCCGTATTCAGAATGCCCACCCTTGTGTTTGCGTGCATGGCGACCCGCGTCGGAGGGAAAGTGTGGCCTGGCAGTTCAGAGATCTGTTTGTTTTCCAACTACTCCTTGTGCTAATTTCCGCCTTGCACCAAGGGACACGTTGTTTACGTATTTTGGGGAACATTCTTTGAAGGTTTCCAACACACTTGCTTTGGCCTCGGACTCTACTAGACCCTACTAGAGCTAACCCACTCCCTATCAATCGGATCGGTCTAGGTCTTGTACTGAACTACAGGGTGAGCGGGAGGATCAAAGGCAATTCTGGCACCCAAGTGGGGTGTCCCCTTGTTGAACTTCATGGTGGGTGGGGTACTCGGGGAAGAATCCGCTTCAATTCTTTGGAGCATAAAACAAACCCCTTGCCCTCATCCGGAAGGAAGAGGCGATGTTTTGCGAGAACGGTGGATTTGAGTAGTTTCTTCCTTAGGGAAGAAGATAAAGCCTTCGTCTGGCGCGAGCCATTGAGGACAGTTTCGGTAAACTCGAAGCGGAGGAATGATACCATTCTCTTCGAAGCACGCACCAATGAACAAATCGAAAAAATCTCAAAAACTAAGCAGATTGCCGGCCTCCAGGGGGAAATGACCTCTCACCCTACCCTTAACCCACGTAAAAGAGCCGTGAATCACGATAACTTTACGTCCGGAAGTGAGGAGGAACTTCCGTCTTTCTTTAAGACTCAGGGCGTGACGGTGGGGTTTAGGATGAGGAGGAAGGAGAATGGGAGAGAGATCCCTACTTCCACTCTGATCCTGACGTTTAATCTCTCCTCACTCCCAGAGATGATTAGTTGCGGTTTTTATAATCTTCACGTGCGGCAGTATGTGTCAAACCCCCTGCGATGCTTCAAGTGTGAGAGGTTCGGCCATACCCAACAGCGGTGCATGACCGTAAGCCCTGTTTGCGCAAAGTGCTGCATAACCACGCACGATTCGGATCCCTGTGCCTCCCCTCTTCGCTGTGTTAACTGTGAAGGAGGCCATGCGGCCAACTCGAAAAGGTGCCCTACATATCTGAAGGAGAGGGAGATCCAAAAGATTAGAGACGGAGAAAGTATCATTTCTACAGGCGAAACACCGATACTTTGTGAAAAACCCTGTAGATCTCGGGCGTTCATTTTCCAGTACTCTGGCCAAGACGGCAAAAGCAACAGCGAGTTGTCAGACTTCAGCTGCTACTCCGCCAGTTGTTCATTTCTGTTGCCAGGTGTCTCCAGTAAACTTCCCTGAGGAGACATCGCCTCTGCAAGGTGGGAAGATAATACCTTCCAAATACAAATTGTCCAATAAAACCACAGTGGCGAAGTCGGTCCTAGAATCCACTTTTCAGCACCGCATGAAGGCCTATGTCACTCGTTCTTCTTGTCGAGGCAAAAAAAGGATCGTTTCTCTAAACTCGGACTACCTACCCCGGCTCCGGAGACTCGCTCTCAGCGATCCCTTAGCCCGTCGAGTAGTGCTTAGGAGGAATCTGCCTCGGAATCTTCTGCCGGGGTGGACAGTCATTCCTTCTGGCAACAGAGGCATAAACGGAGAAAGGGGAAGAAAAAAAAACTCTTAAAAGCAAAGTAACTTAACATCTAAAAGTTATGGTTATCCTCCTGTAGAACCTCAATGGCTATTGCACTCGTTTACACGAATTAAAGTTGATAATGTCTCTGTATAGACCCGTTGTTATCTGCCTGCAAGAAACACATCTTCCTGAGCATTCCCTCTCTCCGTAGCTTTTGCTGCTATATGCAAGACATTGATGATGGCCTCCGGGCACGTGGCGGAGTCGTTACATTTGTCACAGGCTCCCTGGTGTCCAAAGAAATTGACGTACGAACCACTCCAGACATCTTGCGGGTACCAGGTATCCGTCTTAACACGCTGTTGCAGAAACCCGATATAAAACTGACCGTCCCTGTGCCCCCCCCCCCAAGTCTTGTTCCCCCTTGAAAGCGTCTCCGGCCTAAAATAGACTAGAGATTATCACACTTCCCCAAATCCTCGACTCCGCCCAGTACTATTCTAGCTGAATTCCAGGAGACGAAATCCACGTATCCCGGCTATAACTTCATATACAATGATGGTTCCTCCCAAAATAGTAATGTAGGGTGTACCTTCTATTGCCACAGTGCCACGCGGAGTCTTCGTCTACTCTTCATGCAGGCTTATACTGCTGAAAAGTATGCGCTTTTGGAGGCAAGTTTTAAATTCGCCGAATCGATGACAATTAAAAGAAGCTGTGATATGCAGTGATTCAAGAAGCTTGCTTGAATCTATCTCTTGCGTCTCTTCTTGTGGCCCACTTACAGTGATCATCCAACACCAAAACCATAATTTACTGGTGCGTTGTTATAATTTGGTTTTTTGTTGGTTCCCTTGTCACGTTGAGATAATAGGGAACGCAATTGCTGACCAGGCAGCTAAGTTCGCCACAAAAAGAGCTGTGGTAGACATCTTCACAGTCCCAACAAATGATAGCAAGCTGTTTATCAAACGTATTCTCAGTGCATAGAAAACAGTGACAGAACTTTAAACTCACGAGAATAAAGAATTCCATAAAGCCTTGGTCTTCATCGGATCAAGAGACGCGAGGAGATAATTCTATCACGCTTTTGGTTCAGTCACTGCCACTTCTCCCACAGACATGTCCGCGGTGACCCACCCCCTAAGTGCGATTGTTGCGAGACGGATCTTACCGTGGAGCATTTTCTCCTGCACTGTTCTATGGTAAGAGATACCCGCTAAAGGCTTCACCTTGCTAGCTCTCTGGCACAGATACTTGGAAATGACGAATCTTCTCTCTGCAAGCTTTTTAGCTTCTTATGAGAGTCTGACATTTACAGCATTATTTGAGGGAAGAGGATTATGCCAATTATTTGGAGATTTATAATTGGAGATTTTAAAGTGTTTATCAAGCTCTTTTCTGCCTACCCCTTTTTTAAATAATTGAACACGGTTTATTTTCAGTTTTACTCACATTTTACCTTGCATTAAAAATGTTTTAGTCTGGCAGTGCTACAGTACGTATTACTCTTAAAATAATTTGACACGGCCGCCAATGACCTTAGCTGTTGAAGCGCCCCTAAACCTTAATCATCATCATCCTCATAATCACCAACATTCCTGAAAGAGACAATAGATCTCTCAATTTACCTCCGTACTCGAATATAAGATTGAGACGTTCAATTGACGCCTGCAGACGGGGCTGATAGCGGTATTGAATTTTTCTATCCAGAGAAAGCAAAGATAATTTCAAACAAGGTTGCCTTAATTTCATCGAAGTGAGCTTCCTATTTTTATACCGCGATCAGCGACCAAACCTTTTTAAAGAAAAGGAAGTTTATTAAACATCTGGTGATGAAGGGCGTCCTATATATCGCGTTATGAATGCATAAAAATAGTTACAAAGCCATCGCCTTTTATGATTTGAATATGTCGGGAACACAATAGGAAAGTTTGTACGAAATTAATTCTTTCAAAGCAAACATCAGTAATTCAACAATCAAACCCTGCATTTAGCGTTCCATACTGCGAGAAACTTATCGCACAACGAAGAGGATTCTCTATCCAAACTACCGAGTCGCGGCGTTGTAATTGTCGTAATGCCGCCCGAATCTCGTGATACGCTCTGCACGAAACTACTCATATGCACAAAACAATGTGCATGATCGTATTTAAAGAACTAATTTTTAAGAACTGATTTCGTTAAGTAAAAAATCTATCAATATGTTGGTTTTGCAATGTACATTTTTTGCAATTTTTGAAAAATAGTGTTAACCAATAATGGGCCTAGCCACGGCCGATTTTGTTAGGCCGGACTGAACAGGCAACATTGGCCGGGGGGGGGGGGGGGGGTCTTTTGGAGACTCGGGCAGGGGGGCAAGTAAGCGTACAGAATGGACCTTGGTGTTCAGAATTCCTTTAGTATTTGTCGCTTTAGGTAAGCGAAGTTATGATTAACGAATTTTGGTTAATGTGTTTATTTTAAAGGTATTAGTTTCGACGAAATAGTCTCAATAGTGTTTTACACATATTATGTAAATGATAAGAGGAAAGGTTTGTAATTTCATTTTTATACATGCATAATGCGGTGAGTTAGGCGTTGTAGGTGTTTAAATTTTATTGAAGTATTTTTCTTTAAAAAGGTTTGGTCGCTTCAGTTTGAGTCAATACTAATCAGAAATAAATTCTTTATAGCCTAATTGTAAGAGGAATTATTAATGAGGTAATTTTATTTTTTTAAGTCGTGTTGATCGGACAGTGCCCTAGACAATGTAATACCATGTTCAGGAGGCTCTGCAACATTTTGCTGAAAAATGATAATGTCACACTACAGAATCACATGAATAATATGACACATAATTGTGTTGGCAGAAAGCTTCTCACATTTCAAAATAAATCGTTTGGGTTTATCTGAATTTCTGTTGCTATTTTCTTACAGTTCCTATACCTTCAGTATTTCCCCCATCCCCATTATTGTATTGTGCCGCATGAAGATCATTTGCGGTCAACTATGAAAAGCTCGGAGCCTAAATTGCTGATCATAGCATGCATGATACAGTATAAGGTTGTTAAACAAGAATTAATTCCGGTGAATACTTTAACATGTTAACTGTTGAATTATCTTATGGACATGGCGTTATCTAAAATGTAAACAATTACGCAATTTTTTTTATCGAAAGTTAACACATTTTTCATGAATATCAGTTGCATGTATAATTTTTGATAGAAATTAAATACTTTTGCTTCCCTTCCAAACAATACTTCACACGAAGTGTCGAAAAGGCAGTGCAAGAAAAGCAAGCTTGCGCTACACTATTACATCGTTTACATCTGAAAATAAAATAATTTTTTAAATGCTAAGTCCAGCCGTTTGTTCCATACATTAACGTAAGACCCTCCGACCTCTTGTAGAGTCGGTGGTCTGTCGCCAATTTTATAAGCGTGCTTTCGAGAAAACAATGCAGATGGTTTTTCAATACAAAAATATACTGCTTAATAATAATATCATTATTATTAAAAAGAAGAAGGCAATAGTTAAAAATTTTATCTTTTGTGTTAAAGCAACACTTGCTGTTAATGTTATTAAAAATGTTCGACATAAATCTGATTAATTTACGTACCTTCCACCCTCGATGGACGCTTCTTACAAACTGCCATAAACTTATTCGAGTGCCGAGGATCCTCAGAGAACGCTAGTTGAAAATATTGATTATTAAGATTAAGTTTTAAATTGGTTGTTTAACCACAATTAAATGAAAAATACTGATCGATCACCCCGGAGAACTGTTCAATTCCCATGCTTCCTTCGACAAAAATTCGTCATATCCTCACAATCCGGCAACTATTATTTATTGTGTGCACTGATCTTGAGAGTCGGATGCGGAAGACAGAGCAGCGACGAAGAATCATTTCTGTTCTGATGCGTGCTTTAGTGTCTGTGATCCTATCATACTTGCTGTTCAGATATTGTTTGACGAATTGCAAGTATTTTGTTGATAATGAATTGTTAATTGACGCCAAGCAAAAACAACCAGTATTCGTGAAAGAGGAATTTTGAAATATTACGAGAATATTCATTGCATATTTTTGTACTTAAACTTACTATAAAGAAGAAAAAAAAATCCCTTCTTTCCCATAATTCCATCATTTTTACTTGTCTAAAGAGTGCCCTAGTACAGTGTTGATCAAACTGAGGCGCGCGTCCCTAGGGAGGCGCGAGAACGTAATAATTTAATTAAATAATATTCTAATGCTTAATAATGCTCTAATTATTTCTACATGAAAAATTTCTATCGGACTCTATCTGAATATTCATTTCATAAAAGGCATGGACAAACATGTTATAACGACATTCTGAAAAGAAATTTGAAACTAAGTGGTGTGAAATTGGGTATGCCACTGATTCACATGTTCCAATACAAGCATACTGAACATAACAAACATACTGCAGGAATTAATAAGCAATTATTAATATGGAATGCCTCAAAACAATTCAAAACACCACAATCTCTAGACTTGACCCCCCCCGAACATCTATGGTGTAATGCAACGTGGGAGTTACACAATCATAAGGGGGTAATTACCGTCACACTTGAGGTGCGACGGTCACTTTCAGGCAGCAGGGTGCACGCGCTGAATTTCTTTAAAGGGCGCCAAGCGCATGTCTCACCTGCTATCCGGTCACCGGCGTTGAGCATCGCAGGGGTGAGCGCCCTGGGGCGAAGGATTGCATTTGGCTGACTGGCTACAAGTAATACACAGGCTATATTTCTGTGTTACTACCCGACAAGATGGTGGCGGGGACACGTTTATTATCGTGGTAAACTGTCTCTCAAATACAATTATCTATTGAGCTTTCTTCTGGCTGACAATAAGTATGGGCGTGAATTCACTTACAGGATGGTGATGATTGTGATGTCTCTACTTCACCCCTCTTGATGTCGTTACGTCAAGAACTGTGGCCTCTCTAAAAGCCGGCCGATCGCTGTCGCGATTCTTTCTCCAAAAATTATGTGATGTTTTAGCGCCCTCAGCTCACCTGATTCCCGTCCCCGCCCCTTTCGCAAGATGCGTGAGCTCTGGCACGTGCGTAGCGCGAAGATTTTCATTGGCTTGTTCAAAAGTTTCCAGAACATTCTATCACCCGAGCTCTGTGATTGGGTCTAAGGGGACCGCACATCTTTGCGACCTTCACATCTTAACATGTAATTGGTGGTTTATTGTTCTCCATCAAGTGCCTACGTGACTCGACACACATCTGCGACTCTTCTACGAAACTTCATGGTTTATTGCCCCTTAGGGATTAGCTAGCGAGCTGCCCCCGAGTCTCTTAATACGACTGTTCCGGGAGTCAATTTCCTATTGCCATACAAAAGATCGTAGGGGGTGTTTTTCGGAGGCGGGCGAACGCCGGGGAATCCTTGGGTGGCGGCGCGCGCAGCTGCCCAAGACGAATTGTGCCTAAAAGCGCCCTTCGCTTGGAGTTATTTTAAAAGGGCGTGACGCAAGGGTCGCGCTGTGCGATGGGTCATTGCGACTCATTGCAATGGGCAATTTTGAAAAGGAAAATTCGTAAAGCGAATATATTCCACGAAAATGATCTGGATAAGAGAGTAACAGAAGAATGAATGACCATCACCCCTCAGACAAGCAGTCGCCTCGTTAGATTTATGCAACGAAGATGTGTTGCTATAAAATCAAGAGAATACCCCACGAACTATTAGAAATATTTAGTTTGTCATATAGGATTTCCTGGAGAAAGTATTGTTTTAAAGGCACTAATAGTAATGACACACTACTTTTATTTTCCTTTATGCGTACATATATAAGGAGTAATATACGTAGTATAGGGAATGTTACGTAATACTGCGGAAAATTGATTTTGAGTTTACAACGGAAATACACGTTTTGGAGTCCCCAGATACCGAAAAAGATTTTTCTTTCGTCCGTCCGGTGTCTTTGAACACTACTGGCGCCTAAACCATGTGTAGGATTGTTTCCAAATAGAAGAAACCGCTGTTCATCTAGCTCAAGTCGAAGCTTTGAGATTTTGAAAAACATTCTTCAAACTTTAGGAGTACAATACATGAATCTCTCCGGACATTTTCAAAATTTTCTCAAAAAGACTCCAATTGTTTTCAATTTCTTTTAAGAATAGAGTAACATACACGTATAAAGGTGGTATAGGCCCGATTTTCGCGGTTTAAGTCTGCATTTTCGAAAATTTCAAAAGTTAAATTTTATTTGCTGTCTTCTTACAACTACAAAATTAAAGATAGGGGTTTTTCCTTCAAAATTAATTTGTTCTCCGTAGTAAGTTCTTTCATTAAGATAATGTACATTTGTTTGAAAATTAGAGTGGTTATCGTGCAATATGTGCAATTTTAAAAAATTACAAAATCAAGATTTTCTCAAAAACGGCTACAAATTTTTTCTTGAAACCTTTGGTAGTGCTAACTGCAGTCTATAAGATGACCAACAACATATTGCTCTATTTTGTTTTTTAAAAATTACAAAAATGTAATTTTTTTGACTTGTCACTCATGTTAATATTTATATTAGCAGCTATTTGTTCATATTATTGTATTTATGAGTACATGTGCTTTAAATAATGTCATATAAAGTTTCTTGAAAATTCAACAGTTTTCTGTGAAAACTAGCTCAATATTTCGCATTTTCAGAAACGCCATTTTCTCAAAAACAGCTCCACATTTTCTCTTGAAACTTTTCGAACGTAGTGCTAATTTCACGCTTTAATATGACGTATAGTTTATTTCGGTGAATATTTTTGTTTTTTCAAAATTTACACAAAATAAAAAAAAAAAATGTGAAAGATCTCTCACGCCGTTAATATTCACATTACCAGCAACTTGTAAACTATTGTATTTGTGAGTTAAAGTTCTTTGAATGTCTTCTAAAACAGTTTTTCGAAAACGCCAAAAAAATTATATGAAAAGGAGCTTCAAATTTCGAATTTACAGTATCGTTTGAACGCCATTTTCTTAAAAAGGCTCGAAATATTTCAACGAAAATTGCCATTTTGGACGATGTTTTACTGTTCATAAATATTCTTAAAATAATATTTCCGCTCTACAATTAAGAAATCGAAAAATTAAGAAAATGACAAAAAAACACGGCGGGGAATTTGGGCGGCGATAGATGGTAGCTGGCAAGAGTATGTGGCAAGTCCGAGTAGCTAGCCGAGACCGAAGGAAAATAAAAAACAACTAATACGAGAAAGTCTGTGCCATTGTGTTCACATTGCATCTCCAGTTCTCCTTGTTTCGTTGCTCTGGAATTTGTGTCCCATATAGTTGACGCAAGACTGCATTGAAATTTTAATCCTGTAACATTAAAATTCTATAGAAAAAAGATAATTTCATTCTTAAAAAATTCTACTAATTTTTATGTTGACCTAATCATGCTTGTAGGAGTAAATATGATTTATAATGCATACACCCTGGTAATGTTCTAGAATGCTATGCATTTTGAAACTAAATAAACTAAGCGTTGACTGCTACATTTTAATTTCAGTATCATCTCAAACCACCTTTAATTCATTATAGAAACAAAATTTCACTTAAACCTAGTGCCGTAGAGGCAACGCTCTAGCAACACAAAACAAAGCACCTCACTTTCTGGCTGTGGAATTATCAGATTGTTACGTGTTTATACGTGATAATAGATTTCGCGGTTAGTACGAGTATATAGATACATTTTTGGTGTTTCTTACTCATTCATTGGTTTTTCTATGATTGTTGTTTTTCCTGCATTTTTCTCCCCATTGTGATTTTTTTCCCTCATTATGCCTTAACACGGGCCATAGCTCCCCTGCATTCGCCATTGACCGGAAAGCTTTTATCAAACGAAAACGCTTAGTTTTTTGTTTTTTTTTAAAACAAACAAACTATTCCCGTTTATCATAATGAATGAAATAATACAGGTTCAATTCCTTGAGAACAAGGCGAACGATGACTACACGGGTCTGCAAGCGGAATGGCGTTGTATTTATAACTTCGAACGCTGTGACTTTTGGGTACGCATGTCGAATTTCTCGACGAATCTCTCACCTCAGGCCTACGCGATTAACATAAAACATCCTTGAGTATCTCCAATTCACATTATTCCGAAGTACTTTTTTACCGAGCACGTTTAACTTTACGTTTACATTAACAAGGTGGCATGGCTCCGGCACATACGATTCATTGAGACTGATGAACACATGATTTCTCACGCATTTTATGTCAGAAACAATTACCCGTGGCATTAGAGGGGGGTCGTGATCAGATTCCCACCAGTGGTGGTTTTTATAGGTTTCAATATATTAGGAAGCTGAATATCACTGATATTGAAGATGTAATTTTTTAATCAATGTGATGCAATATATGACAAATGTTTGATATAATTGGAGTTATTCTAGCATTTTTGATTGCGGATGCAAACAAAACTGGGACTATTTACACGAAAATACTTTTTTGAATTATTTGTTTTGAATTCGGAATACTGTTTGGAATTTGTGTAACATTTTGTGACTTAGTATAGTATAGTTTAATACATTACCAGAGACCTAATATTAAAGTGAAAATTTTTAGTCTAAAAAGGACAAAAAATGGGAGGAAATAATGAGGAAAAAGGACATTAAAACGGGACATTAAAAATAAAAAAAATAAAAAACAAACAAACCTATGTTTAATTTTCATATTAATTCATTAGGAAGGAGTTACAATGAATCACATTTAGCATTTCGAGATGGTTGAAAGTTAGGTTTTGTCTCTTGGGCTGCAAAATGTTGTTGTATAAAGAAAATGAATTTTTAACGTCAACAGAAAGAAGTGGGGAAGAGAAAGAGAGAGAGAGAGAGAGCGCGCGCGCTAACACAAAATTCAAAATATCGATTTGTGAACGAATATATTTATGAACCCATTGAATGTGTCAATAAATTGAAGTTTTGAATTTTGTGGTTAGCTCCCTCTCGCACTGGGCGTCTCATTTTTTTTATATTGCGTCTTTTTCGCAACTACTATATAGTATTTGGAGCAATTTTCTGTTAAATTAGTTGTTTTTTTTGTCTCGAAATGTCATCGTAAGGCATTACCTTTTATCCCTTCGTCCAGGTGTTAGTAACCGAGATTCCTAGGTCACCCATCCGGTGGTATCCATGGTATCTTGAGTTGCTTAACTTCCGTGACTTCATAAAGTATGAAAACAATTTGGAATTGTAAAGTTAATTAGAATATTGGTCAGCGGTTGAAGTGTTGGTATTGAAATAGGAATCGACATGTTTTCGACATTGAAATAGGAAGTGAACAAGTGAACCCAGTATTCACCAACATTGAAAAATACAAATTACTATTCAATTCAACTACTTGCAAACTTGCTACTCCCAGAGTTAAGTACTTAAAATTCTCATTTATCTTTGTGATATTATTTTACAAATTTAACATCAAAGAACAATTAAAACTGTGTGTGACATATGTGAGAGAAGTGCGATATGTGCACTTTTTTGAGCTCTTGAATACTTACCCTGGCTCATATTAAGGTGAATTATGAACGAAGGTGCCAAATAGCACTTCTGACGAGATTAGATAAGAAATATTCACTCCTTTGTTCTAAAAACTATTTGCAACAGCAAATGAGATACAGATATGGCTATTATCCCTTATTGTGTCGCACGTGATGGAATCAACTGTGAAATGTTTAGTTGAATAACTATGGGTGGTATGAATAAAAGTAAGCAATTACTCTTTGCTCCGAGTTTCGGAGATCCTTCTCAATTTCGTATGAATAAAGTGGGTGAGCAATTGCTCAGTCTCTGAGCGTACTCTCAACTGGCGGGCAAATGCTCAGAATTGGTATAATTGGTATGAATTGGTATAAGTTAAGCGTTTACTCTCTTGATTGAGCACTTGCTCCACAATTTCTGAGCGACCTTAGTAGCAGACTCACGATTGAAAACTAAGTTTAAATTAGCAGAGTTTTTACCATGTGCTGATATGCAAATGGAGTGGACTAAAAATGTTTACAAGATAAGGCGAGATTCTCGGGATGTAGACTATAAGAATCTTTACCGATTCGAAAAGGACAATGTTGTACGATTTATATCGACGTTTGCTTTCAGGCGCGTTTTCATATCGCATATATTCTATGTTAATTGGCCATCGCTCATTTCTACTCGAAATTTTTCGGGGTACTGTTTTTTCAAACTTTGTAGTGATTCGTTTCGGCGAAATTTTTCGGGGTACTGTTTTTTCAAACTTTGTAGTGATTCGTTTCGGCCACAGCACACATCCAGAAGCTGGCTCTTAAAAAATTATTGTATATTCGCTTAGCATTTCAGCAAAAAATAGATGGGCCTCTGGTGCTTTCTGTTCTTCGTTTTTGCTACTCATATTCGAATTTAAAGAATACGGAGCAAAGAGCAATGCTTCGTTGTCTCATGATGTGCGCGACACGCATAACGTATGTAATCTCTTTATTACTCAGGAAACCATTTTTCTGAACGTAGCTTGTACTATCACCTGTTCACAACGAGCAAATGCTCGCGAGACCCGAGCAAAGTCTTCGGAGACATGCGAAGTTTTTATTCATACGAATTGGAGCTTTTGCTCAATATCATGGAGTAGACTCACTTTGTTCGGGAGCAAATGTTTCGAAGCAAGTGCTCATTTTTAATCATGTGACCCTATATATCCCAGTAACACCCCATAGAGCTCAAGAAAATGTACTGAAAGGAAGCTAATGTAAATGTTGATGAAACGTCTTGAAATTTGTATACTTTTTGGTGATGGTTTTGTTGGTACACTGTATGAAAAGTTTCTTTTCAGGTTGCTTCGAGCTCATTGAATCTCATGAGGCAAGAGGAACCTCCAGCGGCAAAGCAGCAGCGGTTAAGCCCTTGTGTTTCCCATTTGGACATGAGCTGGCTGGGATGTGTGTTGCTAGCTGCAGACACACTTGGGCAGTTGCACCTCTACAGGCTGACTCCTGTAGCCGACCCTGGTATGTTATTTTGTGCTTGGTGCACTATTTTGTTCTCATTTTGATGTTTTTGACTGTTGCTGCTTCCAAGCAACAAAGGTGCTGTTCAATTTTTCTTATTATTATTATTATTATTATTATTATTATTATTATTATTATTATTATTATTAGCAGCTTAAGTCTCGGGAATTCATCCGGTTTTCTCAGGTGTTTGAGGCCAACATTGGCAGACCACATACTTGGTTACAGCTCACGATAAATTCAGCACAGTGCAAACTGTTCGGCATGTTTCCAAGAAGACCGATTTTTTATATTTATTATTGCAACCAGCTTCCTAAGGAGCAAATCGAGGGACCGCGTCGGTTCCTCTAAGATACTTGGCTCAAAAATGTGGGCTGTTCCCAATAAAGCAATGTCTTGTACTTCCCAGTCTTTTGAATGACCTGGGAGTTTAGCCAGGTTATTATACAAATTTTGCGGACCAAATCCCAGAGCTCAGATAATTATCGGAACGACCTGTGCTTTTGCGCCCCACATTCGACTGATCTCGATTTCCAAACTCTTGTATTTAAGACATTTCTCTGCCTCCTTGGTTTCGACATTTTGATCGCGTGGTACAGCAACATCTACTAGTAGACACGTTTTTCTCCAAATCGCAGATAATAATATCCGGTTTGTTCGCCGCTATCTTGCGATCAGTTTGAATTTGTTGCTCGTACAGAAGTCCGGCAGACGCCACCGGCGTTGGTGAGTGTTCGTACCACTTGGAGCATCTGTTTGGAACTTCGAGGTTGTTACAGATCTGGGTTCACATTGTCTGTGTTCACATTGGAGGTAACTACACATTCTATCGTGTCTTTTCACGTATTCAATCTTTGCTAGAATTAGACAAAATGAGACGATATGATCAAGGGGTTCTACGTGGTCCTGGCAAATGCGGTATTTGTCATCTTGGGAAATTTTAAGATCCGTTTTATCATAATGATGTGTTCTCAACTCCTGACCTTGGGCAGCTATTAGAACTGCTTCCGATTCTGGCTTCATTCTTCCCCTGTTAAGCCATATAAATAATTGATCTTTGCGCCTTGTCCATTCTTTTAAATATTATTCAGAGAGTGGTTTATCTCTCCGCGATTTCTTTAACTTTTATGTCTCACATTTCACGTTACGTAGCATCAGAAGTTCCGAATCTGTATTATGCTGCGGATCTTGAATAGTTTTCTTCTTCTTTCGTCACTTACGATGTATGTTGCCCATTCTTCGAACAGATTTACCAACCAGTCTCATTAGTTCATTTTGATGACATACTTCCCATTCAGACTTTTGCATTGTGCCAGGAGACTTCAATTTGTCTGAGGCATCTTCATCCTTCCTCAAGTGACAAATAAAGTCTATGTACATCAGCTCGAGGGTGGGCGACATCATGCATTGTAAGTAGTTTTTTAGTTTTTCGATCCTCGAATCGAATTTCTTGCTCGGCACAGTCAACGAGTCCGAAACTGTACTCCGCCACAGTCACCGCCGCAGGCAGCGCCAAACTACCATATTGCAGATATTTTATTCCTGGAGTTCAGAGCAGGCTGCAGAAAAAGTCTCACTCCTCTAATACTTCCTGCGAATTTTCTCTTGCATTGTGTGGTTCGAGATATCACATTCTTCAATGCCCAGGTATTTGTAAGTTTTATCTGGCTCAAGATCTTGAATCACAGTATGCATATCAACTTCAATGCCTTGTGACGTCACTTTGCCGCTGTTTATTAGCAACCTGGTACTCCATGACTTCATACTAGCCTTCCAAAACTCAATAAGTCTAGGATGAAATCGGTACAGCTCCCGGGGTCTTCAAAATCCAATTGTGTATCACGCTGTCAAAGGCTTTGTGGTAGTCAATTGAAGCCATACTTAAATTCCGTTTTCGTGTCCTTACATCTTTCAAAACGACTTTGTTTAGGAGCAATATTTCCTTACAGCCGTAGGGAACTTCACGACATCCTTTCTGTTCATTTGGTAAGACATGGGTCTTCTCTAGGTGTCTACAATTTTTGTTAGCTATGGCTGCAGTTACAACATTGTAGATTTAGATTTATTTAGTCAAAAAACAGCAAAAATTGTATGTGTAACCACCGACTCACCCGATTACCTGATTTCCTTTGGCGATTCAGCTTTGCCCGGCTGCTTCGTCGGCAGACTCCCTAGAGGGAGGCATGCGTGATTGCCTAACTACTAGAGAGAAAGACAGGCATTTTCTTAATATTACTTTAATCAATCTTGAATTCAGTGCGGGTGAAGCCCAATGCCATAAACAAATCTTACAATTAACTTACAACTAATCTTAACTTAGAAAAGGCCGGCATGGCCTGAGTTCATCTTAGCTTCGTGGTTTTCGCCCTCCCGGGCGGTCGTGACCCAGCTTACAGGGGCGGCGTTCGGGCATCCCAGCGCCCGGCAGGTCTGGCGGCGGGCAGCCACGGTCGGTACTTGCCCCAGGTTCCTTTGTGGCGACCACTCGGTGGCCGCGGTGGCGGCACACAGTGAACGGATTAGGCCAGCGGCGTGCGTCGACCGGACGGCGCCTCGGCGTCGCTCAGCACGGGCAGTCGGCAGGGCCGCGCCCGGGCGATTGCGGGTCGCTTCGTGATCGTGTCTTTCACGCCTCGGATCGTACTCACTTGGTACTCACTTGGCTCTTGCGATCAGGCACTCACATGTGGTGTCCCGTCCTATAGTTCGGCTTCCGTCACGCGAGTCTGACTGCGATGTGGGCGAGGCGGCGTGGCATTCGGGGCGACCAGGCACGGATAGTCCCGGCTCTGAATCAAAGTAACAAGTGCTCTCCCCGCTGCCTCCAAAAACAAGTGATCTCCCTGCTGCCTCCGAAACAAGTGCGCTCCCCGCTGCCTCCGAAACGAGTGGCCTCCTCGCTGCCTCCGAAACAAGTGATCGAGCCTTCTTCGCCGGTCCCTCAGGATGGCTCGCTTGTCACGTGATTCCTCCCCCGCATCTCACATCGCAATTGGTCGTCGCGGCACCCGTGGTTCCTCCGCCTATCACGGCGCTAGCGGCAAAGCTGTGCCCCGGCAACTTTCTCCGAAGTAACCTCCGTCACGTAAATTCTAAGAACAGGGTGCGGGTAATTCCGTTGCTCGGTTTGGGGGTGCGGGAGGCGTATTTCCCCATGCATCACGAGGGAGCGGGCGGCTTGGGTTGCACTGAACAAAGGTGGTGCATTCCTCCGTTCCCTCGGCGCGCTTAACGGCCCTCCCAGGTATCGCAGGAAAAGACGCATTTCCGCCATCTGATATGTGCGACCGTCCCATTACATATGTGACGTATGGGGAGAAGATCTGCGCAGTTTTGTGTGTGTGTGTTCCAGAATCCCTTTCCATAGTTTTAACTGTAATGAGTTGAAAGACAAGTAAAAGTGAAATATAAATAAAATTTTAAAATCCGCGAGAATAGCAACATTTGAAAAACTAGACATTTTCGTTCCCGAGTTATAGAAAACTTATTTGTAACGGTAAACGAACTGCAGGTTTGATTTTTCTGCATTACTAACAAAATAACTCACCCTTATCTGTACTCTTACCACTACAAGCAAAAGGAAAGATCAACAAAACGTACGCATAGTGAAGTTACATTTACGTCTAGAAGCAGAACAAGGGACCATCTCAGAATTTGTTCAATGTTACAGGAAAAATTACTTTCTTATGGAATTCATGGTATCGTCCTAGATTGGATAACCTCGTACTTTAAATATCGATCTCAAAGCGTAGCAATACCGTACTGACACGAAAGGACATTATTTACTTCTCTTTCCAATTCTTTACCAATTGAATATGGGGTCCCGCAAGGTTCGATCGTAGGTCCTATCCTCTTTCTGTTATACGTAAACGATATGCTCTCGTCTATTAAAAAAGGAAGAACAGTTCTGTTTGCCGATAACACGAATGTTCGTTGCAAAGAAGAAACAATAAATAGTACGATTTAAGAAGTTTCAAAGTGGTTTTGTAATAACAAATTAATAGTTAATTCAGGAAAAAAGTTTCCATGCATTTTTGCATTTGAAATCAGCAATCGCGTGCTCCATTGAAAATGAACAATATGCTGATGTTAAGGTAACAAAATTTCTAGATCTCTCATTTCAGTCAAACTTCAAATGGAATGTACATATAACAGAATTAAACACTAAATTAAGTTTACGTTACGCAATTCAGAATTCTTTCAAATTCTGTCAGCCTCCACGCTGCTCGTTGCGTGTATTTTGAAAATGTACATTCCCGCCTGAGATATGGCATAATATTCTGGGGAACCTCCTCATGTAGTATCCAACCCTTTGGATTGCAAAAGAAAATTATTCGAATAATGAAAAAATACCATCCGCGTGATACCTGCAAGCCTTTCTTCATTGAGCTTGGAATCTTACCATTGCCTTGCCTATTTGTTTACGAATCTATAATGTTTGTCAAAAGTGACTTAGCGATGGGAACATATTTTCATGCAATACTGATATTTATGATTACAACACGCGTCGTAGTAATCACATTCATCAAGTGTCAGTATCAGCAGCTCACTACCAGAAATCCACACACAATACATGTACGTTACTTTACAACGCATTGCCAGATGACATTAAACAATTGAAGTCGGTACACAAATTTAAGTCAAAAGTAAAATCTTTTCTGTTGCGTAACTATTTCTATACAATTAGAGACTATACTGATCAACAAAAAGAAAAATGTTTATTTTAACAAAACGGTGATATATAATGAATTGGTTTACATTCATATTGTTATTTTTTAAAAAGACTTAATATGCTTGTAACAAATAATGTACTTCAGCTTCCGGGTCAATGACCCCCCCCCCCCCCTTTGGATCATGTTTTGTGCAGTTTTCCTGATACATTGAGCAAATACTGAGATGGCTTGTTTTGCTTCTGGACGTAAACGTATTTTTACTACGCGCACATTTTGTTGAACTTTCCTTTGGTTGTAGTGGTAGGAGAAGGTAAGGGCGAGTTACTGTTTTGTTAGCAATGCAGAAAATAAAATCTGCAGTTCATTTACCGTTGCAAATAAGTTTTCTATAACTTGGAATGAAAAACGTCTAGTTTTTCAAATGTCGCTATCTCACGCTTTTTTAAAATTTTATTTTTATATATGTATTGGGAAGGGATTCTGGAACACCTGGAAAGTGCGCAGATTATCTTCTTCCCCATAAATCACGATTTTTATTGTTTTTTTACTAAATAAATATAAATCTAAACAAAATAAGGTATATACTTAAATATAAGACAACCTTTGGTTTTGTGTCATGAAAGTGTTTCCCCAAAATTTTACTTAAATATAAGAGTCCATGTTTAAGTCTGGAGACTAGTTCAAAACAAAAATTTTTTTTAAAGCTAAATTATTTATACATTACGGACATGTTAACAAAATTAACAAAACATGTTAATAAAATTACGGATTTGTTAACAAAATTATATATAATTGAGAAAAAATTACATATAGTCCCCGCTTTACGAGTAAAATTTTAACCCCTAATGTTATAACAACTTTTCCATTATGAGATCTAAATGTAAGCTACCTCATGAAGTCACTTATTGTATAAATGTTAACTCGAGCTTACTAAGCTCTTAATTGTGCATGTATATGTATGTATATGTATGTGTATATATATGTATATGTATGTGTATATATGTGTATATATATATGTGTGTGTGTGTGTGTGTGTGTGTGTGTGTGTGTGTGTGTGTGTGTGTGTGTGTGTGTGTGTGTGTGTGTGTGTGTGTGTGTGTGTGTGTGTGTGTGTGTGTGTGTGTGTGTGTGTGTGTGTGTGTGTGTGTGTGTGTGTGTGTGTGTGTGTGTGTGTGTGTGTGTGTGTGTGTGTGTGTGTGTGTGTGTGTGTGTGTGTGTGTGTGTGTGTGTGTGTGTGTGTGTGTGTGTGTGTGTGTGTGTGTGTGTGTGTGTGTGTGTGTGTGTGTGTGTGTGTGTGTGTGTGTGTGTGTGTGTGTGTGTGTGTGTGTGTGTGTGTGTGTGTGTGTGTGTGTGTGTGTGTGTGTGTGTGTGTGTGTGTGTGTGTGTGTGTGTGTGTGTGTGTGTGTGTGTGTGTGTGTGTGTGTGTGTGTGTGTGTGTGTGTGTGTGTGTGTGTGTGTGTGTGTGTGTGTGTGTGTGTGTGTGTGTGTGTGTGTGTGTGTGTGTGTGTGTGTGTGTGTGTGTGTGTGTGTGTGTGTGTGTGTGTGTGTGTGTGTGTGTGTGTGTGTGTGTGTGTGTGTGTGTGTGTGTGTGTGTGTGTGTGTGTGTGTGTGTGTGTGTGTGTGTGTGTGTGTGTGTGTGTGTGTGTGTGTGTGTGTGTGTGTGTGTGTGTGTGTGTGTGTGTGTGTGTGTGTGTGTGTGTGTGTGTGTGTGTGTGTGTGTGTGTGTGTGTGTGTGTGTGTGTGTGTGTGTGTGTGTGTGTGTGTGTGTGTGTGTGTGTGTGTGTGTGTGTGTGTGTGTGTGTGTGTGTGTGTGTGTGTGTGTGTGTGTGTGTGTGTGTGTGTGTGTGTGTGTGTGTGTGTGTGTGTGTGTGTGTGTGTGTGTGTGTGTGTGTGTGTGTGTGTGTGTGTGTGTGTGTGTGTGTGTGTGTGTGTGTGTGTGTGTGTGTGTGTGTGTGTGTGTGTGTGTGTGTGTGTGTGTGTGTGTGTGTGTGTGTGTGTGTGTGTGTGTGTGTGTGTGTGTGTGTGTGTGTGTGTGTGTGTGTGTGTGTGTGTGTGTGTGTGTGTGTGTGTGTGTGTGTGTGTGTGTGTGTGTGTGTGTGTGTGTGTGTGTGTGTGTGTGTGTGTGTGTGTGTGTGTGTGTGTGTGTGTGTGTGTGTGTGTGTGTGTGTGTGTGTGTGTGTGTGTGTGTGTGTGTGTGTGTGTGTGTGTGTGTGTGTGTGTGTGTGTGTGTGTGTGTGTGTGTGTGTGTGTGTGTGTGTGTGTGTGTGTGTGTGTGTGTGTGTGTGTGTGTGTGTGTGTGTGTGTGTGTGTGTGTGTGTGTGTGTGTGTGTGTGTGTGTGTGTGTGTGTGTGTGTGTGTGTGTGTGTGTGTGTGTGTGTGTGTGTGTGTGTGTGTGTGTGTGTGTGTGTGTGTGTGTGTGTGTGTGTGTGTGTGTGTGTGTGTGTGTGTGTGTGTGTGTGTGTGTGTGTGTGTGTGTGTGTGTGTGTGTGTGTGTGTGTGTGTGTGTGTGTGTGTGTGTGTGTGTGTGTGTGTGTGTGTGTGTGTGTGTGTGTGTGTGTGTGTGTGTGTGTGTGTGTGTGTGTGTGTGTGTGTGTGTGTGTGTGTGTGTGTGTGTGTGTGTGTGTGTGTGTGTGTGTGTGTGTGTGTGTGTGTGTGTGTGTGTGTGTGTGTGTGTGTGTGTGTGTGTGTGTGTGTGTGTGTGTGTGTGTGTGTGTGTGTGTGTGTGTGTGTGTGTGTGTGTGTGTGTGTGTGTGTGTGTGTGTGTGTGTGTGTGTGTGTGTGTGTGTGTGTGTGTGTGTGTGTGTGTGTGTGTGTGTGTGTGTGTGTGTGTGTGTGTGTGTGTGTGTGTGTGTGTGTGTGTGTGTGTGTATATGTATACAGGTCTGTGTATGTTTATATATTGAGTGTATATGCTCGAAAGGAGTGTATTGTAAATTGTTTTTATATGGTAAATTGTTTTTGAATTGTAAATGCTCATATATTGTAAAACTGTAGGGTTATGGCTACCACCTGGCAATCAGCCAATTGTAGCCAAATAAAAATATTATTATTATTATTATTATTATTATTATTATTATTATTATTATTGCAAATCACTCGAGCCGTTTTGGGAGGCATGTCAGAATTACTTCCCAGTGTAAACTACCAGCGAACATGTATCTCGGCCATATCCAGTGTAATGATGGTCGGGGCATACAAGGTTTTTCCCGAAAGCAATGCATCGCAATTTTTGACGCGACTACAATTCGCCGAGCGGTGAGACTGGTTTGGATAGGGTAAGAGGAGGTTGAGCTTCTCGAACGGTTCCAAGCTTAGTTGGATTCCTCAGCATTCCCCAGCTCGTCCTCCTCGCTGGCTAATCCACCGAGCTGAGTGGGAAACATTCGAGAAAGAAATACGGATATCGGATACCTGCCCAAAAACGATATCGATGCAGCGGTTGTTCATTTTACTGATGGCGTTCTTCTTGCGACGTCAACTGTCATCCCTAAGTCGTCGGATCACTCCCGACCTCCTCTCGTGCCATGGTGGAATGCCGGCTGTGCCACCTCGGTGCGTGATCGGAAAAGGGCATTGGCAATGCTTACTAGTTTCCCAACCATGCATAATCTGATCAATTGTAAAGGATCACGGGCTAGAGCTAGATTGACCATACGGGAAATAAGGCCGCGTCCAAGAGAGCTTATATTTCATCACTCTTGCCGTACGCCCCCTAAAGTAGTGTGACGAAAGATCTGTGGAAGACTTCCTTCACCGTCCTGTCTCAGGGCTTCTGGCAAATAGAAATCTTCTCACCTCACCAGAAGATATAGTTGAAGAATTGGCCTCTCACTACGAGCATATCTCCAGCTCCGTACACTACTATCCTAGCTTTCTGAAGAACGAACGAAGAATGTAGAACTGCAGACTAGATTTCTCGAGTTGTGTGGAGGAAGATTACAATGCTTCTTTCTCCATGGATGAATTTTCTTGTGCCCTCACTTGTGCAAAAGATACTGCTCCAGAACCAGACCAGATACATAATCAATTGCTTAAACATCTAACGGAATATGCTCGTTCTTTTCTTCGCATTTTCAACTTGATTTGGAATGACCATTCCTTACCAAGAATTGTAAATACTATAATAGGTAATCAATAAAGGAGGTCATTTGCCGAATACTCTCTCTCGTTCTCGTAAGTGAGAAAGGCTGAACGAGAATGGTGCCCACGAGAATCTCGTGCAACGACAACCTATTCTCGAGAGCGAGGAGACTCGATAATCTCGTTAGCCAGGGCCATCAGACGGAGGGCTCCGCCAACGGTTGTCCGCAGACAACACGACATTGCTTGGACATTGCGTCCGGGCACAGAGCATGGAAACACGTGACACTGCGTTGAAAATTTATGGAATTTCTTGGTGTAGATTTTGCCCTTTCTAGTAGTGACAAAGAACGGAGAAACGTGTCTTCGCACTGATAAATGGATCTTCCCAGGCATCCCAGACTTGCTTCGTGCATGACTTTGTATTTATCGCAAAAGAAGATTATTTGCTTAAATATGACCCTATTTATAACATTCGCGAAAATAATAGCACAAATTCCTTATTCGGTATTGTATTTATAACTAAAACTATTAAAAAGTGACATTAAATGCTGATAGAGATATTAACTATTCTTATGCCTGGGAACAGAAGTGTAACGTTTAATTCAAAATTAATGATTGAAACATTTCAATTAAATTAAATTTCATTCAATTAATGTTAATTAATATATTTATTTAAATTAAATGTTAATTTTAATTATAAAGTAATAATTTTTATATTATTAATATTTTTGAATTAATGTTTGTATACATTTTTTAATATTAATTAAGAGACTGTTTTTGAAGTGGCTCCTCAAGATGCTTTATACAGTGTAAGCTACCTTGCCTAGCAGGAGGCCCTTGACCACATGGGATGTTAATGTCAATTAATAATAATAATAATAATAATAATAATAATAATAATAATAATAATAATTATTATTTATTACAAATTTTATCAAATGCTATTTTATAATTTTTTTATTTTATTATTTATTTATTAAATATTTTATCAAATCAATTTGGCTGCTAATGTCAAAATATATTCACTTATTTCATACTTCACTCTTCACTTATTTCATATTTTAACTTTTCTAAAATTGTAATTGTGGGAAGTATTCATTTACAAACAAAACATTGAAAACTTAAGCACCCAAGCACAAAATATTGATGATAAAAGGAATTGACTTTAATACAGTTGTTGTGATCCATCTCAGCCTTTTTTTAATTTATTTTTTATTTTGTTATTTTTTACTTGTGTACTGATGATACTTTAACGTCATGAATGTGTAAATAAACATTTGATTATTGTACGAGAGAGCAATTATTATATTTAATTTAAATCAATGAATTATGACAAAATCCTTGCTCTATACTAAGCAGTTTTTATCACGAATCTCTTCCTCAAATTCTTCTCATTGCCGCAAATTCAAAATTTCAATATCTTTGAGGTTTCTTTACATATAATTTTTACATTGTCCAGTCTGTATATTTAATTTAGTCTTAACACTCTTCAATGCCTTGTGCACTGTTGGAGCTCTTGTTTTCTTCTTTTCTGGAAGATCCTTTCAACTTATATATGATGTTCTCGCTAGATAACTTTTAACTTGTTTTTAATGTGTGATCCTCATTCATGAATACTTGATGCTGGACAGAACTGCCATTGATGAGCTGAAGCAAATCGTTCAGTTCCCTCGGTCCCCTTTATTCACAAGACATATTACAACAGTAACTTACGAGACCCTCTACCCACAAACCCGTTGTGTTACATGAACTCGCATTACTAATGCACATAAATTTTCACCGATATTGAGATAACCAAAGTGAAGAGTTAACTATAACCGAATCTTATGCTTGTGCCTGTTTGTTATGTTTATGGATTGGGCCAGTGTGACTTCAAATAGCTCTAACCAAAAGTTCACTACATTCAGACTTGAGGGTTGATTGATATGAGACTGTCCTCAAACAACAAAATAAATTATGTTGAACCATGAATACAGGAACTAACTTTATTTATAGTTATTAATATTTGTTGTTAACTTTCCTTTTAAAGTGCATTATGAAGTCAGCTTTAAAAATTACATAACATAGAATACCCTCGCTGTAGCGTTAGGGTTAAAGGATATAGGGACGAAGGGTAATTGGTGTGCAATTCTCTTTCAGTTGAAAATCATATGTTCGTATTAATAAATGCACTTGTGTGCCATGTCCTACAAAATTTAATGCAGAGTGCCGGAATTATGTAGGGATATCAAAACGGAAGAGGAATTCAGGTTATGAGTGAGCACCTGTAGTATAATGTCCTCGTAATACTCTTTAGTCTTTTACATCTAATACATCTTTAGTCTGTTTTTCAGTTCTTTTTTATTTTTAATTTCTTAATCTTGAGTTGATGGATAAGGTAGTGATTGTAGTGTTTTTCCTGTCAGAAGAGTAAATCTAAAGAAATGTGTGACTTTGGTGGAACAGGGCCTTTAATCTGGGATTAAAATCAATCGGAGCATATTGGATACTTTTTTCCTCTCTGACATTCAGAATACTTCAACTTGCAAATGGCAACATTTATTGACAAGTTCAGTACATTTACTTATAGTTACAAATGACTAACAATAAACATGTTTCCGAGCACAGAAATATTGTCATCCCAACAGGAAACATCAAATATACATGAATCTATTTTGTTGTTTTTGCCTAACAACTAATTATTGCTTTATCTGTCTGTTTGAAGGTGGAGGCTCCATGACAGTTCCACATGTAGTAAGATTGTTGGAGTACTGCTTAGTGACAGGGCTTGATTGCTGGGATTTGCTGGTATGTTTGAGACCTGGTTTGGTGGATGCCGTGGCAGACCGCTTCTCTGATGGTTTTAACCGACAATTGGCACCAGTGCAACAGTATCATTATGTCCATTTTCTGAACATAAAAACATCATTATATAGGTAAGTGTAATTCAATTCATGTAGTGTGTTTGGAAAATTCTTTTTAAAAGGAATAGAAAGTGAAAAATAATTCCTTTTTGCATTTGGTCACACAATACTGTACCAGGTTTGTTCTCAATATGCACATGTCACTTTAAAATGTTTGGATATTATTACATTAAAAGTTTTGGATATTATTCCCTGCTTTCTGTTTCTGCTTACAATGGCACAAATGGTTTGTTTGTTATTGGCTATGTGAAATGTAGTTATTCTTTTTGTGAAGATTAGTGTTCTATTTAAGTTGTTTTATGGTACTTGGTGTGTATGTATGATTTAATTTGCATCTTTTTCACCCTCGATGTGTATATCTGATAAAATGGGCGACAAGTTGTTACGTTTAATTAAAAACAAATGTTTTTCTGACCCTCTCTTGTCCATTGTAAAAATGTTGATTGATAGTGGTGTCACGTGATTGTTAAGAAACTTTAATTGTTAATATTCTTTCTCTTTTATTATAAATATTTGTACACCTTGGTTTTCAGTGATGTATTTGACAATTGGATTTCAAATGTGAAATCCTTTTTATGTCTGTTAATTGCTTTTAAAAGGTCATTTTTTTAACTGATTGTAATGAATCTAGTGATGCACTGTTTAGTTTTGCACATTATTGTGATAAATACTGTGACCGTGTTTACCCGATTATAAGATCAAGTTTTATTGTAAATATCTTTCAAAAATACAAGATTTGCAAATGAAACCAGCTCAGGTTCAATATTTTTACATCGTCTTTTCATGTCATGAAATTCAAAAGCTGGTGTAATAATAAGCTGCAAAGGAAACAAACGCGCGCGCGCACACACACACACACACACACACACACACATCTATCTAACCTACGTATATTCATGGATGTATTCTTTACTTCCACTGCTGAATTTTCTGGGCAATTCAGTCCAGTATTTTTGAACAGGCTGGTAAAATAAAGTCTTAATGAAAATTGTAGCAGAGATTTTGTTGAGGTACGACGATATAAGAATTCACAAATTTCAAGTTAATGGTTGTTAAAGAAGCAGAAGGCATGGTAAAGCATGAAACAGGAAGACAATTTGGTGTCACAGAATTGATCATTCATAGATGGCATCAGATAAGGCAATATAAATTCAGCATGCAAAACTTCCGGAGGGTTCTAAAATGTCAGGAGGAAGTTCTAGTAGTCAAGAAGACCCTGAAAGAAAGTAACAGAAATACATATGAAGATGATAGTAGAGACAAAAATTATGACAAGTATGATTGAGTTGACGTACGACTGAGGGATTGCGACAATATCTATCATCCATGCACCCCCAGAAAAATCCTGATGTAAGGAAATACACGTGTGTTAGGGTGATTCTCATTGGTTTGCAGTATGCTCTAATACCCAGAACTATTTACTTTAGCATCAGCTCATATTGCAAACCACTGAGAATTGTCTTAACACATGTGTATTTGTGTTATGATGTATGAGGATTTTTTACAGGGTGAACGGGTAATACATGATACATGTGTGTGTGTGTACGTGTGCGTGCGCGTGCGTGTGTGAGTGTGCGTGCGCGTGCGCGTGGGCGTGCGCGTGTTTGTGTCACAAATAAGAAAATAATGATAGCATAAACAAAGCTATTTGTCTTTCTCATCAACAATATGATTTTCTTATCTTTAAGGCTATATTTGTGGTTTTATTGTGACTAAATAGTAAATGTTCATTAAGTACGTAAAATATTCCTAGAAGGTATCTTCAAAATTATGGAATGATCTCGTAATCAGTCGTCTTGGAGTCTGGTAAAAATGATATGTAGAATATGAAAATGAAATATTTGATGTAGATTATGAAATATATTAATACAGTCTCTTTGTTAGTGTTGCTACAGTTTGGCTGTTAGTTTTTTGTAATTGCACGTCATTTTGTATTTTTTTTGCAGTACTACCTTTTGTATTGTTAACCACAATTCTAAACCAAATTTCTCTCCATCTCCCAGTGTAAAGTAAATACTGGAATGAATCCTTGCAATTTTGAATACTTTCGAATATTAAAATAGGTTTGGTTCCCAGTTTTGTTTACTGGAAACCAATTTCGATAGAAAATCATCGTGATATGTAAATATATATTTTAATTTATAATAAACATTAAAATTTGCTTAAGTAAAATTGGAGCCATTTAGTTTCGAACTGTCAAATGTTACATCATATGCGATGTTTCTGAAAATCTGAATGTGAGCCAGGTAATGAAATATTCAGGGAACTGTGATGTTCAGCAGGTTGACAGTCATTTGTTGGTTATTCATCATTTGGTAATAAATACAATGTGATTATTGTTGGAAACTTTTTGGAATAAATTAAAGAAGCATATATCAATTATTCCTTTTTTTACTTTTAAAGAAGAATATGGTTCTGTACTGCAGTTCATTAAAGGAAGCTTTACATAATAACAGCTATAAACATTATTTTGTTTTATCAACATTTTATATTGTTTTAAAAGTGTCATTTTTTTAGACCCGACATGTCTATGTACCAATAATGAAGAAAGTTCATTTAAAACAACAATATGTGGTAAAAATTGAAGTAACAGTTGAGTGAGTCGTGCAAAAGACATATATAAAAGTGGATTTTTACATTTCAGTATTCATGGTAAAGGCCTTCTGTAGCTGTGCATTGAAATAAGCTTTTGGTTGGACTGGTGGAATTTAAATCTTAAATTGACATGGAAATTACTGTACATCTTTGATGGGCCATGGCATATTCCAGTTCCTCTGACCTGCCATTCTGAAAGTTAAAGCTTGCTAGAATGTGATAGTGACCTTGTTACCTTCTTGTAGTGCCAAAGAAAAAGGGTTGTTGAACCTTGATTCTGTTGCTCTAATAGAACACTGGTGGCGTAATAAGAAAGTTTGCTCTTTGAACATTTAACTTAATATGACAATTTCATAAATTTATATAATATTTTAAAATTAAATTTGTTTATTTGCTTAAAGTGTTTGATCTAGTTTTTATTGTAAAAGTAGTTTTGTTTATTAGATGTCAAACTGTAATGCAAGAGAAACATCAGCAGCAGTTTGAAAATTGAATACAGCTTGTATGAGAATTCCTTTTTCAGAATTGATACATTAGCTTTGCTTTTTGTAGGTTGACAGTTAGTGGCCAGTCTAAGGCAGCTGATCTGACATCTCTCCTTATGTTACATTCTGTGGCTACTGCATTCAAGTCTTTGCTGCGACCTTCTGATTTGTCATCTCACGACAAAGGTCCTGCAGACAGCTTAGCTGCTGTCATGACTGAACCTCTTGCTGATGTGGACAAGGTAACCTTTAAAGCAAATGTGCTTTTTAGCCACCCATGCTTTTCTATTTGGCTTACCTTGTTTCTGTTCTTGAGTTTTTCAACTAAGGATGTGTTTGTATGTTCTTCAAAAGGAAACCTCTTATAAATTTCTTACAAAACTTTCATTAGTGTCTCGTATGTTCCAGTGTGCATAAATAGCCTACTTTCTCAACTGAAAATTAGGGAGAGAAGGCTTGTATGAGATCCTGCTGTCTTGTCTTTTTCTGTCTCTGTGGTTGAATGTTGTGTTTGTGTGTTTATTTGTTTGAATCTGGGTAATATATGCAGTTTATTCATTGTCCATTTTACAGAACATTTACTTGCCTGATTTCTGATTTTATTTGGGCTAGTCCTTTAGACTGTTTCGTATGGTTCAGTGATACATATATTGCAAAGTAATGTGCCAGTGACTTTTAAAATGAATAACAGTTACCTCTCAACAATTAACATTTATTCACAAGTTGTTTGGAAAGTTTTCGTATGATGAATGGATCATCTTCAAGAATTAAAATATATAAATCTTTAAGTATTGCGCTTAATGAAAAAATAGAAAATTAAAAGTCAATTGAAATTGTAAATTAATACCTAGAAATGTTATGAGTGTTATTACTGCAGAGGCCAAAAGTTACAAATTGAGGTGGAGTGTAATGAAGCTTCGATTTTTAATTTGGACATGGTAGTAATAACACTTTAACATTTCGTGGTATGTTCAGCAATTTATCAGTCACCATAAAATCTCAGGATTTATGATTTTATGGTGACTGATTTATGATTTATGATTTTGACATTACTGCGTTAGTAAACAAATTCTGTTGTTGCGGCACGTTACTACAGTATTTATTGTGAGGTTTTGCTTGCGATATATCTATTTAAACAATATTCGTATACCATGGTTCGAGAAAAGATGGATGCCAATAATTATTCTAAGATACCTAAAGATATCTAAAGAAATGACATTCGGTGAGGAAGTTGGCATGTCGACTGTCAGATCATCAGTAAATATGATTACCAGAAAGTTTCATTTGGTGGAATGCCAGGAAAATGAGATTAATTTACTAACTACACATTTTTTAATTGTACTATTAATATTGCAATTAATAATAATTATACCCAAAACTAATATTAGTTACTTCTATTCTGAATTGTTTGAATCTGATTTGTTTTGTAAATCGCTTTTTTTTTCTTAATGAACATTTGACTTGCAATGAATCAATGGTTGTTTATATTGCTAAGGGTGTTAAATTTCTTAATATACTGGTAGGTACAAGTGCACTTAACAAACCTGCAGGGTTGCATGTTAACCGGTTAAAGATGCATGTAACCGAAAAAAGTTTATATTATATAGAAGTATGCACTACAAAACGCAACAACACTGTTTAATTAAAATTTTCTCATCAAACCAAAATGGACTTGTTATGTAATTCATGAATTACATAACATCTAAACAAATATCTGGTTGTGAAGTTTATTAATATATTTAATTAATTTACTATGTTACAAACTTCGGCAGCCTAAATTATTTTTATTTGCATTAAAAATGAAATTGCTTTTATTGTATGATGGCGGAAAAAAGTATTGCAACACTGGGAAGGGCACGAGCAATCAGTTGGGGATAAGGGACGTTAGGGATGGGAGGGGGGTCGTAGAAGCCGTGATAAACATTTCACGAGTGACGCCCGGTGACGTAATGGCAGAGTGACGAAATGGCCCGGACGTGCCATCTACTCCGCAGCTTTAAAAGGCGCAGTCTATTGCGATAACGTTTAGTCCAGACTTCGGTATGGCATCACACTCAATCGTCCTTTAAGCAATTGGACCTGTTTGAGCGGGGTCAGATTGTCAGCCTGCGTGAAGCCGGGTGGTCATTTGGGCACATTGCTGTCCATGGGGGCCGTGATGTGACGTCAGTGGTGAGGTGCTGGTGACGATGGATAAACGAGCATTCCCATAGCTGTAGACCCACTTCGGGTCACATATGTCTAGATCGACGCATTGTGAGGAGACCGTACAGCCACACACATGCCAAGATACAGGCACATGTGCCCCCCCCCCCCTCCAACGTGTCTCCACGCAGCGTTGGTAACCGGTTTCGTGTTTTAGGATTACTATCATGCATACCGCTAGCCGGACTGCCACTCACGCCAAACCAACGTGCGAGTCTCACATGGCTCTGCCCCTATAATCATGTGTAGTATTGTCTGTATGTATTGTATCTGTTCAGAGGAATTGCAATACTTTTTTTTGCCAGTGTAAATCAATTGAGATCTATTTTTAATGTCTCTCCTTTGAAGGGCACGACTGTAACCTAAATAAAATTTTGAGCCAAAATATTTCTGTAATACTAATGTTCATTATTTTACCTTCTAAATACATAAGAGGATAACACTTGTCAGTGTTGAGAGATTTGTGATTCAGAGAAATTCATTATGTTAAATATGGTTTGCTAAGTTTTCATGTGTGAAGGTACTACTAATAGCTACAAATAACTGATATTTTAACCATATTGTGTATTTCTTGAGGCATTAACTAACTTCGTTCTGTTTTCTCTGTCAGTTTAAACCATTACTTATTGACTGTTTAAATGTACGATGCATATTACTGGTTTTCTATGACAGTGTTCTTTTGAACCCTAATAAAGATAATTTAACATGAAACAATTTCATCTTATCTAGGAAACTGAAAACCATGTGGCACGCTCACCACTGGCTGGGAGAGGTGTCCGCATTTGTAGGCAGGCAAATTCTGGTGTGTAGGGTGCACAGTAATGCTTTTACTGCCTGGAGGGCTTTAAGAAAGGAAATTAAGAATTATAAAAGTAGAAAACCATTGTGGAAATATGTAGTTTTTTATTATACTATTTTGCTGTTAAATATGCTTTGTTCAGATATTTTAAATGATGTTTCAAAATGTGCAGGAGTCAATAGAATGCTGATAGCTTTTCCCCCCCAAAACATTGGTTTTCTCTCACATTTGCATCTCCTACTGTTTTCCTGTAGTCTAAAACCTCCATATCTTATAGTTCTTCTACCTTTGGTGGAATAACAATGCCAACGATGGCTGTATTGAATTTCTTTAATTTTGCGGCTGTTTTGAACATAGTTAAATTACAAAATGTAAATGTTTGAACAAAGAATGCTAGATTTTCTTGTTAAAATATGTCGTTTTTGTCTGGTTACTGGTATGGAACTGGTACAATTTAATGTTCATATAATTTTTTAGCAAACTGAAAAAACACTAATGAATATCAGAACCACAGACCTCAATTAAGAGATGATGCTGAATTAAATGCACATACTCTAGTAAACAGAAATTTAAAATTGATATATGTGCCCAAAAGTATTATTACCAAAGGAATCTAGAGCACAAATCTTATGGTTTAGGCTGTGATGCACTTACAGGAGCTGTACATTGGAGCCTGTACCAAACATTCACCGAAAAATGATGCATATTCACGTCTTTTGCCAATTAAGTCTTATATCTGATAAGCACTTTTGCTATTGTAGAGGACCCAGGTAGATTTAGATAGTTACAATGTAGTGGCACTCATCACATGATTATGCATCGATGTTTTGACAGAAAACTTTGCTAAGCCACACATCTTCATCATTCAATGGTCTGCAAGTGAATAGAACAAAAAGGGGTGTTTCTAACAGGATCTCTCTCCTGACTGTTCGTGTGTCAGTGCATCACATACGTTCATGCAACATTTATGAATAAAAAATTGTAGAAATAGATAGTTATTAACATTATTTTAGAGAAGAAAGTAATCTCTTTTTGTTTTGCATAGCAGCTTCTTTTTAAATGCACACATTCAGAAATTACAAATATACTATGAATTTAGTCGAAAATTAAGCTATATTACCAGGACAATAATTCATTTTTACCATATAACTCAGACTATAGCAAAAAAAAAAAAACAAAAAACAAAACACAATAAAATATAATGTTGGTAGATAAATACTAACAAAGAAAATGAGAAATTTGCACATAAATTATGTACGAAAAAATTAATGTATTCTGTGGTGGGCTCATGCATCGCTGGCTGTTAATGGCTTAACCTGTCCTGCACAGGAAATGACAAACATGAGAACATGTTTGTTAAGCATATTGAAGTTTTCTTAGAATAATTTGCTGTCTTCTGGAAATGTCAAAACCTAGTGGAATTTAACATTAATAAAATGAATAAAGTTCATTTAAATTAAGAAAGTTCAGATCATTATAATCTTAATTACACTAAATTATTGTATAAAAATATTGTAAAATTAATATATGTAATTTTTTCGTAAAATACTCAAGTATAATCATTTAAATAATTTCCAATTGGTATTCCCCCCACCACACACACACACACACTTACAAAGGTGCCTCCCAGAGTGGACTGCCCCCCTTTCTTATGTCCCCTTTCTAATAACTCTATTGGTAAAAACATGCTCATAGTCTGTTTCACTCCTTACAAATTCAATGCAAAAAAATGTGGATATCTTAAAACAAGTTACTGCTTATCTTAAGAAGCATATCTGAAGTTTTCCTTTTTAAGATAGGCAATTTTATACTCTCAAATGTATTTCCACCTTAAAGTACAAAATCCATGAAAGTGAATACATAAGTTCTGAAACAAACAATATAATTTTGAGAATTGAATCTTGTCTAAATGCTTCTTAGAGAATTGGCATGGAACGCTAAATGTTGCAATTTATCTGAATTTCTTGGCCTCTCTGAATAAGTTATCCCAGTTTAATCATTTAACAATTTTTACTTTTAAAAGCTTTTTAACAAGATTATGCTATAAAATTTGTTTCTTGTAGGGCTATTTCTTAAGCATATTTACCCTTAGGCTATATATACAAGGTGAGTAATTTCGTGCTGTAATAAAACACCATCTACCCTCCTATCAGATGAACAAATGTTACCGCATATTGTCCGAATAATTTTTCTGTCTACTAGACAGCTAGGGACAGTTTAGAGAGACGTTGCCACTTACTCGGGTGGCAGACACGTGGACGTACTTGCATCAGATCACAACAGTAGTGGCAGTAACAAGAAACAATTCACAATGAGAATACTCAATGGTAGACAGAAAGATAACAGTAGACAACACTGAAACATCCACACAACGCATAACCAAACAAGTAATAGTGCCAAATTGCACTCTTCATTTGTGGTGCTCAGGATAATAATGGCTGATCCAACTGACCTTGCATTTTCAGTTAGAAGTATGACAGTAAACTCTTGCCATATACCTACCATATGCCGAAATATCAAATGGATTAGAATATGATAAAACTTTTAAAATCCACCTTCAAAAATTTATCCGAAGTGTAAGTGAACGTGAGCAAAAACAGAAAAAGGCTCTTTTTTATTTTTCTATTTTTTTCTTTCTTTCTTCAAAATAAACTTAGGTTGGGATCTATTCTAAGCTTATTATTCTGGGCATCACTTTGAACATGTAGAAACCTTAAACATTATTCTGCAATCGCAATGACCGAGGAAGCACTCTTGTGAGTTTTACTGACGTGGAATTGTTTTAATGTGAACAATCACTGTTGAGAATGAAGAAGAGCATATAGACAACTAGCAATTTGTTATAGTCATAGTTAGTGTACTATGTAAATTGCATTTAGTTTACTTGTAAATAAAAAGTGAATAAATAAGGGGAATTTATGTTGGCTGGCCCCCATGTATAGGTTCTATAAGTGGTTAATTTCAGGTAGTAAATAAATACACCATGTTCCTTATAACATTAGTAATAAATAATTCCATTACCATTTACACCTCAGAATCGTAGATTTACATAGAATGTGTTTTTTGTAATTTTCTGGTTTCATCTCAGCCCATACATAAATGTAATTTTACACTCATTTCAAAGACTTGAAGGGCTGTTGTAAACTTGGGAGGTGATTAGTGTCATTGAAGGACAGCGAATGCACTAGAATACTCAGAGCCAGCTGTCAGTCCATGGTTCAGGTAACCAAAAATTAGACCTTTTTGCAGGGCTGCATGTGATGCAGGGTAATCGTAATTTACAACCAGTCTTCTTCAACCCACTAATTTTGTTTTTTCATGTGTATTTGAAAAAAGCAGATTTTGAATCCTTTTTTTATATGGTGATGATAAGGGGTGAAAGAACGAACACAAATACAACCATGCCCAAGGCGGGACTCAAACCCGCGATCCTTTGGTTCAAGATCGTTATGGCACTACTGCCTTAACGATCTCAGCCATCCGGAGCGGCCTTTCAATACTTTATCTCTTCAATACTCCACCTTTCAATTCTTTGGCAATATTTTAATTTATTATCTGAGTTTTGACTCGTTATACGCACAACCTTCTGGATATTTAAGAAAAAGAAACTGCTGTGCAAAAACAAAGCGTTTCTTGGAAAAATGCCAAAGGACACATTTGATCATCTAACAAAGATGCAAGAATGTGTATATGTATATGTACAATATACATACATATATAGTTCTATTTACACTACATTGATTGATGTGATTTTTAGAAATTGATTTTTTTAAACAAATGTCTTTTTTTCTGTTCATTATTTTTATTTTCAGATCTTTTTGAACCTTAATATTTCTTCTAGTTCTGTGCAGTGTTTTAGCAATTTTAGGTTTTGTTGTTGTTCTTCTTATTGTTATTATATAAACTATGCATATAATTATTGTCTTCTTGGCTAGCTGTTGGTCAGCGTGCTCGCTTTCCGTAATGCGGTCCTGGGTTCAATTCCCGGTGAGGCAAGATTATAGTGTGCGTTTTCCTCGCTATGTCCCAGTATATGTTGCTGTGTGATGATGAGAAAATTCACTTCTCACGTTGAGAAGACTGGAGTACGGTGTGGGGATGTCTATGTGCTAACCACAACATGTAACCACACGTACCCTCTTAACCCATGGCCGCAAGGCAGCGCCGTCGCCGATAGGCCTGAGCCTGTTCATGGGCTGTCACACCAAGCACATACATATAATTAACAAAAAAACAATCATAAACTGGAAATGTAATAAATAAAGTTGAAATGTTAGTAGGTCAAAGACAGATGGGACACAAAAAGAAAGAAATCATGTAGAAGCACTTGTAGAACAAACACCCATTTCTTCTAGGTCTACTGAATAAACAGGTATTGGTATCATTTCATAATGATTGAGGGAGATGATTTTTATACCCTAAAAGTCTTGAAATATGCTATTAAAAATGCATTTATGGCCTAAAAAATCCAAAATATGTCCTTTAATACATAATAAAAATTAACAATACTTAATTTCCTGGATAAACCTTTCTTGATAAAATTCAGGAGAAGCATGCTTTGATTGAAAAAATATATTTGTGAGCAAACAACACAATGTAACTTAATTTGTGAGAGAAATAATTGAAGTAAATATTCACAATAGTGAAGTACATTGTATGTCTTAGTGCATATCTTGTTCCTGGTTTAAAAAAATATGACGAAATATCATACATTTGCACAAGTATTTTATAATTTCTAGAAAAGGAAAAAAATGCAAACTGTGACTTGCCCCATTTTAATCAATGAACAGTCACAAATAAATAGCAGATTCTATGCGAAGATAAAATGTTTTAAAGAGGTCTCTATACTAATGAACTTTGCAAAATATGTGCTTATAATTACACGAATATGCACCAACAGGAAAATTCGGCCAATTACGCATGAATATACACTAACATGTTATTCTATATATCATCCTATACTAACCAATTAAAAATAAATTTCACTTAGCTATGCCCTGAAGCAACAGACAAAAATATGCAAAATCATATAAATCTTCTCCCTAATGATTATATTCACAGAGCAAATCTCATCAATTTTGCAGGTGTTTCAGTGCACTTTGACAAACAAAAATTATTCAAGTGAGAGGTTATTTAATGATGATAATGCATGGTAGCTACAGGGTGACGTGTGTCACAAACATTTTTTTCTTTTTTTCTTTTCTTTTCTTTTTCT